>RJVU01071319.1:704998-731616 GCA_003731715.1 Anabarilius grahami
AATAATAATGAGATGAAGAAAATAAGATGAACAAAAATATTAAAGGAGAAGTAGTAGAAGAATTAATAAATAATAACAGCAACAAAAATGTAGCGAATAATTAAATTATAATAATAATTAACTAATGATAATAATGATAAGATAAAGAAAATAAGATGAATGAGAAAAAAAAATAATTAAAAAAGGAAAAGTAGAATAATTAATTAAATAAGAATTAATAAATAATAATAATAAAAATAATAATAATATGAGATGAGATGAATGAGATGAANAAATAAGAAGAGATGAAAGAAAATGAGATGAAGAAAAAAATAAAATGAGATGAAGAAAATAAGACGAATGAGAAAAATAAAGTAGAAAATAGAAGAATTAAATAATAAATAAATAACAATAACAATAAAAACTTTAAAATATTAAATAAAAAACAAACAATTAAATAAGTAGAAGAATTAATTAAGTAGAAGAACAAAAATGTGACGAATAATTAAATAATAATAATGAGATGAAGAAAATAAGATGAATAAGAAAAAAGAATAATAATAGAAGAAGAAGAATGTATAAATACATGCAATGTATAAAACATAAAATGACACCTCATTCTTCTCCCAGAGTGTCAGCTCAGGTTTCTCTTGCTCTAGTTTCTGAGAACGATCCACCACAAAGTAGATGATGTAGATGCTGCCGGCCAATGACAGCAGGACGAGAATGTTCGCCAGAATCCGCAAACTGATCAGCACGGCTCTTTTGGGATAGAAGTGAACTTAATGAGAAAACAATACAGTCAGATACACCTTTAAACATCTGTCTTTGTTATATAATGAACCTCCAGACAAAGACAAATACTTTAGTTAGGGTGATCAAGATCCTGTATCATCCTGAAAGGGATTTATATTGCGATGATGAATGAATGACTGTACATTAACCAGCTCATAATTTTCTAATAAATGGACACGGACTATTGATTAGTGACTTGCAATTATTTTATGTGGGAAGAAAGAGGCCAAAGAGTGATGCGAGAAACCTGAAACTAGCACAACTACAGTAGGTAATCGAGTGACAGGACAACGGTCAATTATACGGTTTATTGCCATTATACAAAAAGAGATGAGTAATATGAAAACCACATTGTATTATAAGCTGATTTAGTTTATGACTAAAGTGTAGTCAATGTGTAATTTCCATTGCCAGGGACCAATAAACCCCCAAAAATACCTCATTAAAAGCTTTTCTGACATCATGTTTCTGATTCAGGAGGATATAAACACTGTAAAAGCCACTGAATACATGCTTAAGAAATTTCAAGTATCATAACAGGGCTTCTTTCCCCTACTGCTCTAAAATCAGCACTGGCTGAACACTGCAAGCACAGCATCAATAAACAAGCCCTTTCTGTTCTTCATTTCCCAGTTTGCCTGACGTGTTTTATCACGGACAAAAGCAAGTGAGTCATAGTCAAGCACTTCAGAAATGTTCTGTCATCATATTCGAAACTCTACAGAGATATATAAGAAAATAATCTATAAAAATATCTCATGAAACCCGTCAAGAACATGTCAGGGTTCACATTATTTAATTTGGAGAGTATGCATTCTTTAAAAATGATTATTGTACTCCCATAATGCAATATTTTTAATGAAAAAGTACTGTATTTAATGATAATTACAAAAAAAAAAACCTTTGGGCGCATTTTAGTAATGAGAATACGGTGAATAAATGTGCTCAATTGTCCTGAAAATATTGTCATCATTATGCAATAACTAACTAACTAACTAAATAAAACTAGGCTTTTTTTTTCTTTTTTCAATTTGTTTCTGGGATGAAATGTGTCCTGGTTTCATTAGATTCAACCAAGTTTAGCTATGATAATCTAAACAAAATGTTAGCATAACCATGGGTGTCGCATTCCAGCAAAATAATAATCTGCTTTAATATGTGAGCAGGCCTGATGGCAATTTAGGTGCAGTCATCCGCCTGCAGTAAAAGGCCGTTTGTATGAAATACGGAGGGATGTTCTCTGTTTCGCATGTTCTGCTGCGATTGCATTGGAACGGGAAGGAGATGTGTAAATCAGAGCAGTGTGAGGCAGCATTACAAGCGTCGCGACAACAGCCCCAGATAGAGAGGAACAGCACATCACTGTAAGTCACTTACTGATACCATCATTCCCACCCTCAACAGCCAGTTTTGTTAAACATGCACTTTTGAGAAACTTTGGAGAAAACACTTAGTCAGCACTTAGGGTTTTGTTGATGTGATAATGGAAACACAAATAAAGAAGGAAAAACTTGCAAGCTTGTTTCTTTCTTCTTCTCTTGCTCTTCGACAATGGCCTCCTAAAAAAATAAAAAAAGTAGTAATAAAACATTTTTGGTTAGTTAGCATCCAAAATATAATCCAAAACCCATAAAACATTACTCATAATTTTTGCAAAATAGTTACTTCAAAGTGTGGAACTGTCGAAAACGAAAATGATTTTGAAAAAGTTAACCAATATGATAACGATTTCTAGAAAGAAAATCTGTAGCTTTCCTGTAGCTCAGTGGTTAGAGCATGGCACTAGCAATGCCAAGGTCATGGGTTCGATCCCAGGGATTCCACATATTCAGATACAAATGTATAGTATAATGCAATGTAAGTCGCTTTGGATAAAAGCGTCTGCCAAATGCATAAATGTAAATGTAAATGTAGAAAACAGGACAGCCGATTGGTCAATATAATACCTATATTATCCAGTTCAATGATCTAATTAAATGACTAAATGTATACTTTAATTAACAATCATATTAGCTATTAATATGTAAAAAACAAAAATGTTTATTTTTACTGGTAGTATTGGACACAAGCAAGAGCTAAAAGCTACTGGCAAATGCACAAAATGGCCAAATGTTATCGCTGTCATTAGTAGGAAAGTGTGAAAGTAGGAAAGTGTTTTTTCCAGAGGCTAGCGTATTTTTCCAATTGTTTTCAATGGGAGCGCCGCGTTTTTAAAACGCCAGGAGCGTAACGAGGCGCCAATGAGCACATTCTGCTTGTACAATGTCAACAGATGACAACAAGCAGCATAACAAAATAACAAGAGCCAGAGCAAATGCTTTACCTTGTATCGACATTTTTTTATAGAAACAATACAGAAACAAACTACACCGATCAGGCATAACAGCGAAGGCTGGCCCGTGTGGTCCGATCCAACAGACGAGCTACTGTAGCTCAGATTGCTCAAGAAGTTAATGCTGGTTCTGATAGAAAGGTGTCAGAATACACAGTGCATCAGTTTGTTGCGTATGGAGCTGCATAGCTGCAGACCAGTCAGGGTGCCCATGCTGACCCCTGTCCACCGCCGAAGGAGCCAACAGTGGACGCGTGAGCATCAGAACTGGACCACGGAGCAATGGAAGATGGTGGGCTGGTCTAATGAATCATGTTTTCTTTTACATCACGTGGATGGCCGGGTGCGTTGCTTACCTGGGAAACACATGGCACCAGGATGCACTATGGGAAGAAGGCAAGCCGGTGGAGGCAGTGTGATGATTTGGGCAATGTGCTGCTGGGAAACCTTGGGTCCTGCCATCCATGTGGATGTTACTTTGACACGTACCACCTACCTAAGCATTGCTGCAGACCATGTACAGCCTTTCATAGAAATGGTATTCCCTGGTGGCTGTGGCCTCTTTCAGCAGGATAATGCGCCCTTCCACAAAGCAAAAATGGTTCAGGAATGGTTTGAGGAGCACAACGAGTTTGAGGTGTTGAATTTGCCTCCAAATTCCCCAGATTTCAATCCAATGGAGCATCTGTGGGATGTGCTGAACAAACAAGCCCGATACATGGAGGCTCCACCTCACAACTTACAGGACTTAAAGGATCTGCTGCTAACATCTTGGTGTCAGATACCACAGCACACCTTCAGGGGTCTAGTGGAGTCCATGCCTCGACGGGTCAGGGCTGTTTTGGCAGCAAAAGGGGGATCAACACAATATTAGGAAGTTGGTCATAATGTTATGCCTGATCAGTGTATATGTGAAATGTTGATACAAAGTAAAGTATTTGCTCTGGCTCTTGTTCTAAATTATTTTGTTCCGTTATTATGCTTCTTGTTGTCATCTGTTGTCGTTATACAAGCGGTATGTGGTGGTTGGTCGGTGTTGTATTTGTCCTGCCCCTCCTCCACTGTGATTGGACGGCTGGGTACAAAGTGACAGTGATGAGCACTGCATTTTAATCAAAGTTGAACATTCTTCAACTCTCTGCGACCAGAAAGGCGTTCAGCGCCTTGTTATGCTCCTGACGTTTTAAAAATGCGACGCTCCCATTGAAAACACTTGGAAACATTTTCTAGCCTTGGGAAAAAACGCATTGTTTGACACACAGCCTAACAGTGGAACGTAAACCAATGCTGAGCTGAATTAAAAGGATGATTATTGAGAACTGAATCAAGGACAGATTGTTTTTTTTCGGTCTGTTGGATGTAGGAGACGCTCACCCTGATGCTATTGACGATGGCTGCCCCTTTACTCTCGGCCGCCTCTGGGTTCCCGATCAAGTAGTCCCATGCACAGAAGACACGCCAGCAGAAAGTGTAATTCTCCTCGGAGGCGCCGGCTAAACTCGTGCGGGAGTTTTTAGCCATTCTGATAGAAAACAGCATATGAAGCTGCATTATGGAACAAGTAAGTGGTTATTTTTCCAAGGAACACCTTTCCTAAAGAATTTTCATGCAAGTATTTTGCATAACAGAATTTATACCAGAGACCTTGATTGCATAAAAATGACCACATGGCCTTAAATGACTTAAAAACACTATAAATATAGTCCAGGTCAAACAGATCTTTGGTAAACCAGCTGCTTTTTTCTTCTTCTTTTTTTTAAAGTTACATTTATGGGCTTTTTGTGCCTTTATTTGGAGAGGACAGTAAAGAGCAGACAGGAAAGCATGGGGCAGGATCGGCAAAGGAACTTAAAGGGTTAGTTCACCCAAAAATGATGCTGCTTCTTCTTCTTCTACGGTGGTTGGCATCCAGCTTATTGGTGCATTACCGCCCCATTCTGCTCCGGACAGTGCCGCTGATGACGTGTTATGTAGTGCGCCCGAGCTTCGTTTACAGTCTGAGGGAGACGCACGCTGTATTCAAGCTATTCTACATTGTTTGTATTTTGGTATTGCTATATTTTTTTAAATGGTGCGTAGGTGTGCATGTCGCGGATGTCCTAATCGCGTCACTGTCCGGAGCAGAAGGGGGCGGTGATGCATCAATAAGCTGGATGCCAACCGCCGTAGAAGAAGAAGCAGCGTCACTGTGGATTGAAAGCGGATATACACAGACCCGGAAGAGAAGACAATGCTGAATAAAGTCATAGTTTTTGTTATTTTTGGACCAAAATGTATTTTAGATGCTTCAAAAACTTCTAACTAACCCACTGATGTCACATAGACTACTTTGATGATGTTTTTATTATCTTTCTGGACAATAAGTGCTCCGTACATACACTTTCAATGGAGGGACAGAAAGCTCTCGGACTAAATCTAAAATATCTTAAACTGTGTTCCGAAGATGAACGGAGGTCTTACGGGTTTGGAACGACATGAGGGTGAGTCATTAATGACATAATTTTCATTTTTGAGTGAACTAACCCTTTAAGACAGGAATGGAACTCGGGTCGCCGTGAACGCATTTGCGCCATATGTCGGCGCATTAACCACTAGGCTATCGGCGCCGACTGGTAAACCAGCTTCAACAGAAAATCCACACCTTGGTTAGTTAAAGGGGACTTATTATGCCCCTTTTTACAAGATGTAAAATAAGTCTGATGTCCCCAGAGTGTGTATGTGAAGTTTTAGCACAAAATACCCCACAGATCATTTTTTTAGCATGTTAAAACTGCTATTTTTGTGGGGTGAGCAAAAACTAGGTGTTTTTGTGTGTCTCTTTAAATGCAAATGAGATGTTGCTCCCAGCCCCCTTTCAAGAAGAAGGCGGAGCTTTAAGAGCTTGTGTTCCGGCAGAACGGCAACAACAAAACAGGACA
This sequence comes from Anabarilius grahami, assembly GCA_003731715.1. Taxonomy (NCBI): domain Eukaryota; kingdom Metazoa; phylum Chordata; class Actinopteri; order Cypriniformes; family Xenocyprididae; genus Anabarilius; species Anabarilius grahami. The sequence goes on from RJVU01071319.1 coordinate 711,023, forward strand.
ATCTCACGCACCGAAAATGTCAGAAACTGTCAGTAGCGGTGTTCAGCCTTATTATGTTTCAGAATCAACCTTTTTGAAAATCCATTATAGGCTGGTTTTTTCACATACTGCGGACACACATCAGTGTTCAAACTCCTTATAAAAGTGAATTTTGCATAATAGGTCCCCTTTAAAGTCATGGCTTGGATTCTCAGGGAATGCATTCTGAAAACACGTACAGCTTGACCAAGTCTCGTTTGGACCAAATGCATAATTGTGAATGCAAGCTAATCAGCGATTTCAAGCAAAGCATTTTTCTAGTGGTGATTACTTTCTTAACAAAGTGATGAAGCTGTAGGCAAAAACTGCCATCCCAACCAGAAAATAGGCCAAGGGTAGCCTGTAGCCAGCGCTGCCGATTTTACGCACATTGCCATAGTAGCCGTAAAAAAGCACAGAGTATTGTAGATATCCCTGCAACACAGACATAGAACAAAACCACAAAGTGGCAGATTGCACATCACAAATAAATCATTTGCAATTAAATCCCTACGTTACACAGATAATATGTACAGCATATTGGTAAAGCAGTAAAAAAGAGAGATAATAGTCTTGCCCCCAGTGACCAGATGGTGTCCAGATCTTGTGCGGAAGAAAGGTGCTCCTTGGGAATGGTCTTGCTGCGGGTGGTACCAAATGGAGCACCGGCCAGGAGCTGATTGGTCAGATTGGAGAGACAGAGGGAATGATAGAGGACAAAAGATCATACCTGAGCAGAAATTGCTTTGTCTCTCTGTATCGGGAGTGAAATAAATCTAACCATATTTTCCATTTCCAGGCCTAAAAATGGCCTTGTGTAGTTTCAATGAAAGATGTTGTCTACAAATAATGTATGAACCCACAGCAGCATTTAAATATCTGTGCATGCATTCTGAAATAATAATAAAGGAAAATAATGTCATATATAACGCTCAGACACTTGGTCGTATTTTTCGGATCAATACATTAACCCTGTCGGCATCTGTTGGAGTTGAATGTTAAAAAGCAAAATTTTTCACATATTTGATATTGTTGCAGCTCCTCTCTTCCCAGCCTGTCAGTAACGCTCTGTTTAGGTCCTGTCTCTATGAAGCCCCTCCTTCTGAATTGTGCAATGTGCTCTGATTGGTTGGACCAGTGTGTTGTGATTGGTCAACCGCTTTCAGTGTGTTTGAGAAATGTCACGCTCTTTTATATAAGTGTGAGTTTCATCACACTACTAACACAACTAGGCCCTGCCCCCTTTATTTTGCGTATGCCCTGGACTTTGTACTTCGTTCAATAGATAGAACTGTGTCACAATATTCCTAATTTAAAGGGGTCATGAGTAGCATTGTTTTATAATGTTTCCTGGGGTGCACTAATAATGTTAGTATGATTTTACATCAAAAATTGTCATAATTTAGAAATAAAAGGCATTTTTCCTACCCTGATTTTATCCCTCTGATTTGAACGCTCTATTTTAAGGGGCGTGTCTGCTGTGAGACTTCAGTGTAAACGCCCACTGCTGTGATTTCCATTTTAAGTAGTTAAGTATTACTCTCTCGAAAACTTTTAGCATGTTTTTACTATTACAGCTCTCAAGGTTAACTAACCGTAAAAAAAAAAAAGTGTTGCATTACATTTAGATCTATGGCATTATGTTTAGATCGTGGCATGAAAGGTTGCAGTGATGGACATTGTAGCTGATCACAGACATGTTGTTGAGCGCATGAAAGCAGTGATCTCATCATTGCAACTCAATTTCTGCACACTAATGAATGCTTTCATTGTAATTAATAGTGCAAACTTGATGTAACTAAGAGATTCGTTAAATAAAACGTGACTTTTGGTGCGAGTCCAGAACTCAGTCACTGATAAACTCGCACTGTTTGATTGACAGCTCCAGCGATTGTAAAGGGAGCGTTCTTTGATCGCTTTCTATATATAATTTCATCTCAGTTTAAAAAATAGATTATTTTCATCCTACTATGAGAAACAACATGAAGTTGACCGTTTAGTCACTGGTTTGATTTACTGACACATAGAAAAAGATCATCTGACTGCACATGTATCAATACACATTAGATCAGGCATTAGAATGAACACAGTTACTGACATGTTGTTGCATTACTGTCGAGTCCATATCGTAAAAGTCTGTTTGCAAAGCCTGCGCCGAAATGCGATTGATTTACCAAAGAATCCACAGTGAAATGTACCGAATACAAATAAATAAAGCTCAACTGAGACATTCACATTGTTGAAAATAAATAACCATATTCCTAGCATTAGGATCCTTTAAAAGGTAATGTTATTTTAGTCCTGTATCGCTCTTCTCTCCTCCTCATCTCACTAACACACCAGTGGGTGGGGCTAACTTTGCAATGATGAAGTAGGCGTTGATTTCTTCAGCAAAGGTGGCGTTTCACTTACCTATGACATAAATATGCACATTCCAGGATCAGTCGTTATCTGGGTCTGGTGTCTATAAAAGCTTTTATTGGACTAACAAGGAGGTTTTCAGTTCTGAAATTTACAGGATACGATGACCTCTTATATATCAAAAGCTCAAAGAAAAGTTGATTTCTCAATTCATGACCCCTTTAAATAATTCCCGCCCAAGGCATACAGAATATGCACAATAATATGCAGGCTAATTTGATTTGTATGTCTAATATGTCAAAAACGTAAAAGTGTCTTGTCATACTCAGTTAGGAATTACATGAATCACGTAGCCTAAAAGCATATTTACAATTCAGAACGGCCATATTTGAGAAAAAAGTCGAGTAGTTTGCATCACTGGATGTTACTGTCGGTCTTTTAACATTTCTACTGCAAAACATGTATTAAATGTTTTGCTTTTAACATCTTACCTCACTCTCTTTCTATGATAAACTGAAGCTTCTTGCTGGAATTCACGGTCTGCCTCTGTGAACAGTAAACCCGGCCTTCTTTGATTTGATTGGCCATCTCGATCATTTTGACATTGACGAGCGCTGTTAGACCGCTGAGGCAGACCAGTCAGCAGACTCAAAATGTAACTTTTAAACCTTTTTGTCATCCTAACAACATACAGAGCACTGGGTAATTTTTGGGGGGCAATTTGGCCAATTCTAATTATTGGGTCAATGGTTACGGCCCTGCTTTTAAAAATAAATGCAGTGCATACAAACCTCAGGCAGCACAATAAAGGCTCCAGTCATAATTGTGAGAACTATATTGATCCCAAACAGCCATCGTAGGAATATGAAGTAAGATGCCACTCCTGATCCAAAATGACCTTCAAAAACAACATATATAGTTTAGTGTACATTTAATGCAGAATGGAGTTTTTTCTACCTGATCTGACCCTTAAAATACTTGTAGGTGTAACCTAGTAGGGTTATATTTATTCAGTCTAATTCAATTATATTTTAGTACTTTAATCACACTACTTAATCTAGATAGTTTCCACATGAATGCACATTTTAGGTTACCTGACAAAATATATTTTCTACAGTGAATATGCCTTATATATTTACCATATCAGAACTACTTTGTCATATAAGTCATGTGATCAAATAACATTGTTTTCCCATACGCTTTACATTTGCAGACAAATGTAACACATACTGTGTGTCTGGATACTAACTTTCAATCTTTTTAATCCTCATCTCCCAGGGAATGAACAGAACAACAATGTTGTAGAGGACTCTTGAAATCTTCTTCAGCAACTGCAAACAAACATTTACGATCACATGAGAACACATATAACAGTTAGACAAAATGTACACATAAGCAAATGTTAGGATAGTTTGTAGACAGAAGAGTCCACAAATAAATAAAGATTCAATGCTGAAAGACCTGTGAGACCTCATGTATAAGGATAGTGAGATCGTAATTTGTTAAATCAATGTGCATGAATATCTGATTTTCTATCTGCCATGAAAGCCATAATCAGAATTAATAATTCACCATCAAATCCACTTGCTAAAAAGTCAATTAATTTTAATGGTGCTTGGGCAGCCTTGGCGAATGCCATTGGACATTTTAATTAAACCAGGCTATAACAACAGGCCATAAATTTGAGTGCAGCGTCTGTGAGCAGATGAGGAGCGCCGCTGAAGCAGAGACACGCAGAACCTTAACCGGAATCTCACATAAACACAGCTGATGAAAAAAACTGAAAGAAAAAAGGAGAGAAGCTATAATATGAAAAAGGCAAAAGCAGTTTAGATAGATGATAGATAGATAGATGATAGATAGATAGATAGATAGATAGATAGATAGATAGATAGATAGATAGATAGATAGATAGATAGATAGATAGATAGATAGATAGATGATATAACAAAGAACGACAGACAGACAGAACAAAAGAACGACAGACAGACAGACAGAACAAAAGAACGAGACAGACAGACGAAAAGGACGACAGACAGACAAAAAAACGACAGACAGACAGACAGAACAAAAGAACGACAGACAGACAGAACAAAAGAACGACAGACAGAACAAAAGAACGAGAGACAGACAGACAGACCAAAAGGACGACAGACAGACAGACCAAAAGGACGACAGACAGACCAAAAAAACGACAGACAGACAGACAGAACAAAAGAACGACAGACAGACAGACAGACAGACCAAAAGAACGACAGACAGACAGACAGACCAAAAGAACGACCGACAGACAGACAGACAGACCAAAAGAACGACCGACAGACAGACAGACAGACCAAAAGAACGACAGACAGACAGACAGACAAAACAAAAGAACGACCGACAGACAGACAGACAGACCAAAAGAACGACAGACAGACAGACAGACAAAACAAAAGAACGACAGACAGACAGACAGAACAAAAGAACGACAGACAGACAGAACAAAAGAAAGACAGACAGACAGAACAAAAGAACAACAGACAGAGACGGACAGACAGAACAAAAGAATGACAGACAGACAGACAGACCAAAAGAACGACAGACAGACAGACAGACAGACAGAACAAAAGAACGACAGACAGACAGAACAAAAGAACGACAGACAGACAGACAGAACAAAAAGAACGACAGACAGACAGACCAAAAGAACGACAGACAGACAGACAGAACAAAAGAACGACAGACAGACAGACAGACCAAAAGAACGACAGACAGACAGATAGATGACAGACAGACAGACAGACAGAACAAAAGAACGACAGACAGATAGATGACAGACAGATAGCAATACTTGCACTAAAAAGACCCAATAATGCTCTAAGCTACATGCACAACTTGTTCAGATACTGTATACAGCCAATACAAAAGGTGAACAATATAATAAAATAAAATAAAATAAAAAAAACACTGAACAGAGTGAACACAAATTCTGTAGATAAAAGGTTGCACAAAACATACATCTGCCCCGGCTGCCTGGTAACCTCGTGTCCTGGTCAGTCTGCCCTCATACTTCAGAACAATCTCTCTGGCTTGCCTGAAACACACACAAATACACTGAGCTTCAGCGATCTACACCATATCCTGCTGCGGACTGACAGCTGTGGGTGGTGACAGTGAAGGCATTAATAGAAGGCTTTCCTATTCTGTGAACCTGAACTCTAGCACACTTTATTAATACGTGCATTTCATAGATGCTTTACCCATTAAAGGTAGCACTTCATCGGTTTCTTTATTAATAAAAACAAAACACCATAAATTCTATGGCAACATAATAAAGGAATCAAACAAATACAGATGGAAAATTGATTTTTGGGGGTGGGTGGGGGTGTATGTAATCATGGGCGCTCACCCAAAGATGATGGGGACACTCATAAAATGTAGCATGCATCTCTTCCGTGCACCATCAGGCATAAACCTGCCAGTTATTGTAAGTAACTTCAAAGATATATGTGCTAATAAAAGCATTAGTTGGATAATCATAATTTTTTAGACAACAGGGTGGATGTAAACATTCAGAACCCCTGAAATAAATAAATATTAAAAGCTTATGTTAATAACTGACAAGCGCTGCTACATTCCATCTAAATCTATTTTAAACATTATTTAAGTAATAATTTTAATCAGACAGTAAAAGCAGCTGCATTGCATTTTGCCAAGGCTTTTCCAGAAGCATACAGAAATAACCACAATGTGCTCTTGCCGTAACATTTGCGCATCCTCGCCCAAAGAAGCCGCAGTAATCCGTACCCAGTAAAATGAGAAAGTGCTGGTCAGGCTAATGAAACAATTACTCAGCCAATTTAGTTTGTTCTCCAGGCATCATGTTGTAAATATGGCGGACGCATTCAAGCAGTGAAAGTTAATTGTTATTTACCTTACGGGTTTAATGCACAGATGCTTTCCTCGGCCATTATCATCAGTTTCAAACATTTTGGAATACCGTTTCTAAGTACAATAATGGCTGTAATGGGGTCAAATAATAATCTTAAAAATAAATAATGCTTATTTCTTGTCATTATTCCTACTTATGTATTAAATCTAACTCACTAGCATCACAGGCTTTCCATTGGCCTCAACTCAAAAATACCTTTACAGCACATTATACTGTGTATCAAGAGCCTGAAACATTCTACGCCCTTTTTTTGGCCTTATAAATGCTGAACTTTATTTTTATCTTTTTTTATCTTGTTCCACTGGAGAACAATACAACTTTATGATCTGTAATAATTATATACGAGATGTGCAGAAATTCTGATTATATTTTCTTGGTGGGGTCTTACTTGAGCACTTTTAGCTTGCGTCTGATTGGCCAGGGTTTGGTTTGGATGTTGGCGATGATTTCCTTCTGAAGCTGAATGTTCTGGAACATCTCCTCTGGATCATTACTGTCCACTCTCTCTCCATCCTTATCCTCATCATCAGATGCTCTGAAACACAGCCAAAGATCAATAATCACTTTCATTAATCTGACAGTAACATAGTAACATTTGATTTTTTTTGTGCAGCGCATAATAAAACTGTTGCTTTATATGGTATGAAAAAAGAACATGAAAAATACAAGTGTATGTAGAAACAATACATATACATGCAAACAATACACACACACACACACACACACACATATATATATATAATACACACACACATAAACACATATGTACATACACTGTTTATATGTCTATGTATAATGTTTGATTCACGTGCACACACACGCACATATACATACACACAACATTATATATATATATATACACTCTAAAAAATGCTGGGTTAAAAACAACCCAAGTTGGGTTGAAAATGGACAAACCCAGCGATTGGGTTGTTTTAACCCAGCGGCTGGGTTAAATGTTTGCCCAACCTGCTGGGTAGTTTTATTTAACCCAAATATTGTTTAAAAATTACTGTATTTCTTGCTTAAAATGAACCCAAAAATATGTTGGAAATTAACATTAATATGTTTAATAAACAAACATTTATTAATACTTTTTTGAATAATATTTAAACAATAAACATTTATTAAATTGCTTATTAATAAATGCTCATCTTTTTGATTATTATTGTTGCCTCTAGTAATTATGAGTCTGATTTTTAATTTCCAACCTATTTTGGGTTCATTTTAAGCCAGACATATAGTAATTTTTAAACAATTGTTGGGTTAAATAAAACTACCCAGCAGGTTGGGCAAACATTTAACCCAACTGTTGGGTCAAAACAACCCAATCGCTGGGTTTGTCCATTTTCAACCCAACTTGGGTTGTTTTTAACCCAGCATTTTTTAGAGTGTACATACATATACACACACAACATATATATAATTTGTTAACATTAGTTAATTCTTTAACTAACATAAACTAACAATGAGCAATACATTAGTTAATAAAAATCGATTAACATTAACTAATGTTAACAAATACAACATTTGATTTTAATAATGTATTAGTAAACGTTGAAATTAACTAAGATTAATAAATGCTGTAAAAGTATTAATTCTTAGTTCATGTTAACTAAAGTAGTTAACTAATGTTAACTAATGAAACCTTATTGTAAAATGTAACTATATATATATATACACACACACAGTGATTTTTCATGATCATCATGTTATAATTATAATATGACATTATCATTATTATTTGTTTATTAAAGTACATTATTACACTTATTTTTATTCAAAAATAAATGGTAAAATGTAAATCAATTAATTTTATTTGATATTCCAATATACATAAACACACTTTGGAGGATGAAGGTGAACTGGATTCATAACCCTCCAACTGTGTGTGCATGTGTATGTGTATGTGTATGTGTATGTGTGGGTATATTATATACACAGACACAGACACACACACACACACACACACACACGTTTGTTTTTGTGAATTGTGGGGACATTCCATAGGCGTAATGGTTTTTATACTGTACAAACCGTATTTTTTATCCCCCTACACTACCCCTACCCCTAAACCTAACCATCACAGGAAACTGTGCACACTTTTACTTTCTCACAAAAACTCATTCTGTATGATTTATAAGCCTTTTGAAAAGTGGGGACATGGGGAATGTCCTCATAAATCACCCTCTCCTTGTAATACCTATGTCATACCCATGTCATTATACACATTTGTGTCCTGATATTTCACAAAAACATGCCCACACACACACACACACACACACAAAAGTAACATGAGCATCATTTCAATTCCTTGTATTATGGAAATCAGACTAAAAATTATGAATCATTGTGGTTTACAAGAATTTATACAGATAAATTTATATAAATTCTTAAAAATATAAATATAGGAACATTACTGTTCCACAGCAAAGCATAAATATTCCTGATAAAGACTGAATTCTCTAGTCTACAAGTGTCATGTGTGAAATAAGGCAATGCAATTTGCAGTACAAAAAAATAAATTGAGTCAGATTTGGTCAAAAAGCCAACTTACCCATTATCGTCTTGATATGAGGAATAAATCCTTTTGGAATTCTTTCTTATGCTTTTGTGCCGCTTGGAGGATATCAGGGGTCTGGTTATTGTTGCTGGCTCTGCCATTTCACTCATTTCCCTGCATTAAAACTTTCTGCAGTCTTTAGTGAGCATGTGTCCCATCTGTTGGAGTTCTCCTGTGAGGGTGTTGCTGACGGGACTCTGTGGGGAGCAGAACGAGGAGTGCTACCTGCCCGATTGGATCCTGCTGAAGCGCTGCATAAGCCCCTCCACCAGAGGAGTTTAAGCTCAGACAATCACTCCAGTGACAGCTGTACTGGCTTCTTAAAGGGACAGCGTGAGAGCTGCAACCTGGCGATGAATGCACATGCTTCTGTACAAAGTGATTCAAACAAGAGAGTAGATGTAAACACTATTCTGAGACCTCTATACAACATTTTTATTTTTTTTACTCACTCCCATGTTGTTCTTTCTTCTATGAAACACAAAAGCAGAATGTCTGAGCTTCTGCTTGTCACACAATAAAAGTGAATGGGACAAATGGGACAAAAGCAAGCAGCATAAAATTATCATCACAGTACTTGTGCGCTAAATTCTGATACCATACAATAACATTTTTGAATTTTTTTAACTTAAATATTTAAGTCATTAAGTCACTCAAAACAAGTAGTATAAATTCATCATTACAATAGTTCATACTGTTTGTGTGCTATATTCTGATGACATACAATACCATTGTGCCATTTTTAAAGGTGTCCTTGATTATGATTTCACTGTTTTAACTTTAGTTAGTGTGTTATGTTGCCATTTCAGCATAAACAACAACTGCAAAGTTACGACGCTCAAAGTTCAATGCAAAGGGAGAGATTTCATTTTTTAAGGATTACAACAAACGGCTGGTAGGGACTACAATGAGCTTCTTCCCGGGTTGGTGACATCACGAACCCTAAAGTCCAGTAGCCCCGCCCACTGATTCGAGCATGACAAGTAGTATAGGTAAATATCAGATGTGACGCAAACACTGTTCCACTGTTGTGGAAAAACAGTAGCTGCATTGGATTTGCAGAGAGCCTGAAATTTAAAAAAAAACGATGCTGTGCCTTCTATATTGGATCTGACAGGAACCACGCAACACGCAAAACTATTTTTACTGTGTCACTATATTGCTTTGCTACAGATCGCTTGATATGTCCGGATTATGTGTATACATGTCTAACCAAACTCACCAGTGATTTCTGATATGTAATGATTCATACAGGCCTACAGTCAGATGTTATGTCTCAAAATCGTTTATTGTCAGTAAATCAAACCAGTGACTAAACGATCAACTTCCCATTGTTTCTCTTATAATCTGTTATTTAAAGGGTGATTAAATTATAGATCAAAGAACGCTCCCTTTACAATCACTGGAGCTGTCAATCAAACAGCACGAGGTTATCAGTGACTGAGTTCTGGACAACAAATCTCTTATTTGCATTGTGTTTGCACTGTTAGTTATGACGAAAGCATTCGTTAGTGTGCAGAAATTGAGTTACAATGACAAGATCCCTGCTTTCATGAGCTCAACAACATGTCTGTGATTTTAGTTAGATGTTCGCCTAATTATTATTATTTTTTTTAAATGTTACTAATTGTTTCTGAATGTTCCATAATGTTTGCAAAATGATAAATTAAATGTCCCTGTAACATTTGAGTAACCAGGGGAAAAAAAAAAAATTTATGTTTTGAACATTCAGAAATAACTTTTTTTTTTTCATCTTAATGGTAACGTTATCAAAATGTTCTTAGAGCATATTTTCGTTAGCTATTCACTCATAACCTTCCCCTCTGCTTTAGCTCTTAAATCTCATTTGTCATGTTTATCCAAGTTGCAACGTCGCAATCAAGAGACATGAGATGATGCCAAACCTCTAAATATGTCATTTTTTTAACTGCACACACCAGCACAAACACTCCCATTCCTTTAAACAGCCTATTTTAAACGAAATTTTCAATGTCCCCCAGGAAACCCACACACATACTAGATTTTCAATTTTTCTCTTGACAATAGTTAGTGTGCTGTGATCATTCACTTTAATTTACTCTGGAGTTTTGTCTGAGCTGCAATAAACCGGCAGATAATATACCTGAAAAATGCACACTGAATTTTAAGTAGGCACACATGGGCGAATTTCCAGTTTTCCTTATAAAGTGGCCTTAGAGTATACTGAAATTAAACAACATTGTCACGTACAAGGAAAAATAAATGTCCCCTCTTGTGAAAGAAAAAAGGCCATAGTAGCTCAATATTATAATGTGCCATATGTAACTCTAGCTCACTGCTTTCACTTTTCCATAAGCAGAAGTCTAATTTAGACTCTTTTATAGGGCACATCAGGAAAAAGGCCTATTCCAGGAAAAAGCACTCGGCCCATGTAGAACACCAAAGTGTTCTAAAGTGCTACAGTTCTAAAGTGCTATTTTTAATATCAGAATCAGAAAGAGATTTATTGTTAAGTACATTTTCACACACAAGGAATTTGTTTTCGTGACAGAAGCAGCTTCCAGTGCACAGAGACAACAACAGTACACAGATAGTAAAGTAATAATAAAGATATGTGAATAATACAGGCATGTGACGTATAAAATTTTCATGTTACGACAATTGCTGAAGCTTTTATCACGGTATACGGTATTATCAAAATATTGAAATAAGTTGCAAAAAGTGTGTTGGCGTACTGTAACAGGTTTAATAAAAAAAAAAATCTTATAACAAAAAGAACTCTGAACATTTAAATACAATAAAATAAGACACAAAATTTATAAAAGTAAAAGTGCAAAATAATTATAAAGAACAATAGGTAACACTTTACAATAAGGTCCCATTAGTTAATGTTAGTTAATGCATTAACTTACAATGAGCGATAGTTGTGCAGAAGTTATTATTCTTTGTCAACATTAGTAAAATAATAAAATTAAAATGATATATATTATTAAATGTTGAAATTAACATGAACTAAGATTAATAAATGCTTTAGTTTATGTTAACTAATTAATTAACTAATGTTAACTAATGGTGCCTTTTTATTACTGAACAATAATGAAGAATCAGAACATTTTCAATCAATATCTAGGGGCATGTTGTAGTCCAGATTATAATTGTAAAAAGTTTATGTTTGAAAATAAAGTGTTGCGCAGTACTGTACATTTAAAACAGTTGATGGAAAATGCATTCTAAAAATCGGAATAATTCGTAATAAATAATTATCCACTGTATTTTGAAGTGCCCACGATAACAATACCGTGCATGTTCATTACTGTGATATATCGTATTACCGTATATCAGCAAATGTCTATATTAATGCTGTCAAATCAATTAATCGCAATTGCATCTAACATAAAAGTTTGTGTTTACATAATATATGTGTATGCATGTGTGTGTATAAAAAAAGAAACCAAATACAATTCTATTTTGTATTCTATTTATTAAAGCAGAACTAAGTAACTTTTTATACCTTCATAAATAGTTTTCTAAGTCCTCACGATGGTTAATTGACTTGTAGTGGTGTGTTTGAGGCGTGCACTAACCCCCTCTGGCACGTCTACGCCAGAAAACAGCACTTGCAAGTTGAGCTGCGCCGACCCGACACAATCTCGCCTCATGTTCACATTCACGCGAGAGTGACAAAATGCTTTACGGTAATTCAAAAACAATGTATATATTATGACTTTATAAGACAATTTCAAAAATTACCCACCTCCATCGAGATTTCTTGTACTGTATTTGCAAAACTACTGCGCTGGTGAGCGTTGTAGTCGTTGTAGTCCAGAGCTGCGCTTGGAGTATTTATGACAGTGTGATTCACTGAAGGAACCTGTAGGGGGAGCTTCACAAATCTTACTGAGTTCCGCTTTAAATTGATTAGTCTTTCCATTAACACCATCGTTTTGTTCATTCAGACCGATTCGTAAACGCGGAACACACACGAAAACAAGAGGCGGGATTTATTGTGTGAACCAATCACATCCAATCATAGCGCGATGGAGGCACTGCCTCCTCTCGCGTAACTTCCCCCCATTCATTCTCAATTACCCCCCACTAAACCCAGCGCATGCTTTAGGGGATCTGTTAAAAGTCAGTGGGCTCAGGGGAGGCAAGACAGACGTGGAGTCCCTCTGTAACTTTTCCTGCAGGTGTCGCTGTTGGACAGTGTTACTTCATAAAAGCGAGTGATTTATACTATTTACAATGTCACATTTTGTAATATTTGCGTAGTTTTATTTTTGTAATATTTATTTTTTTCTCATCCTGTCTCTCTTGAGGAGGTGCTGCGTTCCTTGCTTAGAGGAAACACCCTGATTTACATGATACAAACAAACCTCTTCAGTCCGGTTTACATGCAATTTTCATTATTCTGATTATTCGCTAAGAATTGTGGTTATTTTTATCACCATTATTCACCTACCCCATATAGTAGGCATGTTACTGGCCACTGTTTTAATCTACTTATGTCAAATGCAAAACACATTTCTATGGACATACTGGATTTTTTTGGTGACATGCCTACAAATGTCTTCATTTCAATGTTTTCGACCATCAATATACTGCAATATTGACTAAATCTCATAATTGCATTAAGAGGGTGCATGTATTTTTTTTTAGCAATCTTTCTGCACTGCACTCCTTTAGATCTCTAGGTGGATGTGTTTTTATTACTACAGCCTACGGCACACTAAATTATGTTATAAAAATCTGGTGCATGAGAATTGTGCAGTCCTATAGTTACAAGCGGAAATTAATTAAATTAAATCCAGAGTACAGTTTTAATAGGCCTTTGTTAATGCTCTCTCATTATGTTCATTCTCTTATTCCTGAGAATGCATGTGGACTTTTAAGGCCTTTTCACACCAAGAAAGATAACTGTACAGATAACTATAATGATAACCAGTGTTGGGAATTACTTTGCATTACTTAGTTACTTTTTTTTATGAAAAGTAATGAGTTACATTGCTTTTGTGTTACTTTTTTCACCTGGGCTGAGCTTGTTTTTTTTTTTTGTTTTTTTTTAATAACAACAAAAAAACAGTAATATTTTTGGCAAGTGTTAAGGCCCTTTTACACCAAAAATGAAATGAAGAAGCCTCAGGCAGAAGGAAATGCAAATTCACTCCTGTACAGTAGAGGGTCCAGCTAAAACAAACCTTTCAGCTGTGCTGCCATTCTGGATTAGAAAAGATCAGGATACAGGAGATACGTTCAACACTCTTATTTCTAAATCTAATCTAAAGTAAATTTTTCTACATTTTTGTTTATTAGTATGGTTGAATTAGATCACTGAAGGTTAATAAAGTGAGATTAAATACATAAAGTATATTTGTGTAATTTAATATAGTTAATTATTACAGGTTTGCATTAAATTCTGAGATTGCATTTCACTGTTTTTATTCATTTTGAGGAATACTGAATGTTTTCGTGCAAGTGAGATGAGTAAATGTTAGTCTGGAACTACAATAACCATCATGTTCACACAGCGCACACAACAACTCTGTGCTTTATTTCTCTCAACATGGGGACAGGAGAACTGTCAGTCAATAAATGTGAAAAAGAAACTTGCATTACTTATTTGAAAAAGTAACTTAGATATTTTGTTATAAAGTGAAAAATGTATGCATTACTTTACTAGTTACTTGAAAAAGTAATCTGATCATGTAACTCAAGTTACTTGTAATGCGTTACCTCGAAAAACATAATGCAAAAAGCGGTAGAAGCTACAAGTCATCCAAAAATACCTTTAAAAGCATTGATGTCATCATTTATCAGAATCATATGTATTGAGCCATTTTGTTTTGTTTTTTGTTTTTTTTTCACAGCCGACTGTCTATCTTGAGCCCTGAAACAAATGACAAATTACAGTCCCAGAGGTCAGGTTTCAATTTGACATTTAACCCAATAAAACAAATCAATGAGGCTTATTGATCGCATTTGAGCTGTGCTGAAACAGTAACGTAAACTGACCCCTTCCCAAACATAGCGTCAGTTATCATTCCAATCTTATTATGATATCAGTTATCATGCAAAGAAGAGTAAAATCAAGCTGAACGACAAACACATTTAGAACCATCATGTACTATAAATTCAGTTAGGAAACAATGATTACTATTGTTTTCTTATATTAGTTGTTCTTTTTGTTGTAGTTTCTAATTATTTGATAAGACATCTGTCAAAAAATAAAAATATACGTTGGTGGGAAGGACCAACCGCAGGTCAAGTTGAAGGTCACTCACAATCATGCAAATCCATTCTTCATTTCACTTTACCACAGTCCCATAGAGATTGGTCTTTATGAGAGGGCAGTCCTAAAAAGAGAAAAGTCAAGACAAATCAAATTTATTATCCCAAAGAGGAAATTTGGATTGCAGGCAGAGTGTAGTTTAACCATTGCAATAACTCTAAAAGACAATCAAGCCTGGCCAAAGTGAATCGTTTGGGCTGTGATATAACAAATGTCAATTCAAAAAGTAATTGCATGCCCCTTTGTAAATCCTACAAAGTTTTATCTGGTTTGCAGTAATGCAGTTCACATTATCAAAGACCTTGTGGTGTAAATGGAAGGACACTGGGGTAGAGTATCTTTTGGGTAGAGTACAATGAGAAAAGTTGGTAAAAAGAAATGTTCACTAAAGTCTATTGATAAGAACACAATGCCATGTTGCATGGACACAAAACTACAGAAGCGAACAGACCCGAGTCAGGTTAGATGCTAGACATGTGCCAATATTCGGTTATACTATATATCACGATAATGAAT
Source organism: Anabarilius grahami (assembly GCA_003731715.1). Taxonomy (NCBI): domain Eukaryota; kingdom Metazoa; phylum Chordata; class Actinopteri; order Cypriniformes; family Xenocyprididae; genus Anabarilius; species Anabarilius grahami. Next base: position 726,680 of record RJVU01071319.1, read on the forward strand.
ATAAACAATATTGTTACAGCAGGCACCTCAAAATACCGTGAATAATTATTTATTATGAATTATTCGAATTTTTATATTATATTATTTTATATTTTGAAGTGAAGTGAAGTGAAGTGACATATGGCCAAGTATGGTGACCCATACTCGGAATTTGTGCTCTGCATTTAACCCATCCAAGTGCACACACACAGCAGTGAACACACACACCGTGAATACACACCCGGAGCAGTGGGCAGCCATTGCTGCGGCACCCGGGGAGCAGTTGGGGGTACGGTGCCTTGCTCAAGGGTCTCACCTCAGTCGTGGTATTGAGTGTGGAAAGAGCGCTGGACATTCACTCCCCTCACCGACAATCCCTGACGGACCTGAGACTCGAACCCATGACCTTTGGGTTACAAGTCCGACTCTCTATCCATTAGGCCACGACTGCCCCAATACTTTGAATACTTTTGAAAGTATTCAAAGTATTGTTTTAAGAATACTTTACCTATCAGCCGTATAAAATCCACAACACTGCTGTATGCGGCGTCAAAGAGGCACGCACACTATGTAAACAAACCCAATGTGCATGAGAAGCACATGGTGGAACGAGTGAAAGAGACGCACTGAATGAAAGTGCACGTTCACTCTCTGACAGCAGAGGGCGCTGATGGAACAGCAGAAATGCAGCGGATACCCCGGGAACCCCGTTAACAAAGCAGCTGCAGTACTACAGTATTTAAAATGCTTCAAACAGCCATTAATTTTTTTTTTTTTGTATTCGCAATGTTGTTCATCACAGCGCCAAATAGTTAATACTTAAAGACTTAACTGGCTATTTATTCTCAAACTTAAACATTTTTATATTTTAATATAGACTACAACATGCCCTATAATGATTGAAAATTTTCTGATTATTTGTTATTGTTCAGTAACATTAACATTGTTCAGACCTAAGGCTTCATTAGTTAACATGTTAATTCATTATTACCAAACTGACAATGAAAAAATACTTTTATTATAGCATTTCAAATAGCAATTATTTATCTTAGTAAATGTTAATTGCTAGTTAATGTTTATAAACATTACTAAAGTCAAAAGTTGTAATTATTATTTAATGGACCTAAAACTAACAATGATCAGTTGTATTTTTTAACTAATATTAAAGGTGCCATCGAACGTTTTTTTACAAGATGTAATATAAGTCTAAGGTGTCACTGAATGTGTCTGTGAAGTTTCAGCTCAAAATACCCCATAGATTTTTTTTAATAAATTTTTTTAACTGCCTATTTTGGGGTATAATTAGAAATGCACCGATTCAGGCTGCGGCCCCTTTAATTCCTCACACTCCCTTCCCCCCCGGAGCTCGCGCTTGCCTTAAACAGCATAAACAAAGTTCACACAGCTAATATAACCCTCAAAATGGATCTTTACAAAGTGTTCGTCATGCATGCTGCTTGCATACATCAGATCATCTGAGTGTAGTATTTATTTGGATGTTTACATTTGATTCTGAATGAGTTTGATGGTGCTCCGTGGCTAAAGCTAACATTACACACTGTTGGAGAGATTTATAAAGAATGAAGTTGTGTTTATGCATTATACAGACTGCATTTAAAAATGAAAATAGCGACGGCTCTTGTCTCCGTGAATACAGTAATAAACGATGGTAACTTTAACCACATTTAACAGTACATTAGCAACATGCTAATGAAACATTTAGAAAGACAATTTACAAATATCACTAAAAATATCATGTTATCATGGATCATGTCAGTTATTATTGCTCCATCTGCCATTTTTCACTATTGTCATTGCTTGCTTACCTAGTCTGATGCTTCAGCTGTGCACATCCAGACGTCCTGCCCTTGTGTAATGCCTTGAACATGAGCTGGTATATGCAAATATTAAAGAATACATAAACACTATTTAAATACATATACAGTGGGTACGGAAAGTATTCAGACCCCCTTAAATTTTTCACTCTTTTTTATATTGCAGCCATTTGCTAAAATCATTTAAGTTCATTTTTTTTCCTCATTAATGTACACACAGCACCCCATATTGACAGAAAAACACAGAATTGTTGACATTTTTGCAGATTTATTAAAAAAGAAAAACTGAAATATCACATGGTCCTAAGTATTCAGACCCTTTGCTGTGACACTCATATATTTAACTCAGGTGCTGTCCATTTCTTCTGATCATCCTTGAGATGGTTCTACACCTTCATTTGAGTCCAGCTGTGTTTGATTATACTGATTGGACTTGATTAGGAAAGCCACACACCTGTCTATATAAGACCTTACAGCTCACAGTGCATGTCAGAGCAAATGAGAATCATGAGGTCAAAGGAACTGCCTGAAGAGCTCAGAGACAGAATTGTGGCAAGGCACAGATCTGGCCAAGGTTACAAAAAAATTTCTGCTGCACTTAAGGTTCCTAAGAGCACAGTGGCCTCCATAATCCTTAAATGGAAGACGTTTGGGACGACCAGAACCCTTCCTAGAGCTGGCCGTCCGGCCAAACTGAGCTATCGGGGGAGAAGAGCCTTGGTGAGAGAGGTAAAGAAGAACCCAAAGATCACTGTGGCTGAGCTCCAGAGATGCAGTCGGGAGATGGGAGAAAGTTGTAGAAAGTCAACCATCACTGCAGCCCTCCACCAGTCGGGGCTTTATGGCAGAGTGGCCCGACGGAAGCCTCTCCTCAGTGCAAGACACAGTCCTTCAGGTGTTTTTTAGCAAACTCCATGCGGGCTTTCATGTGTCTTGCACTGAGGAGAGGCTTCCGTCGGGCCACTCTGCCATAAAGCCCCGACTGGTGATGGTTGACTGTATAACCATTGGATTTCATCAAAAATATCTTAATTTGTGTTCTGAAGATGAATGAAGGCCTTATGGGTGTGGAACGACATGAGGGTGAATAATTAATGACATTATTTTCATTTTTGGGTGAACTAACCCTTTAAGTAAGAACAAAGAGAGATAAAACTAGATAAGATATATGCAAACAACTAATGAAATTAAAGTAGATGTTCACGAAACGTTCCGTTTCCCCCCCACATTTGAGCAATGTTGTCAACACGGAGATCGTCGATTAATAACGCTTTATTGAAGAGTACACAAACTGTTCCTTTGGCATATTTATCGGGTATCTGGTGAGTTTTATTCAATTTTGTATTCAAAATATGTATCATTTTGTGGAATAGGTTTGAATAGTGCCGTTTTTGGGCCAGTGAGACCAAGTATTGTAAGCTTGACCTGCAATTTTGGTAGAACTGACTCTATATATAGTTATTCTGAAGTCAAAACTATATATAATAATCCAAAATTTGTCAATACACAGATCGGGATTTCCCGTTAGAGATTTCGACTCGTTCACTTGCCTGGAATCTCCGTTCACGATCGTTCGTGTTCAAGATGGCGGAGGCTTCTTGCACGAGGAACATCGGAATGGATTACTGCAGGAATCAGCAGGATGATTCTCCTCACGAAGACGTTTGGTGCCTGAACTGGTAAGAAGTATTTCCTTTTCTTGGCGTTTCTTAAAGATTTGATCTGAATTGAACTGACAAAGCAAGTTAAGAGGCTTTTAATAATTAACGGACATAGGCACATCTAAACCAAAAGTACACTTCGATCCGCACTGATTTAATCGCTGTCAGTGTGAACGGAACTACTTTTTATAGAATCCTCGATTATAATAAAATAATATTAAGGTAAAACTAATATAAATAAAAATATATTTAAATAAAAATATTTGTAATATTAAATAATAAAAAAAGCATGTTTAATTGTTAATCTAATACAAAATTATTCTTAAAGGGTTAGTTCACCCAAAAATGAAAATAATGTCATTAATTACTCACCCTCATGTCGTTTTACACCCGTAAGACCTTCATTCATCTTCGGAACAAAAATTAAGATATTTTTGATGAAATCCGATGGCTCAGTGAGGCCTCTATAGACAGCAATGCCATTGTAAATCTCAAGATAAATAAAGGTACTAAACACATATTTAAAACAGTTCATGTGAGTTCGGTGGTTCTACCTTAATATTATAAAGCGACGAGAATATTTTTTGTGCACCAAAAAAAAAAAATATATAACGACTTTATTTAACAATATCTCGTGATGGCCGATTTCAAAACACTGCTTCGGAGCTTTACAAATCGAATCAGTGATTTGGATCTCCTATCAAACGGCTAAACTGCAGAAATCACATGACTTTGGCGCTCCGATTCACTGATTCGATTCGCAAAGCTCCGAAGCATGTGTTTTGAAATCAGCCCATATAGATATTGTTGAAAAATATTAAGATAGAACCACTGTAGTCACATGAACTGATTTAAATATGTTTTTAGTACCTTTACGGACCTTGAGAGTTTCAATGGCATTGCTGTCTACAGAGGCCTCACTAACCCATCGGATTTCATCAAAAATATCTTGATTTGTGTTCTGAAGATGAACGAAGGTCTTAGTAATTAATGACATTATTTTCATTTTTGGGTGAACTAACACTTTAATCTTACATGGGATCAAGGATAGTGGTCACAACTAACAACATTGTTGCAAAACCTTCTCTTACTTTAAGCAGTAATTGTTTTCGATCCTCTGAGTTGGCATTTCTCTAAAGAGAAAAAGAGTGCTGATAAGATGACAAGCTGCTAGTACCTCTTGTCAACGCTTCAAAGGGTACAAAAATGAAAACAATATTTTCAATTAACTGCTGTGTAGCAGTCTGGGGATGTCATAATCTGCTGTGTAATCGATTGATGATGTTTTATTCCAGCAGAGAGTTAAGTGTGTTTTAAGTGCTATTTCAGCATTTTTTTTTTTGTTTTTTTTGACACACATCAATGGTTTTTAATTTAAAGACTTTTTAAGCATACATCTACTCTATGAGATGCAAGATTTTTTTGTATTTTTTTTTTAATAATAATTCTAAATATTTGTAAA
>RJVU01071319.1:731961-747468 GCA_003731715.1 Anabarilius grahami
ATTAGCATACATCTCTTCTAAGTGGTCAGATGTTGAATGGGAGGAATATAGAGATTAAATAAGATTTATTACTTATTTTTATAACTTGTGCACAGAATATAAGGTTCTTTTGCCAGTCCTGATAAGAAGTGATTTGACGAAACCTGTTGAACGAATAGAGCGCTGCTGACACCTAGTGGACGTAAGTTAAGATTGCATTGTTGATGCATGTTCATTTCACAGTAAATACTTGTTATATAATGTGCATATGTATCACAGATTTGTTCATTATATAAAGTAAGCCATAGCTGTGCATTAAGAAACGACATGCATTTACTTTGTGAGGGAGATGACTTTTTAAAGAAGCTCTTTAATAAAATAATAATAAAAGGCCTTCATAGGCTGCCTCCTGATGTCTGCAAAGAACACAGTGTTGAGTATTAGAAACTGCTAAATAAATGAGACATCTATAATCTTATTGTTTCCATTGCATTTTGATCGTTGATCAATACAGTACAAAAAACGTTAATTATGTTGTGAAATTTTGCACAATTCAAAGAGAATATGAGAGTCTCAAGGCTAAAAGCGGCTGCATTAAATATTGAGCTGGTTTGATGTACACATTCAGTATGAAGTGCAGATTAGATCCCTTTTGCTGCAGTGAGGCTGTAGGCGGCTGGGAGACAGACATGAAAGGGTTGTCATATGAAAGGAAAGCAGACGTGAACTTCCTGTGAACTTGTCTCATTTTTTTGAGTATACTGGAGCCAACTGAGAGATCAGCTCTACATTGCTGCTGCTAAGACAAGTTTTATTTTTCTGCCACTTTTTTTTTTTTTTGCTAAGTAGGCGGAGTGATCTTATTAAGTCCATGTACTACATAAACTCACCGTGTTGTTGTTTTGAATTTTAGGACACAAAACATGAAAGCAATTAGTTTTACAGAAAGTATGCACATTTCTCACTATCATATTATTATTGTTATTTATTTATTTGAAGCCAATTATATGCTTAGTTATTTAGGATTATGTACTGCCTAACAGTCACTTTTCTGTAAATTTTAATGATGTAATTGTCTGAATATTGGTAAGAATGCTAAATTTCAGCCAAATGTGAGCGTTTTAGCATGCCTCTTCAGTACTATTTTAGTATTATTCATTTATATACATTATACTATTAATAATCTTTTTTTTTTTTACATTTTCGGTTCCATTTTAATTTCAGTTTTATTCATTTTATGTGTATTATTAGATTTTTAAACATTTCTGTTTTGCCTTTTTTTTCAGTTAGTTGTAATATTTCAATTTTTTTTAAATGAAACTTATTCATCTAAAAAAAATGTTTTACCTTAATTTCTATTAACAACAACATATAAACAATTTTTAATAGTTTTAGTTGTTGTTAACACTAAACTGCTTACAAAATGCATTCGTTATTCTGTGTACTCAACACATGCTTTACTTCCTGAACTTTTAACCCCTTACATTGTAGAGACAATATGGCATGCTAAGAGAAAAATTACAGGAGCTATCTAAAAATAAGAAAATAAGTCTCACAAACATATGAAGCTGATAGAAAGGCTGATATTTCAGAGAGTGAAAGAACTGACATTTAAAAAGCTAAAACAAGATTTACAGAAAGAGAGGCTGTATAATGTCCCCTGGAAATATTATAATAATGTTGGAAATGCTGTATAATATACTGTATATAGAGATCAGTGGAAAAAAGTCTGTATTGAATTATGATGAATTGTTTTGCAAGTAATTTCAATTTGACATGCTGTATTTCGATTATTTTAAAGGTGATGTATGGAACAGCTGATAGAAGTGTATAATCACTCACTTTAAACTATAATCCCTCACGGTTTGCTTTATGTAACACGGACATTTAGTTTTGATACCATGTATAAACAAATTCTTTTCATTATTTTAAATTCAGATGTAGTTATTTTTTTTGTTTTTGTTTAGGCTACTTCTGTGTTATTTTTCCGTGTATGTCTTGAATGCATGACGCGTCACAAAAACTAATGCCTAAATCGGAGGTTCGAATTTCCCATCAAGCAGCATAAGAACAGGTGAGTTGGTCCTGTCAGTTGGACCATCAGTTGGACCTGTGGCACAGCGCCCTCTGGTGGTGCACATCTAGGATTGAGGATCAGAAACTCATTCACAAGCTAACATTTCTAAAAATGCTGTAAAATATATTGAAGGATTCATTAAAACCCTCTTAAAGAATTAGTTCACATTAGAATGAAAATTACCCCAAGGTTTGCTCACTCTCAAGCCGTCCTAGGTGTATATGACTTTCTTCTTTCTGATGAACACAATCAGAGTTATATTAATACATATCCTGAGCTTTATAATGGCAGTGAACGGGGGCAACGAGTCTGAAGCTCATAAAAGTGCATCTATCCATCATAAACATATTCCACACAGCTCCAGGGGGTTAATAAAGGCCTTCTGATGCGAAGCGATGCATTTGTGTAAGAAATATATCTATATTTGGCAGAAGCTAGATACTTTATAACTTGTTAAATATGGATATTTTTCTTACAGAAACGCATCGCTTCGCTTCAGAAGGATACGTCAGGATATTTATTAAAATACGATTGTCATAGAAGAAGAAGGTCATACACACCTAGGATGGCTTGAGGGTGAGTAAATCTGAGGGTAATTTCATTGTAAAGTGAACTAATCCTTTAAGAGTAATTTGTGTCATGCAGGAGTTGTGCTACACTGATCATGCTTTGTGTTTTTGATTCCCTAAAAAGAACTGGCTCATAACTTGTCATTTATTTGTAAATCAGATTATAGTTTTCATTTTTTGTGTATGTGTGTGTGTGTGCACGTCATTTTTATTAATATTGTGTTTATAGATATTTATATTCAGTAGTGAAATTAAACTTTGGTGATTTGATCAAAGGTTACTTGGCTTGAAATGTTTGAGGAGCATTGGGTTAGACAGACCATAAAATTAAGGAAATAATCCAGATAGATCTTATAGGTTCATTTAAGGATCAAGACAAAGCAGGAAAGAATGACTTTTGGAAGAAATTTCAACTCTGAAATGAAATTAAATTAAATGAATGGCACAGCAATAGTCTTAATATTCGTTCTCTGTGATCCAGAGCTTTAGATTGTAGAGTTTAATTTGTTATTGTACTGAATGAATTTGCCTTCTTTCACAGTAGTTTTTGTCTAAAAGTCAATGTTTGCTTCTGTCTCTTTGTATCAGATTTTTCTCCATGTATTTGCATTGCTCTCGATGCGTTTATTCTCTCGTAATCGATAAGCATCTGTGCACAAATGCAATTTTTTTCCTTTACGTCAAAGCCCAAGACAGAAGTGTGAGCGCATATGCGCACTTGAACCCAAGCCCTCTTTGTTTAAAAATAATAAGCCTGAAGTCAGTTCTATATCTACATCAGCAGAAGGTTTGTTCTTTTCAAAAGACCTTCATACAGCAGCAAACAGCTGATTTATGTTTGCTAATCGCATTGGTCACCTAACAAGCTAAATGAATTTTATCAATTTCCTTCAGATGTTCACCTAATGTGATTCTTGATTCTGTTAAAGCAACCGACTGTGCCTTCAGTGCTTTTTATGACTCTGAAATGGGGTCTTATTTTCCTAGCTGCAAAGGCTCTTTTGCATGCTTCACAAATCTAAGTAAAAGTAAGGAGATTTGGCACTAATCTGGAATTATATAATCAGCCCGGTATAAATGAAAAACCTGGGCACTGTGATGCCTAACCTAAAACTGTAGGTGTACAGAAAGGCACGATTAAGATAACTTGAACAATGCAGTGTTTTGGAACGCATCCTGCAGGCCGTCGATGAGTCTTTGTTTTGATGCATAGATTCATTTTGTGCTTCTTTTTGCATTCATTCGATACCTCATATTTTATTAGTGGTGCTCGCCAGGGTTTTTTAAAAAAATGCCTATGCCTAATTGTTAAACTTTTGCATACAACTTGCTATGGACATAAATAATGCCTCATATCAAACAGCTTGAGGAAAGATGAGCAACTACTTTAAACACTCAGATTTAGGATTTATGCCTGGTGGATGATAATACAGGTCAAACAATCCTATATATTTACACTGAAGTATGTTACAGATTTTTTATGGATATTAAATGAATATTCTCAGTTCAGTTACGCTTAATCGACAGCAAATTCATTTAGCTTTATCCCTGCTTTTCTTTAAGGGGAACTATTATGCAAAATTCACTTTTACATGGTGTTTGAACATAAATGTGTATACACAACCAACCTATAATGGTAAAAGCCATGTTTATCTCCTTGCAAGAGCGTTTAACAGCAGCATTCAAGTAAGAAATGTATTCTTATTAAAGCTACTAAAGTTATTCAGTCAAGAGCAGTTAAGGGATTTTCTGTTTTACTTTTGTTGTTTGGTTCATATCAACAGCACATACAGCACTGTATATTACGCTGCTGTCACTTTAATACACAGATCTAACATACACATGTGATTTCTTTCCCTGCTGTTTACGTTCACAGACACAACCGACTGTGTTTATGTGAACTTTGTGTGTTTTTGACATAAACTTGAGTGTATTTGACAGTTTAACAGCAATAAGATGTGAAAGAGAACTTAGTTTAATACTCATGGGATGCGCCGTCTGACAGTCAGCTTTCTGTGCGCGTGCTTCAGAAAACCATATATCAGAAGTTTAGACTGATAGAGCTTTAAAATGAATGCAGATAATAAACTTTCATGATGATGAAGAACTGCAATGTCACGTTAGCATCACCACTATAGAGATGATTATCAAAACCAAACAGATGTTTTAGTTTTTGGCAGAGTATCTGAGGCACGAGCTGTAAAGGCTCCGCCCTCTTCTGGAAAGTGAGGCGGGGAGCAGCAGCTCATTTGCATTTAAAGATACACACATGGACACAGCATGTTTTATCTTCCACACAAAAATGAGCATTTTCAACATGGTATAATAAATTATCTGTGGGGTATTTTGAGCTGAAACTACACAGACACATTCTGGAGACACCAGAGACTTATATTACATCTTGTGAATAGGTCCCATTTCAAGAAAGTTTTTTTTTTTTTTTTTTGAAACCGTAAACATTAAAACACTCGGTAACACTTTATTTGAGGGTATTTTAACTACAGTAGTTGCTTATTATCATGCATATTACTAGAATATTGGCTATTTATTAGTACTTATTAAGTACATAATGTCTTATTCTACATTCTTAATCCGACCCAATACCTAAACTTAACAACTACCTTACTAACTATTAATAAGCAGTAAATTAGGAGTTTATTGAGGGAAAAGTCATAGTTAATAGTTTATATGTGTTCCCTATACTAAAGTGTTACCAAATACTCAGTGTTAGTATAGTATCACCACAAGATGTAAGCAACAGTATAAGTTAACACCATTTCAGTGTCGAAAAATCTCTTTCCTTTTCCATTTAAAGTTATATACAATTTCACAACTTGCCATGACAATGCAATGCCTAAAACCAAAGTTTTAACAGGAAATGTAATACAATCTTCTCATTTCTGTTTTTAAATCCTCCAAAAAACCTTTTCATTTTCTTCTATTGTAAGTGCCTCACTGTGACCTCCATTTTTCAAAGCAAATGAGCGACAAGTCAAAACAAAACTTTTTTTTTTTTTTTTAGTACTAATTAATATTATTCCACAAATGCTGTCAGTTCAGTTTAACTTGTAAAAAAACAGAATATTTCTTTAAGCTTGGATAGGACCACCTGTCAATATCACATATGCACAAAATTATGTTGTAGAGAGTGGGATAAAGACAAAAAAATCTTTGAGCTGAGTTTACTTGATTGAATAAACAAACACTAAAATATAAGTGAATTTAACGTAATGTATATGAGTTTACAGTACCAATACGATCTGCTTGTTTGTTTTCATGAGACGGAGGTGTTCAAGTGGCCTGGCCTCAACATCTGCAAGGTCTTTTTCCCAGCCTCCCTCGCCTCATCTCCCCCGGCGCATAATAACAGCTTCATTGCTGGTTTGCAGCAGCCTCTGGATTGTGTCTCTGTGATTTGCAAGTCTCTGGGGGCCTAAACCATAGACTTCCTTTTGACCTCCTTTCCTCTACCCCTTTAAAACTGCCCCGCCCATGATCCCCAGAATCCATGTCAGACCTAAAGACCCAGCCAAAACAAGCGGCCTCTGTGTCAGAGTCCCAAGTTTTCTTCCTGTGAGTACTTACGCCCAGATGCACAATATGAGCCTATGTGCTCCACATCTGTATAATGACACACATGGCGATCTGTTATTCTTCCCCATAATGACCAGGACCTCAGATTAGACCTCTAAACATCAGCTACCTCCTTAAAAGGCATTTATTTTCCCTTTAGTCTAGCCGCCATTCTGAATTTCAACACTGAGGATGTATTGTTTGCTTTAGGCTTTTACTTCGGGAGTTTTTGCTTTTTTTGTAATGTCACCATGCTATCGCGCGTGTACATGTTGTCTTAGTATGCTTGGGAAACTAAACACAGCTGTCTAATCTATGAGTGACAGAGATTCTTTGTGAACCGGAGGAATGTGGACACCGGTGGAATGTGAGATCTTCATCTAAACCAAACCAATAACAAAATAGCAAAGAAGTTTGAGTGCCGTTAGTGGAATATGTTTTAAACAATATTCATGTAATACATTTTAAATGGCATCAAAGTAAACAACAGGACAGTTTCATCATCTCCAGGATTTAATAGTACTGGTCCAATTGGGTCAGTGTTTGTGGTTTTTACTTGCTCTGTTAACATTTTCAAACCCCATCACAAATGATATATAAGTGTGTGTGTGTGTGTGTACATATATATAAGTTTTAATTACGTACATTATTTAATTTTTTTATCATTTTTATCTTTATAATCATGTTTTCGTGACTATTCATAGTAATTTTTCCAATTTTTGACAGCCTCATCTATGTTAGACAGCTACATTTTGTTGCAAATTGCTGAATTGTCAGTGAATTGTGTTTGCAATGCAGAGAAAATAAAGAAATAACTGTACAAGATTGATAATAAATAGGGTTGCAAAATTCCAGGAATTTTAAAGGCTGGAAGCTTACCATGGGAATTAAAGGGAATATATGAGAATAAATGGGAATAAACAGGGAATTTGCTAAATAGTAGGTTAGCCTATAACAGAGAATTTAAATGCTGAAACATTTTGGGGTCAGTATTTTTTCTTTCTTTCTATATTTGAAAGAAATTAATACTTTTATTCAGCAAGGATGTGTGAAATTGATAAAACGTGATGGGAAAGACTTATATTGTTAGAAAACATTTCTATTTTGAATAAATGTTGTTCTTTTTAACTTTTTATTCATCAGTGAATCCTGAAAAAAGTATCAAAGGTTCCAAAAAAATATTAGCCAGCACAACTGTTTCCAACATTGATAACTGAGTATGAAATCAGCATATTAGAATGATTTCTGAAGGATCATGTGACACTGAAATAAATAACACATGCATAACTGCTACAATAAAAGTATATTTATTTTACATATTTAGTAATAAGAAGCAAAATTGGATGCAAATAAGAACTATGTTATTTCATGTTATTATGACCAAACAGAATGTTTATATTTATGTTTGTATATGATACATTTTATATAAATTTATATAAAATTCCCCAAATTTCCAATTATTTCCCATAAATTCTCAAAAATTTCCATAAATTCCTGTTAAGTTTCCAAACTGGAATATTTCCAGTTTAAGTTCTGGTGGAAAGTTTCCAGAAATGTACTCTAATAATAAATAAATGATGAATAAGCAATAAATGTATTAGTGTTTAAATATTTATTTCTTATAAAAAGAAAAAATGAAACAAGCTGAGAATTCTATAATTTAAACTCTGAATGACATACGATACAAAACTACTGATTGGGTTGCAGGTTTCAGTACATTGTTATTGAGGCTTTCAAAACTATCACAATTAATTTTTGCAGCTTTGAGTCTTTGTTAGCTATTCAGCACAGGAAACCAAATTTTGCAAAAGTTTTAATTAGCAGCAGTGACGGCTCTGTCAACTGGCCTCAAACTCCTTGTTGCTGAACCCTGATTTCTTGTCCTTTACAAAAAATCATGCTTGTATTCTTAGCAAGCCCGTTGACTGTTTGCATCTACATTTTCTGAAGAGTTGTCTTAACAATGATGTAATGAATCACAATAACACGTGTTTTTAATATTTTTGTCACTAGGGGGCAGTCTCAACTCTCAAGGTATCAGAAATGTTCCCTAGTCTTTTGTTGGCTTGCTTGTTCTTAAAACATTTCCTCAGTCCTGTCATCTCCACACTTCTTACAACACCCACCTTCTTACATGTCCATTCAAATAGAGATTCAACTCACGTGAGGGCTGAATGGCTGCTGTAAAATGTAAAAATATAATATCACTTCTATATTCTTGCCCACTGAAAAAAAAAATATATATATTTTTCTTATTGCTGTGTGTGCCCACACATAATTTTGGTTAGTTATTTGTCTCAAATCTGCAGCCTACATGGTGCAGGTCTGATTCATGAAGAAAGGTTGCGTAACCGTCAAACCAGCATGTTATGAATGATTGTTGTTCATTATGCTGTAGTGTAGGGGAACCAAATCAGGCCTCTAAAATAGCAAGCTCTTCTGTAATTCAGGAAAAAATAAAAAAAATATTAATATACCTGAATGCTGAAATACTGCAGTAGATGCTGAGGAAGCTCTCTGTGATTGTTCTGTAATAATGTTACAATAAGACAGTGTTAGCAGGCGAGCCGGTTTGGGACTTGAAGTATTTTCTGGCCCATTTAAGACTGGTGATAGAGTTCAGCAGGCCTACTCTACAGTTAGTCTAGCTGTCCGTGAGGGAGCGGCACTGCCGCCGCTGCCCAGCCAGAGATCAAAGAGCATTATTGATGAAGGTTCCTCTCCCCTCGCCAAGTCTGAGCTGTAATGAGGCCAACTGAAGATCCTGTAGGATGGGTTGCATTGACCAGCATCCAGTATGTTAAAAAGTGATATTCTGTAAAAAGAAGTTCTATTTAGGTTTGGTTTAGTTTGTTTATAGTGATATTCCTAATAAGAAAAAACATGCTTAGTACATTGCTTGAATTGTTTATACGACAATTCAGTGGTGATAGACATTAAATGATTGAGGTGATGCAGGCTCTGTTTACATCTGGTATTTAGATGGGTTTTGGTCAATCTGATCACAAGTGGACGACGCTAAGTACAGGTGTAAACTGGGTCTAAAACGTTTTAAGCTTGTCCACTTACGACCACTTCCAGAGGTAGTTGAAAACACATTCGACCGGATTGCTTTCGTAGTGTAAACGCTCATCTGGTCGAATGTGTTCAAACAGCCACAAAAGACTGTCTACTCTCCATCTACTGCCCTAATGTGTAAACATTATGGGAAGCGTGCTAGACAGAAGGGATTTAAACTTTGTCGACTGAAAAAACCCCAGTTTGTTTTGAAGACGAAAAACGTACCAAGCACAATGTTCTCTCACCATTCCTGATTTCTAACACACACTCACAGCGTTCGGCTCGTCTTGCGGCTGTCAGAGCAGGAATGAAAGCTGCTGTTTTCCGTGTGTTTTTTCCGTGAATTATTTCATCCATTAGACTGAAAGAATCCGCACACAGAATCTCCCCTCGAAGAAATCAGGACAGGAGCTGCATTTAACTCCACTTTTAGACATGCACTTCCCTAAGCACTTCCCCTCGGGGGAATCCCGAACCCCCATTTTGAAGTGCGTTCAATGTCGTCAAGTGGGCGAGGGAAGTTTATTTGGACAGACATTCCACCCCTCGATTTTGACCAAGGGAGCGAGTTTACTCAATGGGTGCTTCTCAATACTCGAATTGATGCTTCCTCGTTTCCTCGCTCCTACGTCCTCCAACCCATGATCCGGAAACCGATCGTACTCGGCCATCTCAATTCTCTAGTTGCACCACGAGGAACGAGGAGTGAGGAAGCTTTCTGAGGAGTCATGAGCGAGAACACACAGGTGTATCCTTCTCTTGCACCCTAAGGGGTTTGAGCTAAGACACGAGGAAAGAAACAAGGATGCACCAATAAGAAATGGGAAGTGCCCACTGTGTACACTTCAACCTAAGCAATAACGTACATCTGAGTGAACGAGACAGAGGGAAGATAGCGAGGGAAGGGCATTCAAATTGGACTTAAACGCAACCAAGAGGTGGTTGAAAGTGGACAAAGGAGACGGATTAAAACACCAGGTGTAAACGGGAATGTGTCTCCCTCGTCTACTTGTGATCTGATCAACCAAAACGCATCTTACTACCAGGTGGAAACAGGGCCTAACCCATATAGGCCACATCTCCAAGTAGATTATAAATGAAGAATTTCTATAATATGACTGAAGTCGTATTCTTTTGATGCTACTGATGGTTTTTGAGACATTGCCAGTCTTTGAGTGTCTTTTCTTGCTGTAACTACAACATCACACCAGAAAACCTTTCATTGTGAACCCCTTGATGAGCTGCATACACAAAACTGTGTGCTTTCTCAACCACAGCATTACATTTCTGCCAATTTTAGTAAAAGGTAAAATCAATTCAGTTTGTCTGCTTCATGATACAACACGTGGAAAAAAAATTACTCCCTCACATTATCCTCTTATGTCCCATCTGGAGCTTCAAAAATGTATAGCAATGTGAAAATGAAATAAAATGTTTAACATTGAAAGGCGAGTTGAGAAACCGCAATAACAGCCCATGAACATTTGCAATGGATTTACCAGAAATAAAGCACTCATTATTTGTAACTCACTGATTATATTATATACATGTTTATTTTAGATATTAGATATAGCAATACCTGCATGCATAATTGTGTATTTTGCGCTCTTTACAGCTGTTTTGCACTGAATTTTCCTTTGGGGCTCTATAAACTACATCAATATATCATTGTGTCTGTGAAAGCATGCACCTGTTTGTGACTCTAAATGTGTTACATACTACTTTACATGTAGGTCAGGAGTCAGAAGGTGACACTCACTATACAAACAGCCAGAAATCTGGTTCAGTGGTCTTGGGAACAGACCAGAATGGGTAATAACGGTCCACAGAGTCATCCTCAGTATCTGGAATATCCATTAGGGATGTGCAATTTGGTCATTTTTGCATACTCGACAAATAAATCAGCTGAGTATGCAACAGTTCATTTAATGATTTTATCCTCTGAGAATTGATTGGACCGTGTAAGATGGGTGTAACATGCCAGACGGTTTGTAGGTGAAAGATTCACAGGCAAAAAGGATTGGTGTATCAAGTTATTACATTTCGATAAAATATTGTGTAGATAAACAGTTTTATTTGTAATTACGTGCACCAATAAATCATGCACAATAAGATGAGGAATGTTAAAGTAAGATTTTGATTTCATGTTGACTTTAACATCGTATGTTTGTGATTGTGCACAGCTAGATTGCATGACGGGTGTCTGGCTGTGTCTATTCCTGTCAGCCAACAATTCCCTGCAGTGTCTCTCTTCTTTTTCTCTCCCTCCCCTCTCTCTATTGTTGAAAGCATGAACAAAAGATAAGCAGAAACAAAGAAGAGCTGTGGAAGCTCAGCAAGCATGTTGCGGTTCACCCCACCACCCTCTCAAAGTTAGGAATATGAATCAACACATACAAACCAGTCTAGAGGACAAACACCTCAGCATCACACAAAAGGGGTCATCGTTTCGGTGAACTGACGCCAAGAGCAGTTTAATTGTCTCTCACCCGCACAGACTCCTTAATTCAGTCTAGACGCTGCTCAGCTCTAGCCTGAGGATAAATGTGAATTCTTAACACTGCTTTGGCAAGAGTTACTGTAGATTTTCAGCAAGCGATAACAAATAAAAAGTGAACAAGTGCAGAATGAGTTGAAACGAGGTTCATTTGCTTGTTTTTTTATTTTGATTGGACAGTCACGAATCAAACAAGGAAAAAAATACTTTGGATCAGTTTGATATTTATGATCCCTGTAGGGAACTCAATGATTGGAAAGAATACTGTGATTATTTCAATTGATTTCACTTGATTCAATTGAGACTTGCTTTCTTCTGTGCAGCACAAAAGATGTTTTGAAGAACGTCGGATAACACTGAACCCCTCTGACTTATGTATGGAGAAACACAGTTCGGAATGCTCTGCTGGATATTGGTAAAAACTGACATTGTGATATTTTGTTTTTCTACGATATGTATTGCGATATGAAAACAATTTCACCAGATGACTTGAATAGCTCTATTTGGAAAGAATGAATCATTCTAAAATGATTGGGGTGATTTTGTAGGGAAATCTGCATAGAAAATAATAACCAAATTGAAGCAGAGATAACTACAACAGGACTTTATGTTTTTCAGGCAAGTCTAACAGTATTCAGGTAAAGAAATTGAATAATCAAATATAAAATAACACTCCATAGTTTTCACTGTATAAATTAAATATAATTAATCTTTTTTTTAAAACAAATTTATAATTTTTTTTTTTTTGTCTTTTGTTGTTTGATTAACATTAATGACACAGACAGCAGCAAGAATATTAGGCTGCTGTCACTTTAAGAGCTAATGCACGGATCCAATATAATGATACACATCCATTTTCTTTCTCAGTTGTTTACGTTCACTTAAGGCATAACCATCTGTGCTTTCAAGGATACTAGCATTTTGACATAATATTGCATTTACTGTATGTGGCTGTTCAAGCTCAAAAAGGAAAGAGAACTGAATTCGGTGTTCACATGTTCAGTGTGCAAGTTCCCATTCGAGTTCTCTTTCACTTCTTCTTGTGCTTGAATGCTTCAAACTTGCTTGAATGTTTCAAATGGCTTAAAACAAATGCAAATGATAAACTTTCACTCTATCCCCCAGTTTCACAGACAAGGCTTATGCTAGTCCTAGACTAAGATGCATGTTTGAGCTGTTTTAACTGAAAGCAACTTCTACTGATATCTTAAAATATGTCACTGCAATTGTTTTGTCTCAAGATGCACACCTGTTATGTTTTTTTTTTTTTCAAGTGTAAGTTTATAAAAGATACTTAAATATCCTAATTGAACTAAGGCTTAGGCTAAGCCTTGTCTGTGAAACCGGGCCACTGATGGTTAAACTTTACCATTAATCCATAAATCACATGCATTCCAAACCGTGGAGCCTGGTCCGTACGGATCAACTACGATCCTTGAACCACATCTCAGTGTCACTGCTGAAACTACACCGATCAGGCATAACATTATGACCACCTTCCTAATATTGTGTTGGTCCCCCTTTTGCTGCCAAAACAGCCCTGACCCGTCGAGGCATGGACTCCTCTAGACCCCTGAAGGTGTGCTGTGGTATCTGACACCAAGATGTTAGCAGCAGATCCTATAAGTCCTGTAAGTTGTGAGGTGGAGCCTCCATGGATCGGACTTGTTTGTTCAGTACATCCCACAGATGCTCGATTGGATTGAGATCTGGGGAATTTGGAGGCCAAGTCAACACCTCAAACTCGTTGTGCTCCTCAAACCATTCCTGAAACATTTTTGCTTTGTGGCAGGAGCATTATCCTGCTGAAAGAGGCCACAGCCACCAGGGAATACTGTTTCCATAAAATGGTGTACATGGTCTGCAACAATGCTTAGGTAGGTGGTACGTGTCAAAGTAACATCCACATGGTTGGCAGGACCCAAGGTTTCCCAGCAGAACATTGCCCAAAGCATCACCCTGCCTCCACCGGCTTGCCTTCTTCCCATAGTGCATCCTGGTGCCATGTGTTCCCCGCGTTTCCACGTGATGTAAAAGAAAACGTGATTCATCAGACCAGGCCACCTTCTTCCATTGCTCCGTGGTCCAGTTCTGATGCTCACGTGTCCATTGTTGGCACTTTCGGCAGTGGACAGGGGTCCGCATGGGCACCCTGACTGGTCTGCAGCTATGCAGCCCCATACGCAACAAACTGTGATGCACTGTGTATTCTGACACCTTTCTATCAGAACCAGCATTAACTTCTTGAGCAATTTGAGCTACAGTAGCTCGTCTGTTGGATCGGACCACACGGGCCAGCCTTCGCTCCCCACGTGCATTAATGAGGCAAAACCATGTGCTTCTCAGTACATCTGTTGATTCACATCATATGTGATCTTTTAGTGTTCACTCTAGTAGCCTACTATTGATTTATTTAGGTCCAATTATTCATAACCGTTTCTGCCTCTGACATTGGTTCTCTCACCTGCGTGAATTGTCATTTCTCTTTTTATATGTATCGATCGCATAGTGAGAATATGGATGGTTTAGACAAAAAAGAGTGCAAGCATTAAGCCTGAAATCAATGTGTTTGTGTGCTCTGCAATAACAGTGTTTTGACTGCATTTAGGTGGTGGACGGCGCTGACAGGAGATGAATCAGACCCGGAGAGTGGGAAATTACGGGGGAGGCGCACACATCCGGCGCCCCACTGTCTCCCTTTGTCTCCCTGGAAATTAATTTGCATTGCCTTTGCTTTCTTAAAATTCTTCTCTCTGGTGAATTCCTCTCCATATCTGGGCTCAGTTAGGAAAGCCTGTTTCTTGGACACCCTCACTGCTGGGACTGAGTCTAACACCTGCGAGTGAACATCACTTTTCAGACAGACCAAATTATTACTGTCAGACTCTTGACAGTGTAAATGCATCTTATCCAGCAAGCTATCCTGCACCATTCTGCTGCGTTTGAGCATATGCATCCGAGTGCGAGAGATGTTTCGCAGTCAGATCAAATCACAAGGATTATAAAATGTGCAGATAAGGAGTTGGGGGCGGGATACAGTAGACAAACTGCTTGATAATGTCCAGGTAGATCCTTGACTGTTTTCTTTAAGTGTGCAGGTGCAAAAGAAAGCCTCATGGAGATGAATTTGAAAGCATGACATGGCAGTGGCATCTGTCTGGAGTCTGATGAGAAATAAAGCAGCATAAAGAGAACCACATGTAATCTGTTCAACTTGATTCTGTTGAGTAACTCGGGCAAAACTTTTGATGAGCTTTTAATGGCATGTCTCTCAACATAAAAAATGAAATATTGGACTGGTAACAGACTGTGGTTTTATGGGATTAGGGTGTTATGTGTGCTTGAGGGGAGCCGTTGGTTTAACAGCATTAGTTGATGGTGCTCTAGCAGCAAAATCTTCATTCACCTCATATACTTTTAAATGGACCTTTTTTCATGCATCTGGTTGGGGTGGGAATCTCTAGTCACCTCACGATTTGATTCGATTATGATTTAGACGGCTGCGATGATAAAACGATTATCGATGCATTTTAATGCATCTTTTTTTTATATATACAGGATTTCTTTTTTCTCTATGTGTGACCAGGGGTGGGAATCTTTAGGCACCTCACAATTCAATTCCAAAGCGATTCTTGATCTACATTTTTTTTTTTATTAATTAGTTTACCAAATTTAAATCTTAAATGTATTTGTGCATTTAAAAAAAAAAATATATATATATATATATATATATATATAATATATACTATATT
>RJVU01071319.1:757106-806064 GCA_003731715.1 Anabarilius grahami
ATATGCTAATTTTTTGAGATAGGAATTTTGGGTTTTCATGAGCTGTATGCCAAAATCATCAGTATTAAAACAATAAAAGACCTGAAATATTTCAGTTGGTGTGCAATGAATCTAAAATATATGAGAGTTTAATTTTATCATTACATTATGGAAAATAATGAACTTTTATCACAATATGCTAATTTTTTGAGAAGGACCTGTACATATATGTATGTATGTATGTATATGTACATAGGGCTGGGTATTGACAATTTTCATGATTCGATTCGATTTCTATTCACATGCTTTCGATTAGATTTCGATTAGATTTTGATTATTTTAGATGTACATCAGATACAGTACATGGCAAATTTTCTAGAGGAAAAAAATCTCTCAACAAATGCTATAAACTACACATGGGAGTCAGTTGGTAAAACATTACTATAATATTGAAGGTTAAAATGAACTTATTTATATACAAACACTTAAATTACACTCAATTATGTTTTTTTATAATAAATAAAGTTTAGAATTACATAATCATATTTCTACTCCAATTCTTTTCTTCTTTTTTAAGTAAAAACATTTAAATTGTGGCTGTCATAACTGATTTATTCAAACATGCATTAAATATTAAAGAACATTAAAAACTTATAATGAATATGTAATGGTGCATATAATTATCAGAATGTTGCTCTCTAGAGTTAATTTTTCTAGCTAACTAATGATTTTATGGTCACTGAATATGGTTTTTCTGTGGTAATGTTAAACGTAACGTTTTGTGACCTTGTTTACAAGCTGTTTTATTGACGTCTTTCAGAGGTTGAAACACTGATTGAGCGATTACACGAGACATGATACGGATTTCTGTAAGTTGTACTGTATATTTTAACATACCTTCAGATGACTAAATCGTGTTTATTTCGCTGTAACTGGTATTCAAGCGGAGGAGAGGATGTTCACATGTGCTCATGCTGCCGCTTCTCTTTAACTGAGGCGCTAAAGCGATCCGTCACGCCACATTACACAGCGCCAAAACTGTATTTATTTTTTGAATCTCAGGATAAGATGGACGTCATTTGAAATCTGAAACTTTGCTTCATATCAAAAGTAACAAAGCACAAAGATTATTGCGATATATTGGATGGGAGACGCTACATGTTCTGTTCATTCATCAACTGAAAACAGACTAGACTAATCGATTCTTGGGATTTAAGAATTGATATCAGTTCGTAAAAATGAGAATCGATTAAAATCGAGAAATCGATTTTTTTTTTACCCAGCCCTACTGCTTAGATACCTTTTAGATCAAGAAAACGTGAGAAAACAATTTCAATTAATGATCACAACAAAAGACTGCTCAAGAAAAAATAACACTGGCCACTTAGGGCATCTACCTTACAAATAGTTTCACCACATACACTTTTTTTATATCTTTGTGTGCATATAATATAACAGTTATCGGGTTTACCTGCTTTATATGGTCATGATTAAAGATTAGATGTATCCATAAGCGCTTATCACATTAGTCTCATGCCAATACGTCATATTATGTCTTCTGGCTATACTTTTGAAACTGTATTTCATGTTTTTTGCCTTGCCCATTTATCTCTACGTTAGTTTTTTTTTGTAGATTTAGGAATGAGTTAAATTAATGTCTGTGGTAATCAACATTATGCCACAAATTCTGTCAACAGAGCTTAACTTGTCTTTAACTTGTATAAAACATTCTTTAAAATCTAAATTTGCCTCAGTGAGGAACATCAAACCAACAGATCCAAATTATTCCTAACTCTGCTCGTTGGATGCGTTATTCAGTAAGCCTAAAACTGTCACCTTTTATATAATCCATAAGCTATGTCTTGCAGAGGAAATGACCCATATGCGATTCAGGGCAATTTATCGTCTTTCTTGCGTGCACTGCAGTCCCACGTAATATATTATCACATCATGTTACTACTGAAATGCTGTGTTTATTTTCAGAAACAGCTAGTTGAGGTGTCATTTGGCAGAACTAGGTGATGTTGAGGGATCTGCAGAAGTAATAGGGCTTAGCAAAAGAATTCATCCACTGTATATGTACCGTAGAGGTTGGCAAGATTTGTATTGTTTCTCGCCAAGCATCACTTACTATTGAACAAACCCTTAATCCTAAGTATTAAACTTTCCTGTGTAAAGCCGCGGTCACACTAGACTTTGAGCATGCGGAATTTCTATGGATGCTGCAATGGTTGTGATTTGCGTTCTTTTAATTCAGCTAAGAGGTCATGCTGTGATGTATCAATCTTCTATTGGTCATGCTTCTTCACATGATATGAATTCACCAAACAAGTCAGAGTTCACCAAACTTGAGCTTTGGAACACAACGGTCTCCTGCATTTGCATGCATTTGAAGTCAATGAAACAAACAAAAAGTGTATTGTGACCTCCCCTTAACTCGTCTTTAGCTACATTAATGATACCACAAATCATGCCACTTATTGAGGAAAGGTGTTCTTTTCTAAATTCTAATTTACTTCTTTTTCATTCACTTTGTCATGACTTTTCTGCAGAACTGTTCATGCATTATGCTCCAGTGTAAAATTTAAAAGTACACGAATGGGAGAGTTTTATATGGACAAATGAACAGTGAGTGATGTAGCATTCATTACTCAGGCAGCTCAGGTCTCTGTTTTCAAGGCCTCTGCAGGGAGAAAGAGGCAGTTAATGAAGGAGGATCATAATTACAGCTGCTCTGAGGAGAAACCTCCAATCCAATCAGCTTGAACCTGGCAGCTACAGCAGGCCCTCGCCCAATTAGAAAGCACAATTTAGATGGGAGCAGGTGTCTGGGAAAAAGAGCTCTAGTACATGACATCATCTCACTCCTGATGCTGATAATGATGGAAGGGGAAGAAGTGGAGGAGACATGGCCACAAGTTTACACCTGGTAATGATGACTTGACCCTAGAATTTGAATTGATTCCCAGATAGCATCAATGATCGAAATAACGTTGAATCAATGTTAATGTGTCAGCGGTAACGACATTGAATCAATGTCACTTTTGCACCCTCAATTAATGTTGAATCAATGTTAAATTTCAACAATAAATCTATGGTAATGTCATTGAATCAGGGTTACAATGTGATGTTGGTTCAACATCATGCTTCCACTCTCAGAAGATGAAACACAACTACAACTGACTTAAAGCTACACAGCCTGAAATCAACTGAAGATAAAAGAAGACATTAAATCTCTCAAGATCTCACCAGAAGTTCTTTTTGAGAATTAACAGGTTTAGATGTTGATGTTTTATTGAAAAATGTTTGGTCACCATTTTGGTGGTCAGTGGTTCCTTTAGTTGGGCAGTTTGACTCTTGGCTTTGTGTGTGAGTTTGTGGTCTTTGTAACAGTGTTTACTAAAACACACCATTTGTTGCAAAGAAACCAGAAACAAAATGAAAGTGTGATATAGTTTTCATCATCATAAAGCAAAATCATTTACTAATTGTTTTCCGGAGCAAAAGTGCATATTTGTTTTTAATAGGTTACATTCAACAACAATGTTTCAGATCAGACATTCTGAATCTTGACTTTTAAAGTGCAAATTTTTAAAATCATTTGACACACACAGACATCAAGAATCAGCGTATGAATCTCAACAATGGTGACATGCTTCATGCCGCAATGCATGCTGGGAGCCACCATAGTATACAAAGGATGTCACCATTGTTGAGACTTCTTTTATCTTCAGTTGATTTCAGGCTGTGTAGCTTTAAGTCAGTTGTAGTTGCGTTTCATCTTCTGAGAGTATAAGCATGATGTTGAACCAACATCACATTGTAACCCTGATTCAATGACATTACCATTGATTTATTGTTGAAATTTAACATTGATTCAACATTAATTGAGGGTGCAAAAGTGACATTGATTCAATGTCGTTACCATTGACACATTAACACTGATGCTATCTGGGTTTTTTCCCCCTAAAGACAATTCAGTTAAAGGATTAGTTCACTTTCAAATAAACTTTTCCTGATAATTTACTCACCCCTATGTCATCCAAGATGTTATCCAAGATGTTCATGTCTTTCTTTCTTCAGTCGAATAGAAATTAAGGTTTTTGATGAAAACATTCCAGGATTCTCCTTATTCTCCAGACGGTTGAAGGTCAAAATGACAGTTTCAGTGCAGCTTCAAAGGGCTTTAAATGATACCAGACGAGGAATAAGGGTCTTATCTAGAGAAACCATCGGCCATTTTCGAAAAAAATATAAATGTATATGCTTTATATAAACAAAGGATCGCCTCCCAAGTGCTTCCGCCAAAACCGCATTTTCGGATTCTTCAGAAAGCTTACGCTGTATGTCCTACGCCTTCCCTATTCTACTTACGGAAAAAATTTAACTGGCGCTGCGTTCGTTCCGTAAGTAGAATAGGGAAGGTGTAGAACATACAGCGTAAGCTTTCTGAAGAATCCGAAAATGCGGTTTTGGCGGAAGCACTTGGGAGGCGATCCTTTGTTTATATAAAGCATATACATTTATATTTTTTTCGAAAATGGCCGATGGTTTCTCTAGATAAGACCCTTATTCCTCGTCTGGTATCATTTAAAGCCCTTTGAAGCTGCACTGAAACTGACATTTTGACCTTCAACCGTTTGGAGGCCATTGAAGTCCACTATAAGGAGAATAATCCTGGAATGTTTTCATCAAAAACCTTAATTTCTTTTCAACTGAAGAAAGAAGGACATGAACATCATGGATGACATGGGGGTGAGTAAATTATCAGGAAAATTTTATTTGAAAGTGAACTAATCCTTCTAATTCCCCTAAATTGCAGCACAACTTCATATTTTACTGGGCGATGAGTCAGTGTTTACCTTATGTAAATGACTCTCCAGCATCAGCGGTCAGACGGACAGCTGGAGAGCGGCTCCCACGCTTAAATGATGTGTCTCTCATATCTCCATTGATGCTGCTTGTGTTGTCAGTCTGCAGTTTGTGAATAGAAATTTTCCTCTTGCTGTCGCCAAGTGCAGATGACCATAATATTACATGCAATTTTGATCAGTTCTATGCATTTATTTGAAGACAGCAGGATGTTAACATGGTCCCTGCTCAGCCAACTCCTCTCCTCTTCAAGTCAGCATTGAAGTGAGTGATCATAAAGTAGTAAAGCATCATGAAGTCACCAATAAATCCTTACTGTTCCAGTCTTTAATGACATCTGTGCTCATCTGCCTCAGACCTGTTGCTGTCTTGGCGTCCTTTTCAGTGTAGTCCATAGACTGTCTATCTATCACTCAATATATCTATATCATTCTGTCTCTCGTTTTATTGCTCACTCTGTGATTCTATCACTTGCTCTATCGTTCTATTATTCTATCTCTCGCTCACTTACTCTATCGTTCTATCGCTTGCTTTATCTAACGCTTTATCGTTCTCTCGATCTATGATTCTATCGCTCACACTTCTATTGCTCGCTCTATCTATCATTCTATTATTCTATCATTCGCTCTATCTATTGCTCTATCATTCTATCATTCGCTCTATCTATCGTTCTATCATTCGCTCTTTCGCTCTATCTATCGCTCTATCATTCACTCTATCGCTCTGTCATTCTATTGCTTGCGCTATCACTCTATCGTTCTATCCCTCACTGTCTATCATTCTATCGCTTGTTCTATCGCTTGCACTATCGTTCTATCGCTCACTATCTATCATTCCATCACTCGCTCTATCTATCGATCTATTGTTCTATTGCTCTATCACTTGCTCTACCTATCGCTCTATCGTTCTATCACTCACTTTATTGCTCGTTCTATCTAGCATTCTGTTGCTCGCTATACCTATCATTCTATCATTCACTCTATCGCTCACTATATCATTCTATCACTCGTGCTATCTATCGCTCTATCTATCGTTCTATCACTTGCACTATTGTTCTATCGCTCGCTCTATCTATCGCTCTATATATCGGTCTATTGTTATATCACTCGTGCTATCTATCTCTCTCGTTCTATCACTTGCTCTATCTATCACTCGATCTATCGCTCTCTATATCTATCATTCTATCATTTGCTCTATCGCTCACGATATCTGTAATTCTATCACTCGCGCTATCTATCACTCTATCATTCTATCGCTCACTCTATTGATCTATCGCTCGCCCTATCGTTCGTTCTATCTATCGCTCAATCACTCTCTCGCTTTATCTATCAGTCAATTTTTTTTTACATTTTTTGGTTCAAAACTTTCAAACAAGACTTCAAGTCATCTTCAAATTTGCTGTTTTCTTTGAGTTTCAATTCATTTTAATTCACTTCCAATCAATTTTGAAGCGTTTTCTGCGTCATGTTTCAGGAACACTTTAATGAAATTACTTACTTAATTTCAAAATGCATTATATATATATATATATATATATAATCAGCCTGACATGTACGTAGACCAACAATTAAAAAAAATAAATAAAAAAATAAATAAATAAATGATCTAGCATCCTCTTCCTCAACAGAAGTTTTGTTTTATTTATTTTGTGCCATAAGGATGGGGATATCCTGAGGAACAGGCCACAGTCTGTCATGGAGAATAATGAAATGTCCTATGCCCTGACGGTCACTGCTGAAGGGCTTCAGGGCTGTATCCTCCTCACAGTTCTAATCATACTTCATCTAACATAAAAACTTTCAGGACTGCTCAGTCTGGTCAGAGCTGTGGCCAAACAGTCCGTGCTTGTGCTCTGACACCTTGAGTGATGTGTTTGCCACATGGGCACCAAGATTGAGTCATTTGCAACCCTCCCACCACCTGCCATTTTCTGTCCTCTCTGTACTATCACATAAAATGGTAAAGGAACAAAAATAAAATGCATTGCATTCAGAAAAACCAACTGTCTGTCAATCGTTTGGTGTGTTCGCGTTTGCAGACGAGGCAGGGGTTTTGGAGAGATATTGTATGGTTGAAGAAATTGTGCTCTAATTTAGAGTTGGAAGTTAGAAAAGTATCATTTCTAACTTCCAGTTTCATTACGTATCACAAACAAAAATTAGTATTAGTTAATGTTAATTTCGGCATACTAATAACTTTCTGAATCGCCATTTTTGAAGCAAGACTACTGTTCTAGGTGGATGAACCAGTTTGCACCATGTAATAATATACTAATAAGTTTAACATTTTAAGTTATATAAATTAACAGTAAGCTATTTAGAACAAACAGTTTATTTATAAAGCAACATTAAAGGTGCTACAGAGGATGTTTTGTTTTATACATTTTTGCAATATTACTTGAAACTGTCTTTACAAACTGATAAAAGGAATATTATTAATATACATCATCTGTGCACGAGGTAGGGCCTTAAAAACATCAGCCAATCGTTTACGCGATCATCGCATAAACGATTGGCCCTCTGGCTTGTCAATCACTGCCATGACGTTCCTTGTGAGAGACGTGCGAGGCTGCGCGCTCCAGTAACTTTCCACACTCCACAGGCGCCGCATGCAATGTTTTTGTCAGGAGACAGGAGTAACAACTGCAGATTATGAGTTACCTGCGGTGAGTCCGACATAATGAATCCACTAACACGACACAGCGAATGCCGGTGGTAAACAAACACTCGTGTTCCAATACTCCTGCACGAGTTTTGGGAGGCGTTCCCTCGAAATGAGCTGTGAAGGAGGGGGGTTGTTCTTACGCATGCGCTCATTTCAAAAACTCACTAACAGTCTTTGGTTTCTCAGTCGACGAAAAGATCCTCTATAGCACCTTTAACTTAGAATAACAAGTGCTGTAAGAAATTGTCTATCCATTTTCATAACGTAACCATTGCCAGTTGGTGACTTCATGTGAATTTCTACAAGTTTGTTTGAAAAAACTTGAACATGAAGCAAGTATTGAATATCTAAACCTAAACTTTAAGTATAAGCAGATTGTATGAAAATGTACAAATGAGATTGTAATAATTCATACAAATTCACCAAAACATAAAAAAGTTACAAATTGTTCATTGTTAATTCATGATATCTAATGAATTGATGTTAACAATTTATCTGTAGTATTTACTGTTTTGTTCTTTTGCACTACCTCACTATTTCCACAAATTACAGTATGTAATGTTTTCGACGAAACTTGATTTTGTATTTTAAGCCCTCACTTAGTAAACATTGCCATCTTTTATATCATCAGACAAGCTTTTGCTCTTTTCACAGGAAGTCCTGTGTCTTTAAGCTTTAAAATGGAATTTGCATAAAAATACAGCATATTTTTACTGCAATGTAACACTTTCCAGCTCCCAGAATACAAGTTTTTGTTTTATGTTTTTTATCTTACTAACAATCACACTGTTTAATATTCCTGCAATTCCTGTAGGATGGTTTGTCTTGTCAGAGCGAGAAACAGTAGCCAAGGGGTGCAGAGCTTAGTGATGAGTCAGTTAGACATACAGACAAACAATTTAAATTCATGTATTGTTTGGCAGAATATATGGCTTCAGTTGAGAGCTGTTGACACGATGGCATTGTGCTTTTAATCAAGGAGTCATTCATGAGGCCTTTTCATTGCTGCATCCCTACTAAGAAATATATGTAATGATAAATTGCCCTGTTGACTTTTTTTTAATAAAAGGTGAATTGAGGTCATTGACATCATAAAGTGTTCTGAATTAACCTTAGCATTCTTGAAAAGATGCAATTTAGTGACATGATCAAATGTCAGTGCTTGTCTGAAAATTGATTGTGCACTTTTTGCTTTTAAATACCATATCAATCCATGTGAACACTGCACAGTACACTTTTTTTTTTTTGCTTTACAGTTCCTGATTGTTAAATAATATTAGTTATTCTTTCAAATCTATATTTCTTCTTGATAGTCACACTTTATGCTGCAATTAAAAATAATAAATTATCTATACTGTGTTTAAAGTCTGATATGTGGATAATGCTTTATCAAATGCAAAGAGCCAGAACAAATCTACTCAGACATGCAAAAAGGTACTGAAAGAGCAGAAGGAAGTTTTAGTCAAGTCTAGCCTTGTCAGAGTTTTCTTTCTCTCTCTCTTGTCTTTCTTTGTATGCACTTTTGATTAAAAACAGACTTTTCTCCAGGCTGAAGTGATTAGCATTGATTGCGAGGTGAGAGTTTGCATGCAACGCAGTGGCAAAATGACAGTCCATCACATACGCACTCTGAACACACACAAACACAAACACTGTTGTGACACCAACTAATAACAACAACAATTATAGCCATAATCATTGTGCCACAGTCTGGACATGTTACTAATTGCTTATTGAGAATGTAATCAGAAGCCTTATCTAAATGCTAAATGTAATATGAAATAAACTTTAATTTGTAGCAGGAATATTTTTGGATTTCCTCAAGGCCACATATCAATTGAAAAGCAATATCAACTAGATGAATTTAATGTCCTATGCAAGCCAGCAAAACAATATCACAAGTGAAATGACACTGAGACAATAATGACTGTTTCTGTGAAATAAAAGTGTTTTTAAATAGTATTGTGTTGTAAGAGGTGTGATTTGTGATTGAATCCACAATATGTCACAGTTCATTTGCAAGTTCTTCTTTCAATTAACTACTAATGATCCAGTGGCTCGTGTAAAGTACAACTAATTTTGATTGAAAACCTCCCAAGACATAATTATGAGCAATGTCTTTTCTCCAAAGATCTACTTTCTAAGTGCAAAGCTCAGTTTATTTTCTAGAAAGCAAAGGTTGTGCTCAAATACTGATTTTGTTTGGATTTGTCTGGAGCGTACGAGAGATTGTTACATCCATTCGATCTGACAGCTTTACTGCACCCAGAGCATTGTCTATTGTTGTTGCATTGTCTATTTTTGCACATAGTCCATTGTAAGCATCTATGCTGTACAACGGCCCTGATACACATGTGGATAGCTGACCTGAAATACTTCTAGAGAAGTTGACATGTTCTGCAGTGTGATCTGCTAAACTAAAACTACTTTAAACAACATTTTGCCAACTCTTGTAATTATTCATTCAGTTTTCATACTTCTACTTTAAAAACTAATTTATTACACTGCAGTACAAGAAACAAGTGAAGACAAAAAAAGAACTGACTTAAAAGCATTTAACCCTTGTGTACTGTTGCGGGTGAATTTGACCCATTTTGATTTTTGAGTTGTTGGAAACATCAGTTAACCTGTTTTTTTTTCTTGAAATTTTGTGACTTTTTCTCATTTAGGGTCATGAACATGCATGCAAAGTTTCAACACACTGATGTGTTGTGAAATGTGCATACAGAAATTTTATACGTTCGTACTGTTCGTGGGTCAATTTGACCCATATAGACAACCATTCAAAATCAACTACACACCCAAAATACAAAACACTTCTGTGCTGTACGTCAGAACTCCTCAACTCTAGTACTGATGTGTCAGTGTCTTAATGAGTTTAACTGCTTTTTATTTTCAAAGTTTGTGGAAATATAAAGTTGTTTTACCTGTTAATTATCTATCACACTTTTTGAGCATAGATATTAAAATGACTTTTCTAACTTAAAGTAAAAAAAAAAGTTGTAAACGTAAAGTTTAAAAAAGTGATAGATGTTTGTTTATGAAAATTTAAAATATATAAAATATACATTTTTTATATTTTAATTAAAACATATATTTTACAAAACATTCTACTCTAAAACATCAAGAAAATCAAAGTTAAATATCTGAACAAGTTCTGTGCCAAATTTTAGGTTGATATCTCAAAAAAACAAGTTTTAGTAAGACTTTTTGTGCGCAGTACCAAACGTTTTCACTAGATGACATCCAGACTCCACCGGTGACTCTTCGATTTCCATATATGGTTTGAGTGATCTGAACCATATTTTCCATACTTTTCAAAATATTTATGAAGTAGACATCCTATTCATTAGAAGTTTGGGCAGTAATATTAATATTTGATTTGAATTCGATCCCTAAAAAACATAAAAATACATAAGGAAAGAATCAGAGCGTGTTATAGTTTGGCACCGCATCACAAATGAAGAATCTATCGCTATTTATCTATTGCTCTGTCGTTTCTTTTGAAAATCAGTCACAAAATATGAAAACTAGAGTCTGAAAGCTTTCAAACGATATATAGTTTGTCAAGATTAATTTAGGTTTAGATTAATATATTATTGTTATAAATGTATAATGGTAAATGTCCCACAGGTTGGGGGAGTATATTGCAACTAGTATATGCAATCAAATCAAGTCTTATAAATAGTGGTTAAATTTTTTTTATTAATCATAAATTCAGATATTTATTCCTTGTAATGTGTGAAAAATATTGATATTAAAAGTTAATTATTTGAAGACGATTGTATGTTTTTTTTTCATACTGTGATTTTTGGGGAATTGTATAGAATCCAATTAGGGTCAATTTGACCCGGACCATACAGGCAGTTGCCAGAAATCGAACAGTGCATGAGGGTTAACATGATTATATCTCTGTATAATCAAAGTTACTCTGTACTCACAGCTGTAATGAAAAAACATTCCTTTTATTAAATGTTTTCTTTGATGAGCGTGGCATTTGTTTTCTTACCTCGAGAGTACGACTTTTTCTATAAATATAAGATATTTTTCCTCATCATCTGCACCTGTCTTGTATGGAGTGCCCCAGGGATCCGTTTTGGGACCTTTATTGTTTTCCCTTCATATGCTTCCCTTGGCCCACATTTTTCAGAAATAAAACATTTCATTTCACTGTTATGTGGATGATTCTCAGTTTTACCTTCCAGTAAGGCTTGACACCACAGTTTCGTTCGATGTGTTATTGAAATGTGTACATGATATCAAGCGGTGGATGACAAATAATGAGGATAAAACAGAGGTTTTAATTCTAGGCTGTCCAGCAAATTCCTCCCCTGCTCTGGAAGCCCAGTTAGGTCCTCTCTCAACTAGTATATGCAAACAAATCAAATGTTTTTTGACTTTTTACTATTTTTCGATAAACAAATTAGTGTTTCCATTTAAGATCTATTGCAAAGTTGAATCTTCTTTCAAGTAAAGAAGATTTGGAAGTTGTTGTAACATCACGATACGATTATTGCAATATTGATTATCATGTGAAGTCTGCTCCTTCATTGGACATTTTTAAATCTACTCTTAAATCATATTTTTATTCTATAGCTTTTGGAAACCTGTAGTTGTTGTTGTTGTTGTTTTTTAATTATTGTGTAGACCTGCTTTGTACACTGTACAGCTCTTTGGATCAATCTATATTGTGTTTAAATGTACTCTATAAATAAATGTTGTTGTTAATGAAATTATTTCTTTTTCTTCACTATCTAACACATTTTGTTTAATATTTAGAATTGGATGTATTAAAAAAAGACGGAATAGGATGCAAAACATTACTCATTGTTTTTTTAGTTTTCATCACATTCTTACTGATGCTTTCCAGACGACCACAAGTCATTTTTTGCAATTGCTACAATGTTAGCCAGCTGGATAACATTATCTTCAGACAAATCAGCAGGATTTAAAACATCAATGTTGAACACATCACAGAAAACCAAACGTCTTAAGCTTGCAAGACATACTGTACAATTCTCACACACCAGCCCCCGGCCAATGATTCATCCTTATTGTAGAGCCCTGCTTATATCTATATCACTTGCTAAGGATTTAAGGTTTTCTTTTCCAGTTTGATGCATTTTCTCCATATGCTGCCATCTGAAAGGTGTCTGTAACTCAGTGGTTCATGTTCTGCAGATGTGAAGAACAGTTGCCCTAGTTTACTTC
This sequence comes from Anabarilius grahami, assembly GCA_003731715.1. Classification (NCBI taxonomy): domain Eukaryota; kingdom Metazoa; phylum Chordata; class Actinopteri; order Cypriniformes; family Xenocyprididae; genus Anabarilius; species Anabarilius grahami. Next base: position 769,833 of record RJVU01071319.1, read on the forward strand.
TCACTTTAAACATTTGGAATCTGTTTCACCCCCCGTCCCATGTGGACTGATGTGAACCCTGTGCAACTTGCAAGCGGGTAAATGTGGGCTTCCTTTGTTCAGTGTATATCCATCACATCCATACCACCGCACCAGATGGACTGAGTCAAAGACAGAGTTACCTTTATCATCTGAGTGCCGTTCGTGAGTATAGGGGAAGATGGGATGGTGTGATGTTCCTGGTTCAGTTAATGTAAAACTCAATCAACAGCATTTGTGGAATAATGTTGATCACAAAAAAAAAAAAAAAGAACAAAAAAAATGTTTTGACTTCATTTTATAAAAAAGAAAATAAGAGAGAAAAAGCACTTAAACTGGAAGTGAATGTGGACAATTTTTGGAAAAACATTTTTTTACAATAATTTTGCTATTGTCATTGCATTGTCATAGTGAAAAGTTGTAAAACCGGATATAACTTGCCACCGAAAAGTTAATTTTCACACCAAATTCATGATAACACACATATCGTCTACATCTTGTGCACTGCACAAGTTTTTACAAAAAAGAGCCAACAGCTGTGGTTGCCAGATTAATTCTGTAAAAAAATACAGTAAAAATGTAAACATTTACAGAACAACCTGTACATTTTACAGTATAAATCTGTAATTTACAAACAAGAATACTGCAATTTAAACCCGTAAATCCAACAATGCACACTGCTACTAAACAAAAGAAACAGAACAACAGAAGATGTAGCATAAAAACCCAAATGTGCATTACTGATAATGAAAACTATTAAGATTTAAACTAAATACTTTCAAAAGTGTCACATGGAATTCTGGGAATGCCAGTTTACAGTTTTTCACTGTAAGTTATAATTTGATGTGCCTTTTTTTTTACTTCGAAAAACTGTACATTTAACAGTGTTTTACTGTAAAAATGTCTGGTTAGATCTTTTACAGTTTTTCCCTGTATATAGTACGTGAACTTACTGTTAACCAATTAACTTTTTTTTTTCCCCCGTAGCATTTTTTCAATATTTTAAAGTTAAATTTACACTCATTTTGAGTTGGAACCGTGAGTATTTTAATGTTTAGAGATTAAAGGTGGTACAGAGGATCTTTTCGTCGACTGAGTTTTTGAAATGAGTGCATGCGTAAGAACAACCCCCCTCCTTCACAGCTCATTTCGAGTGAACGCCTCCCAAAACTCGTGCAGTAGTATTGGAACACGAGTGTTTACCACCGGCATTCGCTGTGTTGTTAAGCCGGGCACACATTTAACGACTAGCTAAAACATTCTAAGACTGTGCTCAACATACAGCGATTGTTTCCTGCTCCTGAAGCAGATTTATATACTTTCACATGGAATTTGAACACCGACTGTAATCGCAGACTGAACGCAACTGGCTCTGACTGGACGCGTTTGAGCGCGATCAGTCATAAGTATCAATTTACATTCATAATCGGCCTTACAATCGTTAAGTGTGTGCGCGACTTAAAGCCGCGCACACACTTAGTGGATTCATTATGTCGGACTCACCGCAGGTAACTCATAATCTGCAGTTGTTACTCCTGTCTCCTGACAAAAACATTGCATGCGGCGCCTGTGGAGTGTGGAAAGTTACTGGAGCGCGCAGCCGTGCGTCTCTCACAAGGAGCGTCATGGCAGTGATTGACAAGCCAGAGGGCCAATCCGTGCACGTCTCTCACAAGGAGCGTCATGGCAGTGATTGACAAGCCAGAGGGCCAATCCGCGCACGATGATCGCGTAAACGATTGGCTGATGTTTTTAAGGCCCTACCTCGTGCACAGATGATGTATATTAATAATATTCCTTTCAGTGCACCTAATAAATAGTATTTTATCAGTTAGTAAAGACAGTTTCAAGTAATATTGCAAAAATGTATAAAACAAAACATCCTCTGTACCACCTTTAACCCCTCTTTACTTCCATTGTACTGTAAGTGCATTACTGTAACCCAGATTTTTGTGGTAATCAATATTATGCAACAGAGGTTTTAGTCGCATCAAACCCTGATTTTATGAAGAAATTATGCATTTTAAAAATTAGCCTGTTAATTAGCCAGAAGGTTTCTGACAATATATATTTTCATTCAAGTGAGAAAATAATGTTATAATATATGATTTTACTGCCGGTTAAATTTGTACACTTGTAGAAGTGTCCTTAACTTTCCAGATAATCTCAAATGAATTACAGAATTGTATTTCCAGCTTCAGTAAATTAAGACGAAGTTGCGGGACATCAACACACCAACCAGACCGAAAGTTATTTTGGATTAAAAGCTTATAATCATCAAAACGCACATTGGTGAATGAAAAATGAAGCCTATTAAAAAAACTTCTGTGGTCTGTGAAAGAAGAATTCGTTTTGATATGAGCCATGAAAACTCTTATGGGTCCTGGGGTCGTTCACATAAAAAATACTACATCCATATAGTTATGTAATCTGATTTATTGCCTGCTTTCTCAGAAGACAGCAGGGAAGATATGAAGACAACGCCATAGTAAAGTGGATCTGAATAAAATGTGATGGAGCTGGAAAAAATGTGGAGAGGAGGAGGACATGTAAGAAGAAATATGTGCTTTTTTTGGTTCCTGGAGCCGACGCACCAGTGTTATGGCCTCCATCTCTATTCTCCAGTCTTCAGCCCCTCAGGGCTTTGGCTGTGCTTCTAACAAGCCCGGCACCAATCACATTGCTGCTGAGCGTCTTAGTGTGTTGTCACCGGGTGCATGCTCAGGATACTTTGTGCGTATCATTTGAAGAACAGACTGAAATAAGCCTATACAGGAACAAGAGCAGAGAGAGCAGGAAACAGTACAGACATCATGTGTGAGAGTCTTCTTTGACTATAGCCTTGATTTGGGGGAGGAAATTCTGTGGATTCCCTTTGGTCAGCCTCTAAACTGTATAGGATTTGAAGTTTTGTAGATTTTATAAGCGTAATTAGCTAAGCAGTAATGATACAATTTTTAGTCAAGAGTTGTAGCCAGTCTGCAGATTTTGGACAGTTTTTTTAAGCTTCAGATGAATCATGTAGGAGGATATCAATCATAACTCATATTTTGTGCTGATTTTATAACACATTATTTTTATTTTTCGTGTCTCAGAACAACAAAGCTCATGTTTCTGAGTGAGTTTGTTGCGTTTGGGACGACTTGAAAGTCTGCGTGTGTGTGATCTTCAGTCATTTAGTTTATGATATCCAGTTTGTTTTCTCAGGTAAATGTAACATTATGGGACGTATTGTGTACAAGCTGTTTTACTGATGTTTTTTCACGGTTGAAACACTGATTGAGTCATTCTGTACATCTTTCAACATACCTTCTGATGTTCATGTTTAATTAGTGTTATAACTAGCTAAGAAAAAGGGAAGAGATGATCGGTTCATGTGCGCTTGATGCTTAATAGTGATCTGTCACGCCGTATTAAAGAGCGCCACATTATATGATTTTCTTGATAAAATCCACAAAATTCATTTTATATTAAAAGTAACAAAGCACAAAAGCTTAGGCCATGTCCACACTAATACGTTTTCTTTTGAAAATGTATATTTTTCTCTCCGTTTTGGCCTTCCGTCCAGACCGAGACGGCGTTTTAAGTCAACGAAAACGTAGCTTTTGGAAAACGCTCTCCAAAGCGGATAAATTTGAAAACGCTGTCTTCGCGTCGTAGTGTGGACTGTGAAAACGGAGGCTTTTGAATACGATGACGCATTTTTAGTCATGTGATTTGTTTTGGCACGTCTCCCAGTCTACATTCTCGCTTGCTTCGGCCACTTTATACTCCTGTGTTACTCGCAGCAACAACTCCACCTCACTGTCCATTTAAAAAAACTCAATGCCTTTCCTCGACATTGCCGCAAAGTTTCAAAGAGCCGGAAAGTAAACGCCTAGCGGAAATGACGCAGGTCGAAGCTTCACTCATGCGCAGTAGTGGGATGTAAGCGTTTTCATATGTTTCAGTGTGGATGAGCAACTTTTGGAAAACATTTGAAAAATTATAGTGTGGACGCAGAGCGTTTTTAGACGAAAACTCAGTTTTCAAATATATCCGGATTAGTGTAGACGTAGCCTTAATGCCTTAATTGGATGGCAGGGGAACTACAAATTTTTAGGGAAGTTTTATTTACACATCAGCAGAAAACAGCATAGACTAAAAGACCGATCTTGAGAATTAAGAATCCATATTAGTATCAAGAAATCAATATCGTCTACTCCTAGAGACCACACAGCTGATTTTCAGCCCAAATAAAACATAACTGTTTCAGTCAATGATTTTAGCCCTTCAAAACCATTATGGCCTGAGGCTAGGGCTGAAATGATTAGTCGACATTATTGACAATGTCGACAATAAAAAATTGTCAACAAATATTTTTGATTTCATATGACCTATTTGAACGGCCTGCAATAACGTGGTTTGACCAGTGGGGCGCTGTAGCACAATACTGTAATGGAGTCCTCCTGGATCCAATCCAATAGAAGACCGTAAAATGCGGGAAAATTTAACATAACTACAAAATATAAAAATAATGCTGTCATGAAGGGCCACCAACTCTCACTTATTCACACTTGCGCAATTGACACTGTTCTCACGCCACACGTCCATTTTCTCACAAAGTGAAACATACATTGCAGAGCAGGTTACTTTTGATATAAAACAAGTTTCTGTCAATTTTATTAAGGAATTCAAACAATACATGTGGCTTTAATGTGGCGTGACAGGTCACTGTAACACCTCGGGTCAAGCGGCACGTGAACCTATTATCTCTTCCTCTTTTCTACTTTTAAAGCACGAAATAAACATGAATGAACATGAAACATACAGTACAACTTACTGAAGTTAATACATCTCTAATGTAATCACTTAATCAGTGTTTCAACCACAGAAAGACGTCAAAACAACATCTTGCCAACAATATCACAAAATGTTGCATTTACCTCAAGAAAGCCATTCGATGATCATAAACTCAATAGTTAGTTAAAAAAAAGAACTTCATAGAGGGACATTTTTCAAAAAAAATATTTTTACTCTCATTAAAAAGTTATTATTACAATTCTCAGACTTAAAAACACAATGCCACTCATTGTAATAGTTGGAGTATTGATGACATCTGAGGAGGAAAGAAAACCTGAAGGAGATTGGTCTATTCTGAAATTCATTAAAAATACATTTTCAAAAGCTGAAGTGATTTATTTGTTTTATTTATTACTTAAAATACTGTATGTATAACTCAATATTTGAACTAATTGCAAATGTGGAATAATGGATCAAAGCCTACTGATTAATAGTGAAATAATCAGTGATTAGTCACTTAATCGTTCCAATAATCGTTACATTAATCAATCATCAAAATAAACGTTTGGGCTGAAAATTTTCAGTAGCTGAAATTTAGTTGCATCCTTAGTTTTCAGAAATCGCACAGAACAAATGAATCAGTTATAATGTCAAATTATATACATTACACACAAATACATTAACATGATAAACACATTTAGTTAAAAGAATGTATTAAAGTGACAGCCTAAAATGCCAGTTAATGATTGCAAATGAGCCGTATAATGAGTCATAAAATCGCGGAAATATTTTTTTTTACTTCACACACAGCATGATCATTCAAATTATTTGAAAACAGATGTTCTCTGTCCATTGACCAGGAAAAATCAGCTGCTAATCTGACTGGTCACTATATCGGTCTGTCACTAGTGAACCATGAGCACTTTAAGATATGACTGCACACATTTAACATGTATAGACAAACTAATATGTAGGTGTAATAATGTCTTGTGTTTTTAATCATTTTGTGCTTTGGCTGCTTGCGATTACCACGTATAAATCTGCGTGCAGAAGCATGTGAAGGCCTTTCTCCCTTTCTAAAATCATCCCAATTTGCACAGCGATCATCTGGGCGTGTTTTCTCCATGCAGAGGAAGGCATGAAATGCCAAAACACGTCCACTTAGTTTAGAATTAGCATTAGTCATGCTGCCTTTTTGTGGATATATCAAGGGCAAGAAAAAGTTTGCACCAGCACTAATTGCTTATGAATTAACTTAAAGGAAGGTTGGCACAACACAAATAAAGAGATACAGAAAAAATAATTACCATAGATGCTAATGCTTTATTTCTTTCATTATATTTTGTTTTCCGGTGCTTTGACATGATGCATCTTTCAGTATGAAATCGTGTAAAAAATCAGAAAATATCATATTTACATAACCTTTTAACCAAATGACATGATGTGTGAAATGTTATTGCAGCTGGACGCTCTCCTGAAGCAAATACATTAAAGTGGATGACTCAAGGGCACAGTATCCCAGTCCCACCCGACCACTGGTTTGCATTTATACCACTATAGCCTTGTAAGTTGTCTTATGCAAGGCTAGTGAAATGAAGATGTTTTTGTGCACAGAACTGATCTTATAGTACTGTACCATTTGTGAAGTAATGCTTATATTTCACACAGTGTCCTCAATCATTGAAAGGCTGCTATCTGAAACACTGAGTTGAGTCGCGTTTGAAAGAGCTGGTGATTCATTGGGGAATTTTGAACATCGTGTTCAGTTTTAGTGGCATGTCAGAACAGTTTATTGAAGAGGTAAGCAGACCTGCGATGTTCAGTCACCGATTTCATGGGATAGTTCACCCAAAAAAAGGACAAGTCTGTCATAATTTACTCACCCTCATGTTGTTCCAAACCTGCATGACTTTCTTTACTTGGACAACATTGGGCTCTATTGACTTTCATTGTATGGACAAATATATATTTTCATAATATCTTCTATTGTGTTCCACAGATGATTCAGTTTTTTATTGGGAGTTTCCATTTACTACTTTGCAATCTTTCTGAAAGCAACGGTCCAGTGCGTTTTGCCACCTAGTGGACCAACAAATAAGTGCAGAGGACATGGACATAAAATTTGCAAAAAATATTTAATAAATGATTGTACAAGGGGCAGGGGAAAAGTCTTCAAATGAATCGAACCAGTGACCTTCTAGTTACCAGCTTTGAGCTTTAACCACTATATCACGCCAATGCTTTGCCTCAGATGAAAGATTTAATGTCACAAATTTATGCTTTATCTTTTTTTTTTATTGTTTATAATGGTTTGCTGACCTAATTCTGAGACAGACTGTTAAAGGGGGAGACAGAGAAAGAGAAAGCATCTATTGAAGGAACAAAGAGGCACAGAGATGGAAATGTTCAAAAAGAAGTCTCTTGGGCCACCTCGAATGTTTATTTGGGATGTCGAACATGTTTTTCTGTGCGAAAACCCCATCAGGAAATAAGCCAGACAAGGCTTGTGACCCCTCGTGACCTCCCTCGTTTCTTTGAGATGTCAAAGTTATATCCAAGCAGTCTGGACGAGTGCAAGTCGATAGCTTTAGCGCTGCATTTTTTTTCAACTACAGCCTTATCTAAAGCAGAGTTTAATACCTGGTTAATGGGATGTCTAGTAGCCACCATATGACCTTGTCACAGTGCCAGCTGACAGGACACGTGTGTACCAATATCATATTGCATCGTTGAACTTACCCCAGTGTGCAAATGTGTGATGAATAGCTGCAAGATCTCATTCATTTTAATGCAAACTTGGCAGAATTGCCAAATAAGGTCCAATGTGCAATGCTTATTCTGATGGGTCTGCTTCAAAATCATTATTTTGAGATTTTATGTTATGAAATATGCATCAGCGAAGTGAATGTGGTTGTCAGTGTCCATTAAAAGAGCATTAAAGGCAGGGTAGGTGATTTGTTCCAGAAACATTTTTTGTTATGCTGGATAGAAAGTCTCTTTACATCCTGATAGCGATCACTAGTCAAGTCAATTCAAGTCAAGTCACCTTTATTTATATAGCGCTTTTTACAATGCAGATTGTGTCAAAGCAGCTTTACATTGATAACTGGTATATAATTTTGGCTGCACAGCAGCTCTTAAAGTGTCAATGCAGGCAGATCAGAAGCACTGTTGATTAAATGTCAAGAATACTGTTGAATATCAAATGTCAAGTCAAATGTCAAGTGTCCCCAACTAAGCAAGCCAAAGGCGACAGCGGCAAGGAACCCAAACTCCATCAGGTGACATCAGGTGGCAAACAGGTGGCAAACAAGTGGCAAATAGGTGTTAAAATGGAAAAAAAAACCTTGGGAGAAACCAGGCTTAGTCAGGGGGCCAGTTCTCCTCTGGCGAACAGTGCTTTGTTACGAATCAGGTTGCTATCATAAGTCTGATAGGATCGCAACAATCAAAGTGTTTATTTCAGTTCCATCCAGTTGAGGATCATATTCATCACGCCGGTATGGACGGTTTGTTGAGGAACTGTGCTACTGGCTGTCGTGTCGATGAGGCCTTCACAATGGATGATCTCTGCTGATACTTCAGGGCTGCGTTGTGGTCGTGTCATGGCTCCGGTCCTTGGTCTCAGCTGGATACGGCCCGGATCCGGTTGACTACGGTAAACCTCGGGATAAACAGAAAGACTAATATTAGCGTAGATGCCATTCTTTTTCTGATGTAACGAGTACATCTGGTGTTATAGAAAGTGTTCCCGGTTCCGGCTGACCTATTTTATGAAGCCTAATAATCCTTTAACGGATTTGAAAATATAAATTGATAATGTGTTATGTGCATGCCAGGTTAAAGAGATACGTTTTTAGTCTAGATTTAAACTGACAGAGTGTGTCTGCATCCCGAACAATGCTAGGAAGATTGTTCCAGAGTTTAGACCACATTTAGACCACTAAGTTATGTGTATATCGTCTGTGGAAGGTGTAGGACCATAAAATGTTCGTCCAATCATTAATTTCGGTCCAAATGCAATGATAAAATGTCCTACCTGCCTGTCAACATATGTATTTCCATACCTTTGTGCACCCTGCTTGTACACACATCGTCAGCACATTTCAGCGTGTGCCCTTTAAATGCAAATGAGCTGCTCAGCCTGAGAGGGCAGAGCTTCAAGATTCAATTTTCTTTGAAAACAAAATGAATCCACCTCGTCTTCAGCGGCTCAGATTTAGGGAGTAAATGGAGAGACCTAAAACGCTTGGGAGACATTCTCGTCAGTGCAGCAATGGCGGACTGTACAACTGGCTGTAAACTCGCTCAGGGCGGTTCTATGTTAAAACGGCAGTGTCTGTCAACATTCATGGGCGGGGCCTGTGGCTAATGTGACGTCACACTGCCAGGGATCTGGAAACGGCTTGTTCTGAGACACTGCTTATGATTTATGAGTGGTTGGATTTTTATCATTATAGGGTGGTTGTGTACACACACTGCCAACACACATTTATGTCCAGACACCATGCAAAAGTGAATTTTGCATAATAGGTTCCCTTTAATGTAGAGATAAACACAATTAAATGAATACATAATAAATTGCATAATGAAGCTGCAATGGCATGCCAAATTTATGTATTTTTAGCTTCTTTTGTAGCCTTGAAAAATAAATACCACACATTTATAATGAGCCATAGTTGAGTCACATGCCTCAAAACAACATTTTAAGTGAGTAAATCCATATTTATGTACTGTATTTTTTTTATCATGCCGCCAACACACTCTATACTGTGTGTGATTATTTGTATAAACCAAAAAGGCTCAAAACTGAAAAGAATGTTATGCACAATTACACTTTTAATGTGGGTGAAGGATTCATAATACTAGTAGTACTAATACAGGTGTGATTTGCCTCTAATTCATCTTGCTAAAGTAGAAAAATCTTTAGTAATCAGTTACAAATTAGCAGTATGGTTTCATTCTAGCTGTCTTGATGTTAAAAATAAATAGATACTTAAACTAAATCCTGTCTAACTTGAGATAACAATTTCCAGCAGACGAAAAAGACATCGCTATGCAAAGTACGACTTTATTACTAGCCAGGGAATAAGATGAGAAGGAAACGAGGAAGAGATAAATGAGGATCAAATGAGATAATTACATCCATGTGGTGAATCTTTGGATGCTTTGCTTGACTGATTTCAAAGCAGCTATTTAGCTTTGGCCTAATACCTAAAGTCAGGCATGATTCACGAGTGCCGTTCAGTGTAGTTTAACTCCAGTGAACTCTGTGCCCTTGCTTGGGTTTTGAATGAGATGTTGGTGAAAGGAGGAAGAACTCTGTCAGCATCGTATCGCACCATGCCAGACTGCAACTTAATCCAGACCTTTGCCAGAAATCAGCTGTGTAAACTACTGGAAACTTGATGTGAGAAAACACACATACATGATGCACACTGCAAACACAAGACATATTATTATTCCCCAAGAAATTACTTTTTTTATTATTTATTTATTTAAAAAAATGTTTTTATGGCAACATCAAAACAGTAACACAGTTTGCTTTCTTAACAGTAGTGGCCAAAAGTGATGTCTGGAGGAGATATTTGTTTTATTGCGATATGGCTGTATATCAGCATGGCCACAGGTAATCAGCAAAGTGAATGTGGTTGTCAGTGTCCATTAAAAGAGCATTAAAGGCAGGGTAGGTGATTTGTTCCAGAAACATTTTTTGTTATGCCGTAGGTAATCACAGCATGCTGATATACAGCCATATCGCACGGCTATGAGTGTGATATTGCATTTATACAACAATTCGACGGCACGAGTGTGTAAATAAATAAGAAACAACAACGGATTGACTTTAAAAACCGTCTTTTGTGAGGAACTACTTCCTTCTGCCACGGATTTAAATCTCAAGTTGACAGTTTAACAGTAGAGCCTCTGTTACTAATTTTAAAATGTCACTTTAGAACTAGTAATGAAGGAATGTTGAGTCGCTTAATTGAAGTTCATTGTAATATGAGAGTATTTCACGAGTTCACACTTACAAATAAGTCAGATAAAATAAATGGTATACGTATTTGCCGTGCTGTCCGGGGAGAGGGCTCCGAGCTCGGTATTTGGCCCGAACACAGAGTACCCCCACCCCCCTATTTAGGTTAGGAAGTAACCAAGTGAGTGTGAGGAGACGGGGTGGTGGAGGGATGCTGAAAACTGTCGAGGATTCATGGGTGAGTTGACTGTGGTTATATATATATGCCTGTACTCATTCTGATTGGGTAGATATGTTGATTACTGATTGTTGACAGCTGGTTGAGATAATGTGATAATTGGATAGCTTATTTGACTTGTTCCTCCCGAACTACGTTAATAAAACATCATTATGAGAGAGAGATCGCCTGAGTGAGTGCATTACCTGCATCTAGCTGAAATTCTTCAGGTCAATCTTATATTCATAATCACAAAATCAGTTTGAGGAAAGCGATACCTTTGTCTTTGTCCTTTTAACATTTAAGAGGATTTCCCATGAAAGCGCTAGTCAATGCATTTGTCAGTTGCATCTCGTAAGATGTGTAAAGTAAAAACAATGTCCTTGTTTCCTTGTTTCAGTATAAAAGTCTTTGCGACTGACTGACTCACTCATAAAGACAGTCTTTGCCGCCATCTAATGGCGTATTAATGTAACTTTCACTGAAGTCGAAATCAGTAACAGACTCTTTCTCAATACCAAAAAATACGGCATGTTATTTATATAAAATATTATTTCTTGAGCAATAATATTTAAAAGAACAACAATAGCCATTATAACAGTATAAGAAGTAAAATAGGAAATAAACACAAGCAAACAGTTCAGTCAAACGTACAAAAGCAGCACTTTTGGTAGTACAGGAATTAATTTCAATGTAAATATAAAGTTATGAAACTTAATATAGCCCTGAAGCCAAATCTATTAGCTCTGGAACAAGTAATAGATTAATAAGACCAAAGATTGTCCCTTGGATATACCCAAAACGAATTATACCTCATGTTTAAACATTATCTACATAAGCGGCAAATTCCTGATGGACTGGCCGAGATGAAGCTGTTCTCTGTGGGTACATGAGTGCTGAACACTCGCCTGGAGCTCACATCTCTGAAATGTTCAAATAGGCGCTATATGTTTAAATATAAATCACATATCTGAGATCTAAACAACTATATTCTTGCCTACAAAACTCTTAAAACTACATTCCATTACAAAATAGCAGTAGTATCTATAAAAAACTTGGTTAAGGTATTTATCTGACAAAAATAGAAAAAAACAAAATTATTTGGCAAAAAATAAAAGGCAAACTGCAGTTACAGGTTTTATATTACTATGCAAAATAAAAAGCTCAAAGGAAAAACCATACGTTGACTACAACATAATCAGTTATTAATATTTCATTGCATGTGTTCATAATTTATTTTTATGGCAGCCTGGACAAAATGTATGTCTGCACAATTTGGCATGTTTTATTGCTTTATCAAATAAAACTGCAAATTCAATGACTTTATCCACCTTGTGTTCATTTCTGCTGATCTAACCAAGCGCAGATAGATATGGAAAAATAATAAGGGATAATTTACAGTTAAAAATAGTATGTAAGGGTTAATGTACAACTGGCCATTATGGCTGTGTATTTGTAAAAAAATTATAATAAGACCTTTTTACATTTTTTTTCAGATATGTTTAAGCATCTATTACGACATAACAGCAGCATTAATCAACACTGATAAATTGATAAACTTTTTTGTAAGGATAGAGAGGATTGTAGGAGCAACTGTTTGAGACTTTTTTACTAATCAATAAAAAAATATTCACTGAGAGCCTGTGGACCTCAATGATGTATATAATGATTCATTTTTTTCCACAACCAGTCTTGTTGACCAATGGTGGGAGAGGAAGTGAGATCATTGGAGTCAGCTGCTGAGTAAGCACGTCCTCCCTGCACTTCTAAGCCTCTTCCTTTCATCTCCTCGCCATCTCCATCTCTCAGTGTCTGACTTTCCATTCATTAAAATCCCAGAGGGGATTCCTCTGAAAGATGGAGCAGTGTTAATGGTTCCAGTCGAAAGGGTTTATCCTGTATCTGCTCTGGGAATGGACATGATTTGTTGATGTTTCTCTTTGGTTCTGCGCGCAGTATAGAGACGGGTTATTCAGTTCACTTACAAAGCTTTTAGGGTGGTAGAAAAAAATTATTCATAAGAAAACAAGGGCTTTATTACTGATCAAATAATTAACTCTCCATACTGCCTGCATGACCTTTGCAAGGAGAATTTAAAGAAAACATTAAAAACCAGCTCAGACAGAGAATATGGTATACCGCATATGGTAAGTCAATATACAGTATAAATCATCTAGGTAATGAAGAAGAAATATAACATTTTGACCAGTGACATTTATAGTGTTAGTCGCAAGTGGCAGAAGTATGAACTAATCATTGGATTTTTCAAAGTTTGCTAGGTTAACTTTGAAAGATACTTGTGGTATTTAGTAGCATGTAAACCATATGCATATTTTGCTTCATTTTCTTATGTCTAATTAGTACTTTTTTACCTATGAACAGAAGTCCTGATCTGATGGCAGACAATAATGAAAACATTGTTTATATTAAAGGGGACCTATTATGCCCTTTTCACAAAATGTAATATAAGTCTCTGGTGTCCCCAGAATGTGTCTGTGAAGTTTCAGCTCAAAATACCCCACAGATCATTTATTATAGCTTGTCAAATTTGCCCCTATTTGGGTGTGAACAAAAACACGCCGTTTTTGTGTGTGTCCCTTTAAATGCAAATGAGCTGCTGCTCCCGGACCCCTTTCCAGAAGAGGGCGGAGATTTAACAGCTCACGCTTCGGTTGCTCAACAACAACAAAGCTGGAGAATCTCACGCAGCCAAAATGAGGATTGTCAGTAACGGTGTTCAGCCTTACATTGTTCAAACCGGAGTCGGACACTGATGGAGAGACTCAGGAAGAAGTTACAACTTTTAGAATGAAACTGGATGTTTCTGAATGGTTAGTGGATAAATTTATGTAGTTGCTGTGGAGTTGATTCAACTCATCGACTAGCATGTGCCGTCATGTTAATCTTTTGTGCAAATCCAGCATTGAATTGACCCTCGTTTGTGAAGCAGTCTGGTGTAAAATGACGGCATGCCAACAACATTTTACTACAACAACTCTTTCTCTTCTCTAAAGCAGCCCAACATGGCCTCGCCCCCTTTGTTGTGTGTTCTCCGGGGTGGGGTTTATGTAAATTTTAGGGTTTGTGATGTCACTAACCCGGGAAGAAGCTCGTTGTAGTCTCTACCAGCCGTTTGTTGTAGTCCTTAAACAGAAATTTCTGTAAAAGAAAATATCTCCTTTGCATTGAACTTTGAGCGTCGTAACTTTGCAGATGTTGTTCATGCTCAAACAGCAACATTACACACTAACTAAAGTTAAAAAAGTGAAATCATAATCAAGGACCCCTTTAAGTCAACTTTCATTTCATCTTTATTAATTTTAGCCTAATTGGTTTTACTGAAAATGACTAAAATGGCATCTAATTTATTTGATGAAAGTAACATTTTAGTTGATCCGTTGACAAGATTAACACTTGTGGTATGATCTGTATGAACCCACCTGTAAATGGTATGTGAAACCAAAATATACTGTGTTTGGTCTCTTTACGTGTCGAGAAATTGGTTTCTTCCTGTCTAAGTGGGCAGCTCTTGATCAGAAAAACTTGCAGCATATAGTCAGCGTGAGACTAGTTGCCAGAGTCTCTGATTCTTGCTTTGATTCTAGTTTGCTTTGGCATACTGATCCACAGTCTGGTCTGCTAATGATTTAATTATGTCTCGGCTGATTTCAAAGCAGTTTTGGGCTAATGGAAGGGGAGATTTGGTTGTAGTTGATCCTTATGTGTGGGTATTGGGCTTCACAAGCTACAACTACAACAGTCCATTTATGAACCACTGTGATGATACCCAGAAATATCTATGACTTTGTGCATGTTGCAGCTATTGTATCTACAAACCAGACCTGTGAGTAAAGCATAGAAAGGTATGGTATAATGAAGATTTTTCTCTTTTCAAGACTGTGAGATCTACAGTAGGTGAATCATTTGTGTGTGTAGATTAGACAGCGTCTGTCCTTGAGGAAACTAGATCTGCTAATGTGCCGAGGAGGATAAAATCTGAGTGTTGGTCTCAATAAAGAGATGTAGCTGTCCTCCTCTGGGAACGAGAAATATTGGAAACATCTACTCCAATACTAGCAGATGTCCATCACAAGTCAATGTTTTGCCAGTCAGAATCCAGTCTGAAATCTTGAGACAAATTTAAGTCATGATCAGGTCCAAACATAATCTTCAACTTTACATTTTTGTTGCTAATTTCCAGAGGGAAATTTGTGGAATTTGCCAGAATAGATTAAATTGTCAAACGGGGCAAGAGAGTATATGTCTGTGTTGTTCTTAGCTGAAACGATTATTAAATTAGCCAAACTATTAATAATGGAACTCGGCTGAAGGATTTGTAGAACTCAGGAGTTTGAAATCTGGTCTAATTATGATGGAAAAAAACTTGACGGAAAAGTCACAGGCTGTCACTGAAATGTTAGTCATATCAGCTCAAGTACTCAAGTATTTTTCATGAAAACTACACTGCAAGAAAACAATCCTTAGACAAATGGATAATGTCCTGCAGATAATTACCAGTACCTTTTCTGTACATTTTATTTCCTTCAACCCTAAAACACAACACAATGAAATGCATAATTCCAAATTCCGCCAAAATATATTAGTCGATTAGTCACAGGAGAAAAAAAAAAATCCACAGGAAGTGGCGAAGTCACGCAGTCTGTGACGGACAGATCGTTAACAGCTGGTCTATGTGGTAATTAAAGTACATCAGGCAGGACATCCAAACGCTCGCCTATCATTCATTGACCTCAAATATGGCTTATCATCTGAAACATGTAAGTAGCAGAAACTTTACATGGCCGTTCGCCTTAACGTTAACATAGAAAAATGTGAGCTATTAAGAGTGTGAAAGCTGAATAGTAGCACGCTTACTGCATGAGCTAACATGGAGGCGCCGGTGCGATCACTTGCACTTAAAATACTTTGTCATTCTTGGTCATACAGATAAGAGTAATACATCTTTTGAATCTGTGAAGAGTCTACTTTTATTTGTGTGCGCTCACAATAACAACAAAACCTTGTGCTTTTGTAAAATAATGAAAGCATACAGGGTGCGATTTCTGTTGCCTCTCTGTGTGAAATTGAGCGTGCCAAAAACAAAAAAAGGAAAAAAAAAAAAACCCGAAACTCCATGTAAACTAAAATATATCTGTAGAAAGCAAAATGTCTACTTTTAAATGAACCAATTCAAATGGAAAACAAATTTTCTTTGGTTGTTCATTTGAAATATGCATATAGGCGCGGCCATAAATCTCATCCAATCAAGTCCCATAAATTTGAATATTGATGTTGGGCAATCAAAATCATCCTTGTGTTACTTTCTTACATGAAGCATTGCATGCAAGCCACTTTTACATCTGTAAACTGATGTATTTCCATGGTAAACATGGTTTATGCATGATGGGATTTTCTTGGATTGTGAAACATTGGAGTCGGAGGGGTTGAAAGACATTTTTGTATTATCTTTAAATAACATGGTGAAGAATAAGATCAGAATTGTTCATTATTGTCATTTTGATTTCATGTTGACACACTTTTAGAAAAAAAGGTACAAAAGCTGTCACTGGGATGGTACACTTTAAAAAGGTTCTAATATGTACCAATTTAGGTACTAATATGTACACTTTTGCTACCAATTTGTACCTTTATTGTACTAATATGCACTCTTTAGGTACCTTTTAAAAGGGTACTGTCCCAGTGACAACTTTTGTACCTCTGTTTTTTAGAGTGTATGTATGTATTATAGTGAATATTATAGAGTGTATTATAGTGAAATTCATCTATGTAGACTAACTGTATCAAAATTGCCATTGTCAAGACTTAGAAAGTTACAAAATTGGATGAAGTAGGTTTGGATAAAGCAGGTGCAAATTCGGTGTTTGCATGTATGTTGAATTTTAAGAGAAGATGACCTGCAGCTGATCAGGAAACAGACTCAAGAAAGTGGCTACAGTCCCACAAATCTGCTTAAATCCGACAAACCCTTTTGGAAATACTAAATTCTCGCCTGGATGAATGCATAGAGACGCTCATCGGCTCATTTTCTGTCGTTTCCAGCCCTTTTGGTCTGCTAATACATCCCTGCACGGTTTTTAAAGAATGGTTTTTCACAGAGATTAGGCTCGATCTGATCTGGACAATGATCACCTAAGCTCTGTTTCCCAGCTTGTAAAGATAGTGAAGGAGGGATAAGGGGGAAAAAAGGCAGATTTATTCTTTGCTGATGTCTCCTTCGCCTCACCACGCCACAATGCCTCCTGTACACCACACATACGCAAGATTTATGAGCCTCTCTCCGTAACTGGCAGACAATAAGGGCCATTCAGAGGAAAGCCACTGAGGCAAGGCCTGAGCACAAGGAGGTCAGAGGTCATGGACTTTGACCTGCAGGGTCTGAATTGGCATGACTTTGTGCAGTCAGACTGAATGGCTCAGATAAGTGCAGGGTGATCCCTTCGAAATAGGTCAGTGTTTTCTTCTCAAATCTCTTTACGGGGAAAACACAAGAGAGAAAAGAAGTCATACTATGAAAGATCAGAAATGAGAAACAGATAGTCGAGCCGGGAGAAGATGGTCAATTTATAGAACGCCATCATGCATGGTTAGGCACACAGCTGAATGCTGGGAAAAGACGAGGTGCCAAAGAAACAAGGGTATAAGAGAACAGAGCACCGAATTGAATTGGATCAATGAACAAATTCACTGAGTGTTGGGAAAACACTTTGGGGATCATTTTGAGGTCTGTCTGTCTGGAGGTTTTATTCATGTAGAAATGTAATGCGTGTGAGTAAAATCCTTTTAGTAGAAAACATTTTTGTAGAAACAATTCTGTATACACCAAGAGTATCTTATGCCACATAAGACAAACAAAAGTTAAAATTAGAAAAATTTAAACTAGAAGTTAAAATGCAGTCACACATCTGCTGGGTCATTCCTGTTCATTTGAACTTTATTGATTATGAACAATGGCATGAAAATGAGTAAGAGGATTCCTAACAGGATGGAAATGAAGAGCTTGAGGGATTGACAGTGTTGCTTATACAGTTTATAAAGGTGTTAATTTTGACATTTTTAACAATCCTTTATTATTAAAAATATCATCTTACAGATATTTATCTTGCAGGATTTTTTTGAGAACTTGTGAGTCAAGCAGGTGTTCATAAATGTAAAAATTATGAAAAATCTGGGATATATATTTTGTATTATTATTTCATAAAGGTATATGGCAGAAATATCCCCTCAAACCAAAAGTATTGATATTATTTTGAATTGTGATGAAAGAACTATGAATTTAACTCAATTATGATTTCCATCTTTAAAGGATTAGTTCACTTCAGAATTAAAATTTCCTAATAATTTCCTCACCCCCATGTCATCCAGGATGTTCATGTCTTTCTTTCTTCAGTTGGAAAGAAATTAAGGTTTTTGATGAAAACATTCCAGGATTTTTCTCCATATAGTGGACTTCACTGGGGTTCAACGGGTTGAAGGTCCAAATGTCAGTTTCAGTGCAGCTTCAAAGAGCTCTACATGATCCCAGACGAGGAATAAGAGTCTTATCTAGAGAAATGATTGGTATATACATTTTTATATTTTTTTAGAAAATGGCCGATGGTTTCTCTAGATAAGACTCTTATTCCTCGTCTGGGATCATGTAGAGCTCTTTGAAGCTGCACTGAAACTGACATTTGGACCTTCAACCCGTTGAACCCCAGTGAAGTCCACTATATGGAGAAAAATCCTGGAATGTTTTCATCAAAAACCTTAATTTCTTTTCGACTGAAGAAAGAAAGACATGAACATCTTGGATGACATGGGGGTGAGGAAATTATCAGGAAATTTGAATTCTGAAGTGAACTAATCCTTTAAAATTTGTTTAATATGAGTTTTATATTAAACAAGTTTAATATTGTATCCAGTATATTAAGACTGTGGTCTCAAAGGTTTTGGACACCTTTTGGAAACCTAATTCTAGTTTTTTGAGTAAATGAATGTGACTGCATTGGATAACAAATTATGAAAGCATTTTCAACAGTGCATCTATCAATGTGTCTTGCATTTTTTGTTTGTCTGTTATTTAGTGCAATGACATTCAGACATGTTAAGTGTGGTAAATATTTTTGGGCCTTTGTGTGTGATAAGGACATCCAGCATCTGCTGTATCTGAGAATGGGCAGCCTCAGCTGAAAGCACAGCTTTTATATGAATTAACTTTGAAAGAAAGGGTCAGTGATTCTGGGAAGGACCTTCAGCTGAACAGTTTGTTTCTCATGTTTTTTTCTTTGCTTTTCACAGTTGCACATGTTCTTGGCCATTGAAATAATTTCTAAGACAGTTGATGAAAGGTTACATTACAGTGATCAATGCCTCGTGCCTCTTAAGCCATGAAATGTTAACAGTGAATAGCTTTCTCTAAGATATTTTGTAGGTGCAATTCCTCAAATTGGGTGCGAACAACATTAACGTGAGAAAACGTTTCTCACAAAAAATAAATGTCACATGTAGTATAACATTCAAGACTCACAAAGAATGCAGAAAGTCTTTTTTTTTTTTTTTTTAATAATCCAGGAGAAAAAACAAACAGGACAACTACACTTTAACTTAACAATGAACAGAATGAAACCGGCTTTAAGTACAAGAAGCAAACAAAGGGAACTAATCAAGACCAGCTGATCAGAATGATTAATTAATGAGTAACCTAATGCCGCGTTCCAGGCAACCCGTAACACGTGTTTTTCCAACCTTCTACCCGTGAAAGTGCACTGGAACAGCATTCAAAGCCGTGACTTCCCACCCATAAACTCGTACTAGATCGATGTACTCCCAGTTACGAGTTCTGACGTCACATAGCCCGCGAAACAACAATGGCAGCCCCTACGGATGCGGTGTTTATGCAAGTGCACGTTAAAACAAAAGGTATAACAGCTTCTCTTGCCTTATGCGCCATTTTCCACCTCTGTTTCCCTCAAATAAGCAAGGAGTAAGCACCTTTAGCGATAGAAATAATTGTTAATGAGCATAAGCCCCGTACGGTCCGCCATGTTGGTTTGTTTACACTTTTACGCAGTTTGGCGTGATTTTCCTGGAACGCTACAAAGTCGTGAGTCGTGATTTGAAGTCGTGACTTACGGGCTCAAAAACCTGCCTGGAACGCAGCATAAGTGACAAACTAGGAAATCAGATCAAACAATGACAGGGAAACAGAACAGAACTGAATCAAATCACTCTAAACAAAGCCAAACAAAGACAATTTATGCCAAACTGTCAAAAATCAGCTCATTAGAAACAGTTCGGGGGTGCAAATCAGGCTTAACATCTTCAAGTGTGTGGCCAGCATTAGTAGGATCGTAGATGTGAACAAACTCATTGTTTAATCAAATAAAGCTATACTTTTTTTACAGATACCTAAGCAATAGCTAGTGAGTGTGTTTACAGAACAATCTTACATGCACTCGACGGTCATGAGAGTAGTGTTTTTATCTTATAATTCCATTTAAGCAAAGCCCAGTTGACCCACAGATTTTTGACCATTACACTGGAGGGAAATTGCAAAATCTTACGTAAATATGCTTTTCTTGCATTGTCAGGGTTTAATAATTAGCTGATTTTTGATAATTATCAAGTGTTTTGTTGTGCATATATAGGCCTATGCACTTAAAGGGTAAGTTCACCCAAAAATGAAAATATCTGTCGTTAGTTACCACACCATAAGACCTTCGTTCATCTTCAGAACACAATTTAAGATATTTTTGATGAAATCCGACAGATCTTTGACTCCTCCATAGACAGCAATATAATCAACACTTTCAAGTTCTAGAAAGGTACTAAAGACATTGTTAAAACAGCCGACGTGACTGTAGTGGTTCAACCTTAATGTTATGAAGCGACGAGAATACTTTCTGTGCGCAAAAACAACTTTATTTCACAATATCCTCTCTTCTGTGTCATTCTCTAACCTTTTGATGTCTAATCACTTTTGCTATTGTCATTGTGCACAAATGTCTCGCGTTATGGCTAATACATCTGCTAAAGTGATGATATGGTGGTTAGGGATTTACGGAAAGCCATACAAATATGACCTCAACAAATATCTTCTTTTTTTCTTTTTTCTTTAAGGAAAAGTGCTTTGCATCAGAACAGCCAGTGAAATAAATTCAAGTGTTGGCTGTCAAGCTCTTACTGTGGAAGAAATACTCTAATGCATAAGTAAGAGCGCTGGGAGTTTTTAAATGAAAGCAGGCTTTGTTCTCCACATGTTGATATTTGACTGTAGTATCTCTGAATCCCTTCAACCAACTGGACTCCAGCCAGCTCTGCTCAGTCTGACAGTAATCTAGACAAACCAGCTATGTGAATAACCTACATAAATTAAGGGAAATTTAATGGAAATCACATGCAATGGTGACTAGCAATAGCTGGTCATACTCATTAGTTACCCTTTCATGCAGTGTGTAAAAATACAGTCTTATGTTGACACAAGCCCTCCTGTTTTTCAGAGTTAAAAACATATATCACATGTTTAAGGTTGTTAGAGGGTTTTTTGAAGGGCTTTCATGAGGTTTTGTCAAGTAAAGGCCCACACAGTGACTTCTGATGAGACAAAGAACGAGGTTTGACTGAAGAATCCAAAGGAGTTTACATAAAATTACACATTACAAAATGTAATATCTTTCTCTGCTTCTGAAACATCTTTCCTCTTCAGCAGACACACTCATTTTTTTATTTATTTTTTTACCCGACTCCTTTTCTGGTATGTACTTTTACAATTCAATCAGCTGATAAAATCAAGTCTTGCCCTACATTTTTCCTCATTGAATATACTGATTCATTTTGAAATGCATCAGAATGCAGAAGTTAAAATGGGTTGTAAATATCTGTAATGTCAGAAACATTCATCAGGGCAGTACTAAATAAAAACAATACTCAATGTGACTGCTAGTTCTTGAAGGTTATGCAGTAAACAGGCAGTGCACATGCTGTGTGTTTATAGTGGTCTTTGATTCACCTTTTCCATTGATTTGTTTAATTGGCCAGGTAAACATCAATGCTCCAGCGAGCTGTGTGGCGTTACTGGGAGTACTATTGTGGATGTTAATCAAATTGATCAGTTACTGGCATATAAACCTCATGCTATCTCTGGTCTTTTAAGAATAGATTTTTTTCTTTGACAATGTTGCAAACAAAGTCCAATCTTTTTTTCAGACCCGTGAAGAAATGTATGAGTCATAAATATTTCACATCAGCCATGAAACTGAATTTTGCATTATTTTTTTTAAATAATATAAATATTATTATATTTCAACTTTGGCAGATAAACTTGTTTTATTATTTTACATTCACAAGGCTGTTTGATTTCAATCATAAACGTCTCTTACACAAAGATTTTGATTCCATTTGTTTTGAATTTCTGTTCATGTTTATATAGGGTTAGGAATTGATGTTAATAAAGCCTCAAATCACATGAATATAATGCTGGTAGCACAATCTGATAGGTAGCATTTTTCGCCATTGAATTGTGCTACCTACTGTTAAACACTGGCCTCATTGAGTTGTGTTTTGCACTTGAACGGACAAAAACACACAAAATTATGCCAAAATGCCCATTTTGTCAAATATCCTTTGACATATGTCTTAAATGAGTTAAATAAAGTCTAAAATGAACGTATAGAGTTGTGAGGAAAATGCGTGTCAGATCTGTGTCATGAGCGTCAGGACTTCACCCAGGGTTAGTTCACCCAAAAAAAAGAAAATTCTGTCATTTATTACTCACCCTCATGCCGTTCCACACCCGTAAGACCTTTGTTAATCTTCGGAACGCAAATTAAGATATTTTAGTTGAAATCCGATGGCTCAGTGAGGCCTAATAGGGAGCAATGACATTTCCTCTCTCAAGATCCATAAAGGTACTAAAAACATATTTAAATCAGTTCATGTGAGTACAGTGGTTCAATATTAATATTATAAAGCGACGAGAATATTTTTGGTGCGCCAAAAAAACCAAAAAAACGACTTATATAGTGATGGCCGATTTCAAAACACTGCTTCATTAAGCTTCGGAGCGTTATAAATCAGCGTGTCAAATCAGCGGTTCGGAGCGCCAAAGTCATGTGATTTCAGCAGTTTGAATCATGATTCGACACAAAAGATTCATAACGCTCCGAAGCTTCCTGAAGCAGTGTTTTGAAATCGGCCATCACTATGTAAGTCTTTTTTTTTTTTTGGCCGCCCCAAAAATATTCTCGTCACTTTATATATTAATATTGAACCACTGTACTCACATGAACTGATTTAAATATATTTTTAGTACATTAATAGATCTTGAGAGAGGAAATGTCATTGCTGGCTATGTAGGCCTCACTGAGCCATCGGATTTTAACAAAAATATCTTAATTTGTGTTCCAAAGATTAACGAAGGATTTATGGGTGTGGAACGGCATGAGGGTGAGTAATAAATGACATTATTTTCATTTTTGGATGAACTAACCCATTAAAGTGACAGCAGCCTAATAAACCTTCTGCAGTCTGCCATTAATGTTAATCAAACAACACAAGAGAAAGAGAAAATCACTCACTGCTCTTGACTGAATAACTTTTATTGCTTTAATACAGGTTAATCTATATTTAATTTATAATTTATGCAGTGAAGACTGTGAAGTGTTCGATAACGTTATTCAATGTATGTATTATGTGTTTAATCGATTAACAGCACTTATATATTCAGTACTGTGCAAAAGTATTTTCACCAAAAAATGGTTTTAAGCCAGTTATTTATATCTTTTGCTGTAGTGTGTCAGTAGGAAATATGAGTTTACATTTCCAAACATTCATTTTGCCATTAATTGTAATAATCCAGTGAGATTTTTATATGAACAAGGAGTCTGACAACAGCCGGTATGATCTGATCTCACCATCATCGAGTCTGTCTGTGATTACATGAAGATTACATGATTACATCCAAGACACTTGAAGAAACTGACCTGAAAAACTATGTGCAAGTGTTCCTGGGACAAAAGCTGTTTAAAACGCAAAGGCTGGTCACACCAAATATTGATATGATTAAGTTAACAGATAAAAAAAATCTATTTATGACATTATTTTTGAAAGCATCCTCACTTTACAGCATTTTCACACAAGTGCCTAAAACTTTTCACAGTACTGTAGCTTTGCAGGAAGGTTTCTTCAAGTGTCTTGGAGACGTTGCCACAGTTCTTCTGGATTTAGTCTGTCTCAGTTTTTACTGTTTCTTCATGTAATCACAGACAGACTCGATGATGGTGAGATCAGATCATACCGGCTCTTGTCAGACTCCTTGTTCACACAAAAAACCTACTGGATTATTACAATTAATGACAAAAGGAATGTTTGGAAATGAAAACATATTTCCTACTGACACAATACAGCAAAATATATAAATAACTGTCTGTGAAAACACTAACGTGCCTAAGAATTTTGCACAATACTTTTTTTTTATTTTAGCTTTTGTGAGACTTCTCACTTTTTTTTTTAACCATCTTGTAGCAGCACAGTGGCTTTTTACCAGTCAAGTATTCAGTAACTGAGAAGGACTCCAGAATTGAATACTTTCTTGACATAAACAAGACGAGCTGTAGCTGAGGTCGTTGTAATGTAACTTATCTACAACCTACAGACACTGAATTAGTAGAGGTACAACATGCCAAGTTTTTTAATGATAGATCTTAACAAATGAGCCCTACTCCCTTACACTTTCTGGCCAGAGGTAGGATGTCCTTAAACGAGGTTAGCAGCATCTCTCAGTTGATAACGGATGCAGGGGAAAAAGTGAACAGACATATAATTCTTCTCTTCCCTCCCAGGAACAACTGTTAATCATCACAAAGTTAGAGAAGTCAGCCAGTTGAGTTGGACGTCATGGTTCTTGTTGTACCAGAGGCTGTCCAGTGGCATAATTAAATACATACAGAGTATGTGGGTGCGGTGTCGATATGCTGTCTAATAGTGTATGACAGTGGAAAAACAAGAAATGGACCATGCTAACCTCACATGCAAACGAAAACCGGCTGCAGTTTTGAAGGGGAAATTAATTTCATGGACTGATAATGACTGGCCTCTGTCCACAAAGCAGCTACTCCAGGAGTCTAATGAAAGAATGTGTGTTGTTGTAAGTGATTTTACATTACAACAGGTAATGACATTCTGGGATTTTTTATTTTTTTTCCACCCTGGTCTATAAA
Source organism: Anabarilius grahami (assembly GCA_003731715.1). NCBI lineage: Eukaryota > Metazoa > Chordata > Actinopteri > Cypriniformes > Xenocyprididae > Anabarilius > Anabarilius grahami. The sequence continues at coordinate 795,043 of RJVU01071319.1, forward strand.
TCTTTCTGCTTAAGTCAGGACTCTGACTCGGCCACTCAAGGACACTCAAGGACATTCACCTTCCTATCCTTAAGCCATTGCGTTGTTCTTCTGGCGGATCATTGTCATGTTGGAAGGTGAATGACCTGCCCATCTTCAGCTGTCTAGCAGAGGGACGCAGGTTTTCCTCAAGAGTTTGGATGTACTTGGCAGCATCCATTTTCCCTTCAGTCCTGACCAATTGCTGAAGAGAAACACCCCCAAAACATGATGCTGCCACCACCATGCTTCACAGGAGGTATGGTGTGTTTTGGGTGGTGTTCTGTGTTTGCTTTTTGCAAAACATGGCGTTTGGATTTCAGTCCAAAAAGGTCAATTTTGGTCTCATCAGACCGTCGCACCTTTTGCCAGATTGCATTAGAGTCTTCCAGGTGTGTTTTTGCATAGCGCAAACAAGACTGAGTGTGGCACTTTTTCAGTAAAGGCTTCTTTCTTGCCACCCTGCCATACAGGCCAGCTTTGTGTAAAGCTTGTGAGATGGTTGTCACATGCACAGACCGACAAGTCCCAGCCATAAAGCCTTGTAAGTCCTTCAAAGTTGCTTTTGGCCTCTTGGTAGCTTCTCTGATCAATGTCCTCCTGGCTTGGTCATCCAGTTTGGACGGATGGCCTGATCTAGGCAATGTGTTGGTGGTGCTATACATTCCACTTCTTAATGATGCTCTGAACAGTATTTAAAGGCATAGCTAAGGCCTTCAAAAGCTTTTTGTAGCCTTCTCCTAACCTTTTGTAAGCACTTTCCCAACCATGGTGGATTCTTTGCAGTACCATGCACTACTAACAGTGGAATCTTCAAGAAACTGCTGGTTTTATTCTGAAGTAATCAAAACCACTACAATTAATATCAGGTTTGGCAATTAGTCTGGTGTTTGATCTAGAAGATGATTGGTTGTGCCTGAGAAAGTTTATAATGGAATACTCTAAGGGGCTGATCACTTTACCAAACCAGGTATTTCACTAATCAATTTTTAATAATCCTCTGGAATGTCTTAAAATGTTATTTTCACTTTGATGATGAGGGTTATACAGCTCAAAAAAGTTAGACTTAATTTTATTCAAACCCATATAAAGTTGGTTTTAGGCCTAAAATAGGACTGCATGTATTCATCGTGTAGCATCGTAATTGGTACAACTTCATCTGCTAGAAGATCGACGTACTTGCTTTAATGTTCCCTGTAGCAGTAATTATACTGTCAGTAGGTCTGTTCCACACCTGGTGAGCTGCCTTGCTGTCTACATGGGCAGCTGCCTTCTAAGCCAACATCCTGAAATGGAATGTCCTAAGTGGCTGATTTTGCTCCCAGAATGGTGTAGTTATTATTGAATCTACCAGCAGGAACAAACTGGATCTTGCTAACCAGCCAAAACACACCTATAATGCCTACAAATGCTTAGCACCCATTGAAGAGGTGGAACCCAACTGATTCCATTGTTCTGTGTAAATAAGAAAGAATACACACCACATCGCTCTTGCATGCAAATGTTTTTTTATTACTGTTGTTGTTGTTTAATGAACCTTACTGCAGCCATGAGCATTATTTATGGCCAATTATTTCCATTTTAGCTTTTGCTTTCCTCTTCAAGGCAGCCTGTTTATTATGAGTAATCACACCGAGGACTGCACATTCATGATTCATTGTTCCCTGATCTTCTAAAACAAACAGTGGGGGAGAAGGTCCAGCTGAATAGACCTTATGCAGGCACTATTTCTAGAGTCTATGTGAAGGTACGACTTGTGCCACGACAGTCTCAGTGTTCGAGAATGAGCAGCCTTTTCTCAGGATAGACATCTCACACTCTTGGGAGTTATGAGGTTATTCGTGGAGTAGGAATATCTGAGTTGACATAAATTCAATTCACGGTCATAAATTTGTCTGAAAGTTCACTTGAGTATAGGCATACAGTATTAGCTAATGACATACATGGTTATATAAACACAGCAACCGGTTATACAGACAGCAAATAGTGATAGATGCCATTTACACTAAGTGCAAAAAGCGAAATATGCACTTTGCACTTGGACTTTCCATTATATAAAATGAATAATGTTTACACAATATGGTCACTGGCCTCCTGGGACCATTGCTGTCTGTGTGGATCAAATTTAGCAATCTTTAAGGTAAGTATTTGACCTGTGATGCTCTTAAAAACATATATTGGGCCCTATCATACACCCGGCGAAATGTGACGCCAGGCACGACGCAAGTGTTTTTTGGTAGTTTCAGCCCAACGCAGTTATCATTTTCACATCCAGCGCCATGTTGTTTAAATTGCAAATGCACTCGTGCCCATCTGTTCGCCCATGGTCTGAAAACGAGGTGTGTTCAGGTGCATTGTTGGCGTGTTGCTATTTTGAGGCAACAGAAAATGACTGAACCATTGACCAACAAAAACCTGGTCTGAAGACAATGGCGCAGTTTTTTTTATTTATTTTATTTTTGTTATTTAAAGGGCGTGTTAGTAATACGCGCATACACTCTGCTTGTTGCACACAAACATTTTTAAATATTGAAAATAAAAGGATTCCTCTCTGGAGAAGCATTCAGTCTTTCTGCTTGCAAATTCCGCCATGTAAATAGCGAATCCTCCATGGCACAAGCGCAACTGGCTTTTAAAGGGAATGTGAGATGAGACTCTGATTGGTTATTGCATGTTACGCCCAAAACACACCCATTACTCATTAAGAGAATAGGTACAACCCTTTTAGACCATGCGCCTGGCGCACTGACCATTTTTTCCGTCATTAAAGTTGCAAAAGTGGATATGGACATGCCCTAAGTGCACCTGCGCCATGCGCTTCAGACCATGTGCTTAGATCATTATAATAGGGCCCTTAATGTCAAAATTGCACCTTTCCCAATAGACATTTGCAACAAATTGTTGAAGTATTCAAACAACAGAGCCCAGTCAGTAAACCATAGTATATCACTGTTGATTGCTCGATTCTGATCGATTTGCAGACGTTCCAAGGTGTTGATTAATTTTTTTAACTTGTCAGCTATGAAGTAGTTCGCAATTGTGGTAGGGCTGTAAACATCGAAAATGACAAATGTACATGTGGTAACTGTGGTGTAAGTGGAATAACTGACTCCATACTCCAGAATTATTGAAATCTGTCATTCATATTGGCCACATTACCTCAGATTGTGCATTATATATGTATATTACAACAGTCAGTTAATTTTTACATAAACTATTCCAAATGATTTTTGGCGTAACCTGATAAAACATTGGGTGTGGAGGAGGGCTGCTCTGAGATCATCATACTGAAGTTTCAATCTTCTAGCTTACTGGCTTTTATGAAGGTCAGGTTAACAGCGCTCTATGCCTCTAAACAAGCATTTTCAGTATTTGAGGTGTAGGAGTATCCCAGGATCATAAACTGTGTTTAACAATTTCAGAGGTGAATATTTCATCCAAATATCAGCTTCCAACTTGCTGGAAAGTCAAAGAAAATATGCATGTTCATCCTGATTTTTACTATTTGCTTTAATTACTACTACAAACACAAATCCTACAAAAGGTGGATACATTGTCAATGCTTTGGTCATAAAGTAATTACAATAAAACATTGTCTTTTTGAGCAGTGACAGAACTTCAGTGCTAAAAAAAAAAAATCAAATAAACTGAAAAGCATCATCCATGACATTGTCCCTTGAGTACAAAACTGGTTATCATGAAATGGCCCATACCTCTCAAACACAAATATTAATTTTGAGGGATATGGATTTTTGAAATCTCTAAATCTCACAAATAATAAGGCTGCCTTTCACTGAGCAAACATGGAATAAAATTAAATGCAGTGGGAAAGAAAGAAAGAAGGAGAGAGAGAGAGAGGGGTATTGCATTTTCACAGAATGTTTTATGGCATTGAATAACAGAAACAGAGACATTATCCAGTTTTTAATTAGATATGGGTCCTCTGGTTTGCCTGAAGGAGCTCTCACTGGAGACTGTTTCAAAAGGAGTCGCTGCCATTGGGCCGTCTGGAAACTTAGGGTAATGGACCGTGACACACAGTTACCAATTGGGACAAAACTGGAAATTTGGACATAGTGAGAAACTGATGGACAAGGAAAGGTCAAGCATTCCTCCTCAGGCCACTATTGACTGCTGCATTACTGTAATTCAGCTGTTGACAGATTTGATAAAGCATGAGAAACTCAGCAGCCCAACTGGAAAACAATCCAAATTAATAGTGTAAATCAACAAGTGTGACTAGGAACAATATGCATGAAGTTAAATAAATGATGACGGAATTTTTGGGTGAACTGTACCATTAAGATGGCCTTTAATAGACGTCATGGTCTTGTAAATGTATGATACTACATAAACAGATGTTACACAACCTCCAAGAGAAATCTAGCCCTACTTATCACCGACTTTTGAAGATTCCTCAGGACATCAGATTTACCCATCACTCATCTTCTAATCAGACATTATTTCAACCCATTTCCCCTCTTAATAAGAACGGATCCACCGATATGATTAATGCTCAATTATTAATGTTTTTGTAGCATTTTCTGTGGAGGATCATTTAGCTAGAATTGGTCTTCTGGGACTCCATCTCTTCCACCTCTGATGGTGTACTCTCATTCTTGGAGGCTTTCACTAAACTGGTGCATCTAACAAGCATGTGGGCTGGTGTTATTTTGTTTTATGTCCCTAATGCTTTTAACTCCTCAAAGTAGCTTCACAAAACGCAGTCGCTGCCGTTCTAAAGATCATTATGAGTCAATTAAATGGTCTCTGGATACCTCCTCGCTTTCTAGGACACTGTAATGTGGTTTGATCATCAGATAAATGTTGTGTTTGAGAGTGTGTGTGCTAATGCTGTTGTTAACCATGTAATCCAAAGGAAGCCATAGGGCTTGAAGGGTTTATATCCCACTTGAAATTGAATGTACTTTTTAATTCCTTCAATGCATTAGTCCACTGTAATTAAAGTATATAATGCTGGTTTATCAAAATAATTGCAAGTGAAGTGACAAAATGAACAAAATTTTTGCATTTGTGTTGATGCTAGGGTTTCATAGGTGGTTTCTTGGGTGGTTCCTATAGGTGGGAAAAACACCAATAGGAAGTCTCTGCATGTGATATTCTTGTTTCTAGATATGGCTTGGCTTCCCCCTTCAATGCTATTAGATTTTAAAATAAATATTTTTAAGTAATATCTGTTTTATTTTTATATCACTTTTCACAATACACATTGTTTCAAAGCAGCTTTACGGAAATTCTGTTAAAGGGATCCCTGATTTATGATTTCACTTTTTTAACTTTAGTTAGTGTGTAATGTTGCTGTTTGAGCATAAACAACATCTGCAAAGTTACGACGCTCAAAGTTCAATGCAAAGGGAGATATTTTCTTTTACAGAAATAGCTTTTTAAGGACTACAACAAACAGCTGGTAGGGACTACAATGAGCCTTTTCCCAGGTTGGTGACATCACAAACCCCAAAATTTACATAAACCACGCCCCCGAGAACACGCAACAAAGGGGGTAAGGCCATGTTGGGCTGCTTTAGAGAAGAGAAAGAGTTGTTGTAGTAAAATGTTGTTGGCATTCCGTCATTTTACACCGGACTGCTTCACAAACGAGGGTCAATTCAATGCTGGATTTGCACAAAAGATTAACATGACGGCACATGCTAGTCGATGAGTTGAATCAACTCCACAGCAACTACATAAATTTATCCACTAACCATTCAGAAACGTCCAGTTTCATTCTAAAAGTTGTAACTTCTTCCTGAGTCTCTCCATCAGTGTCGACTCCGGTTTGAACAATGTAAGGCTGAACACCGTTACTGACAATCCTCATTTTGGCTGCATGAGATTCTCCAGCTTTGTTGTTGTTGAGCAACCGAAGCGCGAGCTGTTAAATCTCCGCCCTCTTCTGGAAAGGGGGCCGGGAGCAGAAGCTCATTTGCACCCAAAAAGGGGCAAATTTAACACGCTATAATAAATGATCTGTAGGGTATTTTGAGCTGAAACTTCACAGACATATTCTGGGGACACCAGAGACTTATATTGCATCTTGTGAAAGGGGCATAATAGGTCCCCTTTAAGTTCAAATTCAAATTAAAGTACTTTATAACTGTATAACTTTGATTGTTTAGATGACTATAAAGTTAAGTAACACACTGCTATGCGGTTGTTCTGAGTGGTTACTAGGGCGTTGCTAGGTGGTTGCTGGGCCATTCTGTGTGGTTACTAGGGCATTGCTAGGTATAATTGCAAGGAGGTAGTTACAACCTAGTTTTGAGGTAAATGGGCACTAGTAACTTACGCAGTACTACATATTTTTGCGTTGCACCGTTCAACTTAGTTGAAGCGTAACTCTACGTATAAACTAAACATTTACGGAAGCATTTGATCAGGAGTAACGGTTGGAATAAAATAGCAAACTGACTGAACTGCAGACTTCAGTTCTTTAGACATGCATGGGCAAAACAAGTTAGAATGAAGTATAAACTGAGATTCAAGCATTTAAACACAACTTCTGCTCACAAACTAGTTAGTATTTACTAAGCCTCTAGTGTGGACTTTACATACCAATTTAAGTAAGAACTTACGGATGACTGGTGCAACCTGGTAACTAGGGTGTTGCTAGGTGTTTTTTGTTTTGTTTTGGGTGGTAACTAGGCTAGGATGTTATGAGTGGTTACTAGGGCAATGCTAGATGCCACTCATTAATGTAGCAGCCTAAAATAAGTCCACAAAAAGATCCATTTCTTTAACAAGCTGCTGTTTCAACATTAAGTCACGCAATCATTGATCAGACAGAAAGGGGAAAAAAATGTTTAATGCCTCAACCAAACGTCAATGCAAGATACACCTTTTTCTGCACTCGCATTGGCTGGATGGATGCCAGATTGTGTGCTCTGAATTCTCTCAAGGCCAGAAGTGTAACACTGCAGTCTGGATTTTTTTTTATAATGAAAAAGAAAAAACTGCTGATCCCAGCTCAGCCTTTGAAACAAGACAAGAAAAATAATGAACGTCAGCGTACAGTATCCTGAGCTGCTACACGCCGTTAATTGGCACTTGCAGTCTATTAAGATGCAGCGAGGGCTCTGGGATGGCAGTAGCCGGGAGGGCTGGGCGCTTTGTCTCGAGCTGCGGTGGAGAGCGTGAGCTGCAGCCTTGAGAGGTGTAATAGCCGCCCCTCCCAGCTCTTTGTTCGACACTCAACCGAAAACACATCTGTTTCTGCCTCCCTCTTGCTCGCTGTCCTTCTTTGACTCTTTTTCTGCTGCTCTGTCTTTTCCTATTCTCTCTGTTGGGGAATGTTGGTTCCGTTTCTTTCTAGACATTGTGATGAAGTCTTTCTGGCGCTTCTGGATGGTCTTCTCTTAGGTTATGAGTATCCTGGCCTGCTCTGACATCTGAGATCTCTCACTGGGCTTTCATAACAGCACAGTGCACCATCATAAAGATTAAGCCAGGCATGCGCACACACACACACACACACACAAACAGAGAACGGATCTGCAGCATGTCTAAACCGCCCCATCGCAGCCATGTGGGACTGTCCAACTGTGCTACTGCAAGGAGAGGAGGGAAAATAGCATAAAGGAGATGGGAAGGAAAAAGACAAAAGGATGGGAGAGAGAAATAGAGATGGGGCAATGGAAATTAAGCTGCAGTTCCTGTAGTATCCAGTGGTAGGCGATGCAAGTCACACTTTCCCATATAACTCCCATTGTCTCCCTGAGGCACACACACGCTAATTATGGAACCCGTGTGATTCAATCAAATTGGGTTTTTATTCAAAAAAAGAAAAGAAAAAAAGCTTTCATTATTGTAATGCCCGAGACACCATCAACATCTCCAACTACAGACTTATGGAGATCTGTAATGTGCATTACTAGGTAATAAAATGTACCACCTAATTAAATGTCTTTCACTTGGTGATGTGTATTTAGGGGCTGAAACCCAAATTGTTACAATTTCCAAGGATCAGCATTCTCCCCTACAAGTGATGGTGCAGACCAAAGCGTCATAGAGACTTGAAACTTTGATGGCTGGTAGTACTCACATCAGCTACAAGGCTCGCCCTGATCGGCCTGACGGGGGCACTATAGCAGTGAAAAGTACGAAATGGCTCATAACTCCTAAACCGTTCAATATTCTTACATCGTTGTAATCTTTGGCTCAAGACATTTTTGAGACAAGACACGGATTTGCTCATCATTCTGGTGAAATTTTCAGATATTTTTGATTTTTTTGAAAAACCTAATCGGAACCAAACCAGTGCAGCAAGATTCTCTGGAGTCTGATTTTCAATAATTATCAAAAAAGTTGAAATTTTGATTCACGGTCTCTAAGGGCCGCCACAATGTTCAAAGTGGCCGGAGCCACTTTTACTAAAATGGCTCATGAACGTAATGAGATATTTTCATCAAACTCGGAACACGTGTGTATGGGCTCAATCTTTGGTCAAAAAAGTTGGCGATGGCCACTTCATACCCCATCGTAGAACTGTCCATCGAAACGTTTGTTAAATATTGTAGATTATTTCAAAAAACAACTTTGGCAAACTAGTCCTAGGTTTTTTGCTCTACCTTGATAACTATTAAAAAGCTTTAAAAACTACATGTTTCCTATGGTATATTGGCTGTAAATGGTCTTTTCCATCTATAAACAAGATGGTTACAGGCTTGCTAATTAAAACATAATACCTTTTTACGCATGCTTAATTGCCTTAAAGCACTTGAACCCCAATAATTGCTGCTCGCAGCTATATTATTAATTAATTTTGTTATATTAATATACTGTTAACTATTAAAAAAAAATACATTTTAAAAAGTTATATAACAGTTAATATATTTTAAATGTTATATTTAAATATTTTATTAATATTTTAAATATGAGTGTTGTAGTACTTGAGTCCGGACAAGACTGTATCAAGTTCAAGACCATATTTTCAGGAGCATTTGGACTTTTTGGCCAGGACTCGAATTATCTGGTCTCGACTACTCATAGAAAATATGGACTCTTTGAGTCTGGTCTTGTCCTGAATCAAGAACTACAACACTGAGTTCAAATATTTATTTTTATTGAGAAGTTTTTGATTGCACATCTTTTAAAATATTAGCTGTGGAATGTAGATTCTGCATGGGCCATTACAAAATTGTTTAATACATCTGTTTGAATATGATTTCTCTCTTTTTCTCGATTCATTTATAGATACTTTGTTGTAAAAAAAAAATACACTTTTGTAGAGACTCTGTTTATTATGTTTGGAACCTAGTACATTACCAAAATATGCAGTATACAAAAGAGCACACTTCACTTCGTTACTGTATCCCACAATGCACTGTGTTCCTCTTGACCCTCCATTTACAGTGCAACAAATAAGCATGGGGCCGTATTCACAAAACATTTCATCTTACCACTAAGAGTTCTCCTAAATGGCAGTAAAAGTTCTTAGTTAAGAGTTTGATATGAATGTTGCCAAATTCAAATAAAAATATAGGCTAAGTGCCAGTAATTAAACTAGTATATGTTCAGCTAATTGTCAGCCTCTTACATGTCTGCGTCTCGAAAGATTGCAGAATTCAAGCGACAAATTATGTTTTATAAACAAATTTGGGAGGAGCACGTTCAAACGGTCTATCTAATCAGCTCGAGAGGAGGCATATTATATATACACAGACGAAAGCCGATTCACTCAACAGTTTTGGGGAAGAACTCTGAGTTTGGGCTAAATTCCAAGCTCGGAGCCCACGACTCCCATTGGACAGCATGCCAAATACGCTTATTACATTTTTTTTAATCTATTCGATTATTTGTAAGTGTGAACTTGTGAAAACAACTACTACAGGTAATCAGACATTATTTATTTATTTATTAAAGATTTATCTTTGGTGTTTTATCGTAGATTCAAATCTATAAATCAAAATATTTATTGCATTTATGAAGTAAAGGTTCAGCGCCCAAGGCTCTATCGCTATTGCCTCAATAGTGTTCAGTGTATTTGGGTGGATTGCTGAGGTGGATTGGCAGCAACAGCCATTAGGATTGTTTGTGATTTGGTCTTAGTGACTTAGGAGTCCTCTTGACTACCCCTAATGTTTCACAGATTTAGGAGCTGGTTTTTGCGCTAAAATGCTTTGTGAAATACTCTTAGAGCAAAAATGTAAGAGTCCTAAAATTAGGACTGACACACCCATTATTTTTAAGAGTTAAATCTGCAAGTTAGGAGCTACTTTTAGCCTTAAGATGTTTTGTGAATACGGCCCCAGAAGTGATATCAGGAGTGATGTTTAACCTCTTATTGTTGATTCATTTTTTCAAGGGGATGCCAAAAGATATTTTTACACAAAATGCAAAATTACTGGGGCCGTTTTCACAAAACATTTTATCTTACCACTAAGAGTTCTCCTAAATAGCAGTAAAAGTTCTTAGCTAAGAGTTTTCTCTTAAAACCTATTCACAAAGCTGCTGAGACAAACTTTTACTAAGGAATAGACTGAAGTCTTAAGCTAAGAGTAAGGGCGGGGTTGACCTCGTTGCTATGGACTATACACACAGTGATTGGCTGATGGGGGAGGAGTCAGCGATTTAATCATAGAAATATTGTAGAATGAGGTGTCATGTTTCCACATTAAAATAAAGGTTTTAAAATACAAATGTTGCCCTATTCAAATAAATATTTTTTCATAAAAATGTTTCCGTAGTCAAAATAAAATATTGCCATAAAGGTTTTAAAATGTAGGCTAAGTGTCACTAATTAAACTAGTATATACAGTTAATTGTCCACCTCTTGGATGTCTGCATCTCAAGAGAATGCAGAATTCAAGTGACAGATTATGTTTATAATGAGAGCCGACTCGCTTATAGTTACTTCGATGGTTTTCTGCATCCCTCCGCCAACCCGCTCCTCACTCGGCTGGGGATATGGGGAGAACTTTGGGTTTGGGCTAAATTTCAAGCTCGGAGCCCTCGATCCCCTTGGACAGCACACCAAATACGCTTATT
>RJVU01071319.1:811006-882343 GCA_003731715.1 Anabarilius grahami
AGGAGATTGTCTTGACCAGGACCACACCCCTAAATGCATTGAAGCAACTGCCATGTGATTGGTTGATTAGATAATTGCATTAATGAGAAATTGAACAGGTGTTCCTAATAATCCTTTAGGTGAGTGTATAGTTCACCTACAGAAAAAATATAATATTTTATAATTTATATTTTATATGATAACACTTTATTTTAAGGTGATGTATATGATACTACATGCACTTACTATAGTAATAATAATAATAATAATAATATATATATAGATCTTCAGTCAAAAACGTTAACTTTGTCTAATGGACAAAATCAAGTCACACCTTACGTTTTTACCCATATCCTTTACAATAAAAAAAAATCGCAATTTGCAACTTTAATTAGTATATATATAAAATGAATGTGTGAAACTCAGATTATTTGCTCTTGGAAGTTAATTTTTCTAAAGTCATGCACATTTGTAGTCTCTGTTTTTGGACCATTTTGTTCGCTGATCCAACCTGCACCTTCACACGCTTGTCTCGTCTATTGTTACAGTATGATCCATTGGGCTAAACAAAGCAGTCCAACTTCCTGTATCAATGTGATACAAGTCATAAAACATTTTACCGTCACATCATTCTTAGACCTGAAGGCATCATAATGTAGTTTGCATGTTACATGTGCGATTTACAGGCAAGCATCTAACATAATTCTCTCTGCAGCAAATCAAAGCAGAACCTGTGCCGGTCCATAACGCTGCACTTGGCATGCTGTAGGATGCGGAATGGCTTTGGTTAGTGGGGACAGATGGATGAGGGAGGATGTGAAGGATTGATGGCACAATTCTGGGCTTATCTCCACTTCCTGTTGGTGTGCTGTTGGCCAGCTCATTGGCTAATTAGTACGGCAGCAATGATGTCATTGTACAGTCGAGATCACTGAATGGATTCATGACATTTGTTTAACAATAAAAAGAGGAAAGTCTTTTCTTAATAAGGATGTTAAATAGGATACTAAATTATTAAAATCTTAATTTGTAGTTATATTTTATAATCATTTATACTATATCCATGTATACATTATAATATCAATTTTATTATTATATTTTTTAAATTATAAAAATACATTTTAAAAATTGCAACAAAAATTATTAAAAGAAAAAAACAAAACAGTGATGATACTATCAGATTTTCTTGTCTGTTATCTTTTTTCTTAAGTATGTCTTTAAAATGATGTAATTTTTGTAACAGCACCATGTCTTTGGAAGTCCAGAAAAGATGCAGTATTTCAGTATCCTACATTAAGCACTGTTCTGGTGTCTGTTGTTAATTGCACTGCTGCTGTATTACTGCATGATTTGCCGTGATTACCAGAACAGCACAAGTGCCTGTGGGACTTATTAAGACGACCAAGCAAATTAAAATGACAGGTTGTTGACCCCTTTTTGGAAAGTGTGTCCTGTGATCAGAGTCTCTCTCTCTTCTTGCCTGGCTCAAGCCAATATGACAATGAGGACACATCACAGGGGATCGCTGGGTTGGAGGAGACCGCCCTGCATTTCAACACACACACACACACACACACACGTAGAATGTGACCTTGAGAAACCAGCGTTCATTTATCTGTGTTGTGGAAGTTTGAGCAAGTAAGTGTGTGTGTGTTTATATTGAACTACTTTCCTATCACCACTGGAATTTATAGTCTAAAAATGCAAATTTAATAAATATTAAATATTAATATCAGTTTATTTTTACTATATATATGATTTATGCTGAGATTTACTAGATTTAAATTCTCCAATCGGTCCCTCTCAAGGACTCAAGTCCTGCTCCGCCAACATTGATCTCGTTTGTATTTATGTACATGTATATAAGTGCACCCATTAGGGGTGTAATGGTACATGTATTCGTCCCGAACCGTACATACAGTCAGACGGTGTATACAGTCAGTCACAGGCAATCCACACTCCAATCCAGAAGTTAATACAACTATCTCAAGGGGACTAAATGCCGTTAGGTGGAACAAACTGTGATTTGCACTAATGTCTTTTCAAAATGAATGAAAATAAACCTAGAATTGTCAATTTATTTCTTTTTCCAGCAACACTTTATTTTAGGGTCAATTTCTTACTATTAACTAGTTGCTTATTAGCATGCATATTACTAGGATATTGGCTGTTTATAAGTACTTATATTTATGCCTTATTCTGCACGACCATATTCTACATCCCTTAATCCTACCCAGCACCTAAACTTAACAACTGCCTTACCAACTATTAATAAGCCAGACTGTTCTCCAAAAAAAAAAAAAAAAGACACTATAGGTCGTTTTTCCAGCACCTTATCACGACCTATATTTACATTTTAAAGTCATGCGCCCTCTAGCTGGCGTAAAAATAATGACAGGGTCGTGTTACATCGTCATGAAATGACGTATGACTGTCGTTAACAATCAAAATGTGTGTTCATTTAAATGCAAATGTGCAATGCATTAAAATTAAAGTGTCCTGTTGTCGATAGGGGCGCAACTTTAGCAAACGCTCCTATGGGTCATATTTCAGGGAAGTGACAAACGACCTATATAGGCATATTGGTTGGAGAACGTGTTGTAATAAGCAGTAATTAGGAGTTAATGAGGCAAAAGTTGTAGTTAATAGTGAGAATTGGTCCCTAATCTAAAGTGTGACCATTTTTCCTACTGTACCGAAATCGTACCGAACCATGACGTCTATGTACCGTTACACCCCTAGTACCCACACATTTTTATGTTTGGATACACACTGACATTTGCAGGATCTAAAACTTGAAGCCAAATGTAAATCTTTATGAATCATCTGGATTAGTTCACTTTAAAATGAAAATGTATTAATAATCACCCTGATGCATCCGAGCTTTATAATGGCAGTGAACATAAACCACCTGTTTGAAGCTCAAAAAAGTGCATCCATCCATTAAAAACGTACTCCACACGGCTCCAGGGGGTTAATAAAGTGTAACTTATGCGACGTATAACATAGTGTAGCGTAGTATGTCATGGCATAGTGTAATACTAGCAGTATGTCACTTAAGTTACGCTTTAGACATAAGTAGAATCCATATGTTAAATATGGATATTTTTCTTGCACAAATGCATAGCTTCACTTCAGAAGGCCTTTATTAACCCCCGAGAAATATGCTTATGATGGATGGATGCACTTTCTTGAGCCTCAAACAGGTGGTTTCCGTTCACTGCCATTATAAAGCTTGGATGCGTCAGGATATTTTTTAAATATAACTCCGAGTGTGTTCATCAGAAAGAAGAAAGTCATATATACACCTAGGATGGCTTGAGGGTGAGTAAATCACAGAGTAATTTTCATTTGAAATGAACTAATCCTTTAAGAACTAGTCTGACCAACTAGCAGTTAATCAAGATTCAGTCTTTTTGGATTCAAATTAGAGCAATCTACCTTTTTATGTGACTGACTTTGAAAAGTTATGACCAGTCTTGAAGAAAACAATGAGATGACTGACTTAAGACTAGTCTAAGCAGTTTATGCAACTGGACAGTGAAATTAAAGTTTAGTACTCAAACACAATCTCATAGTGAGGCTCTTTTTTATTAATGCATGATGGAGAAATTTTGTCCAAGAACAGCCTTAATTTATTTAAATTAATTTCAAAATGAAACCCGATGCGATTAATTAAATAAGTCATTTGCACTCTTGGTGTGGCTGAATTATCATAATATCTCAACAAACATGAAATATAAATCCAACGATGTTACAAACGCATTTGTAAAGTAATATTTTCATTCAGCAAGGACACGTTAAATTCATCAACAGTGACAGTAAAGATATTTATAATGTTATAAAAGATTTCAAATAAATGTTATGGAACTTTCTAATCATCAATAATCCTGAGAAAAAAAATGTATCTTGGTTTTTAAAAAATAAGCAGCAGAACTGTTTTCAACATTGATGATAATAAATGTCATATAAATCACCATATAAGGGGCAGTGATGATATCTGGGGCAGTCGTGGCCTAATGGATAGAGAGTCAGACTTGTAACCCAAAGGTCATGGGTTCGAGTCTCAGGTCCGGCAGGGATTGTCGGTGAGGGAGTGAATGTCCAGCGCTCTCCCCACCCTCAATACCACGACTGAGGTGAGACCCTTGAGCAAGGCACCATACCCCCCACTGCTCCCCGGGCGCCGCAGCAATGGCTGCCCACTGCTCCGGGTGTGTGTTCATGGTGTGTGTGTTCACTGCTGTGTGTGTGCACTTGGATGGGTTAAATGCAGAGCACAAATTCCGAGTATGGGTCACCATACTTGGCCACATGTCACTTGTGATGATTTCTGAAGGATCATGTGACACTGAAGACGAGTAATGATACTGAAAATTCAGCTTTGATCACAGGAATAAATTATAGTTTAAAATGTAACAGCTATTTTAAATTCTAATAATATTTCACAATATAATATAATAATCTGAGAAATTAAACAAACCAGTTTTGAGGGGATAATAGGCGACAATCAAGACTTTAATCTGTGTTTTAGTTCAAACCCAGCTGCTGTTCCATTGTGGCTGATACTTTTACACAGAACATCCATCACACCATGACATGATCCCACTTCCCTGATCCAGCCTTTAGCCTACTTTCCCCAATGATAGTGCCGGATGCCCCAGACTTCAAGGGCAAACTGTCTTTCCCTGTGCAGTCTGCCTGCAGTGGAACTCTCCACAGAATCAGTTTCAGTTTGCTCCTTTCTAAGGAATTTTAAAAAGTGTGAAATCATATGGAGTCAAATTTTTATTGATCTTTAGAGATAAAAGAGCATGATATATTACTGTAACCTTGTGCAAAAGGCACACAAACAGCACTGTATCCAGCAGTTTATAGCTACTTATAGATCCAGTTCTGTGTACATTAACATTTGAATGTAAACAAGAGCCTTCTCGTTTAGATTGTATTTGTACACTCTAAAAAATGCTGGGTTAAAAACAACCCAAGTTAGGTTGAAAATGGACAAACCCAGCAATTGACCCTTCGCAAAGACCCGCCCCCCTTAGTTACTGTTGCTTTGTCCGACAAGCCATGGCGCCGTCACACCACACAGAGTGAAAAATACATTGCGGAACAAAGAGGACACGGACAACACGTCGACAGACAAGACAGAGCAGGTGACTTATAATATTAAACAAAGTCCCAGCTTTCAAACTGTGTAATTTTTTTAAGAAATTCGAACAATAAAAAGCGTTTTGTGGCTCTTTAATGTGTCTTGACAGATTGCTGTAGCGCCTCATCTCAAGCGGCTCGTGAACCGATCATCTCTTCCAACTAGTTAATTTATAGCATCAAATAAACATGAATGAACATCAGAAGGAATGTTGTTTCAAATGCGGAAAGATGTCAGTACACACCATTTTTCAAGTTCAAGTCCACCGAGGTTAATTCTTCTAACTCCTGACTGCTTTGCCAGACAAAATGGCAGATTCGGTGTTATGATTGGTTAGATCGCTTGTCAGTCAATCTCCCGGCGAAGGGTCAATTGGTTTGTTTTAACCCAGCAGTTTGCCCAATGTGCTGGACAGTTTTTAACCCAACTATTGTTTAAAAATGACTATATGGCTGGCTTAAAATGAACCCAAAATAGGTTGGAAATTAAAAATCAGACACATAATTACTAGAGGCAACAATAATAATCAAAAGATGAAAATTTATTAATAAGCAATTTAATAAATGTTTATTATTCATTAAACTTATTAATAAATGTTCATTTCCAACATAGTTGAATTAAATAAAACTACATAGCAGGTTGGGCAAACATTTAACCCAACCACTGGGTTGTCTTTAACCCAGCATTTTTAGGGTGTATTTTTTGTTAGTTATTGTAGTAGCTTTGTTTTCTGTATAGAGCTGCAGTTCAGTTCACAGATGTTGCGTTTACACCGTGCGTGTGGTGTGGAAGAGCCTAAAGGCCTGTACACACCAGGACGAATATCGCACGCGTTTATCGCCAGCGTTTTTCGAGACATTTTTTGTGTTCATACCCAAGCGATTTTTACTAATATCCACGGCACTGTTACTTATAACTGATTTTGCAGGTAATTTGTTTCAGACTAAAAATGTCGACACGATGTAGAGTACTTGCTATGTATGTTCGAAGACCAGCAATATTAATTTCTCATCCATTTTGCTCATCCAACTGCTTGTTGATGTCGTTGTACTGCAAGAATTTTGTGACAGTTGGTCGGTGTTGTATTTGTCCCGTCCCTCCTTCACTCTGATTGGACAGCTGGCTAAAAAGTGACAGTGATGAGCGCAGCATTTTACTTTAAGTTGAACATTCTTCAACTGGAGGCGACCGGTAAAAAATGCAGAATTCTCAGCGCTTGAGCGTGAAAAAGACGCTCAGTGCCTCGTTGGGCTCCTGGCGTTTAAAAAACGCATCGCTCCCATTGAAAACAATTGGAAAAGTACGCTGGCCGCTTTTCCCATCACAAATCAGATCAGAAATCATTTATATTTAATAGAAATTAAGAAAATATTTGAAAAGTTGTAATACCTAATAATAAATAATAATAAAGTATTTATTGGGTTGGTAATAGATTTGCTCCTCTCTGATTGGTTGCTGCCAACTGTCCGTTGCCCTAATTAGTTGCCCTGTGTCTCACCAGGTTGCCCATTTTGCCCAGAAAAATTGCTCAAAAAGTTGTCCTGTGTATCGTCACCTTAAGGATGGAAAATGGTCATGAGAACTTTTTTTTTTGGTGCAAAACTACAACTACTATAAGTGGCCCTCAGGGGAGAAAAAGTATGATATGAGCCATTTTACATCTGTAAAGATAAAGATAATTTATCAAGGTCAGCCACATGAGAAAGATTTCCAGCTGTGTGTTTTTGTTTGTTGTCAGTTTGGACTGAATGATCCAAGAAACAAGAGCCGCTTTTCCACCGTCGAGCCGAACGGTTCCATGAAGTGTAAGGAATGTTCCAATTGTGCATCCACTTGAGTTTGGTTCGGCACGGCAAAATTACAAAGCGTTCCCGGCCCGGAATTCTCAGCAAGGTTGGCTAACCGTTCTAAGTGATGTCGCCACTCAGGATTGGTCATTTGTCTGTTGCTTGCCTCCCAGTTTCTCTGGTAGAGAAAAGCAGCTAAGGTTATCCTGTGCTCTTCTTCTTGTTTCCTCTCTTGTTTTAAGGGGAAAATGTGAATGCTTGCGTTATGACTCATTGTAAGGGAATATTCTAAAGAAACATATTTTGCTGGCAATGTGATATGCATTTCTAATTCCACCTCATTTGAACTGCACACAAAGGCGACTCCAGGATAAACATTTGGATGAAAGCGCACTGTCTGGCAGTGCATCAAAATAATGAGATCAATATCTAAACATGCATGTGGAAAAATGATATGACCACCAATAGAGCTACACGCATAATACATATAAATCACGATTCCATACAAATCTGTCTTCTGTTCTCATTGTTGGTAATGTGAGGATATATGGAGTAAAGCTGGAGCAATTGTGTCTACAGAACTCATCTTCAAGTCTTTTTCTTTGCTTATTTATCTGTCTTTTAGGGACAGGAATTGGCGGGGATTGAATATTATTACAAGAATACGATTCTATCACATATTGTGATTCTTTTATGTTGTATTTAAATTTCGTAATACAGGACATTTTAATGTGACTTCAGTAAGTATAACATTTCTTTGCATTATTCATATCAGGCTTTATTTCCCTTTTCTTCACATTATAAGATATAGCAACATAAGCAAACCCATTTGTAATTGATATATTGACTTGAAAAATAGTGGTATATTTAAGGTGTGCTAGTAATGTTTTAGTGTTTGTAGGTGTTAGTTCAAGAGAGTGTGTGTCATACAGAGTGTGACAAAGTTTTCTTTTCTTACAGCCCTCCTGAGAAAACTTTAAAAAAATACTGCAGAATAAAGGCCCGTTCTCACCAAGAATGATAGCTATAAAGATAATGATAAAGATATAGTTCAACATTTTTTTCTAAATATACAAGAATAGCACTGTCCACACCACAGCTATAACGATAACGATATAGAGAAACAAAATCGTTGTTGGGATCAATGATTTTGTGGAGATTTTGAGATTTTTTTCCAGCTGATGAACAATAAAACACTGACAGCCAATCAGAATCCATTCTAATTTAAGGGCTTGCGCATTTAAAATGGCGGACGACATTGTGGAGAAGTTAATTGCGGAGGTCCAGAAAAGCCACCACTGTTTGACAAGTCAAAATCCCTTTTCAAAGAAAATGGATATATGGAAAACAATCGGTCATACCCTCAGAATAAATGGTGAGAAGTATCAACGATGAGATAATTATACCAGGCTAGCAAACAGTGTAAAATATAATTACCTTCGGTATCCAGCGCTAGTTTCGACAACATTGTCTTGCTTCTTGATGCACATAAATTCTCAAATGAGTAGGATACATTTTTTATGCGACACGAAAACATGTGCATAAACTACGATAGAAACACTTTTACCGAATAAATTTCTTGATGACTTTGCAATGTAACAGCATAACTGGACCAACCAGCGGACAGATCTCGTTGCACAGCATCTGAAATGCTGTTTTTGATCATTCTGTAATGCCTGAGCAAAGTCTGTCGTTTAAGTGGTTCGGTTTAATTCCCTCCCAGAAGCGCCTCACACGATTGCGTTCACAAACACCAGGCATTTGAATGCAAGATAACATGACAGCGTTTATTGTGTTTTATCTGCACGCTCTGAGGTGCAAATTATTTATTACATATAAAAACTATTATATACAATGGCTTCTATTGCAGCATCACGTTCCCAGCTATTTCCGGACTCCAATTCCCAGAATCCTCCCTGACAATCACCCACACTCACTCATCCAATCAGTAATCGCTCACACCCAGCTGCAGCACATTACCCGGACTACATAAGCCAGTCACACACACTCACTCATTGCGAAGTCTTGATTTGCCCCGGTGATCACTACTGAGCGTTTTCGGACAAGATGGCCGCGTCAACTGTGTCTACGGACAGGATGGCTGCCTCGCTCGCGTCGACGAACAAGCTCCTGGCCCTGCCGGTGCCACCAGAGCTCTTTGCCCAAAAGCCCACTACAGACCCCACTTTAACCCATGAGCCCGCTGTTACCACCATTGATTTCCCCAAGAAGTTTTTTTTTCGGGGGGGGGCATATACCTGTGGGTGGGGAACTTGTGGGTGGGACTCCCGTACTGCCATGGCTGCCTGACTCTCTTGACCCGCCTTGGCGTCCCAAGACTCCCGTACTGCCATGGCTGCCTGACTCTCTTGACCCGCCTTGGCATTCCAAGACTCCCGTACTGCCATGGCTGCCTGACTCTCCTGACCCGCCTTGGCGTCCCAAGGCTTCCGTACTGCCGTGGCTGCCTGAGGCACCTGACCCGCCGTGGCTGCCCGAGGCACCTGACCCGCCATGGCGCCTAGAGTTCCTGGACCTGCCCTGGAGAACTTCAGACCCGTCTGCACATCCAGTGTCACCTGCCGGTAGATCTTCAGGGCGCCCACATTCTGTCACGTTCCTAGCCATTTCCGGACTCCAATTCCCAGAATCCTCCCTGACAATCACCCACACTCACTCATCCAATCAGTAATCACTCACACCCAGCTGCAGCACATTACCCGGACTATATAAGCCAGTCACACACACTCACTCATTGCGAAGTCTTGATTTGCCCCAGTGATCACTACTGAGCGTTTTCTATGTGGACTGTTTATTCCCTGATCTTTGCCTGTGTTCTGGACTGTGTTTGCCTGCCGCCTGCCCTAACCTCTGCCTGTGACCCGACTCCATTTATCTGCCGCCTGCCTCGACCATTGCCTGTCCCAGTTTATGTCTTTGCCTTTGCCCCTGTCTGCATTGTTCATTATTTTAATAAAAGCTGCAGATGGATCTTATCTTGAGTCCCGCTTCATTACATGCAGAAACTTTCATTTTTCTTAGTAAAGTTTAGCGCCAGTGGATCAGGAAGTGACGCTTTATTCGCAAATGTTTTATGCGATATTCAAAATGTGCGCATAACTTAAATACACAACTTTGGATGGAAACATAGCCACTGTGTCTAGTGGTTTTCCAAAGTTACTAGCCACTCAGCATTTTCACTGGCCACAATTTTGACATCGATACCATGAGGAAAAACTGCTTTATAGATATTTTTAATATTATCTCATAATTTGGCAGCAGGTAAATTAGGCTGCTGTCACCTTAAGACCTGATGCACTGATCCATTATACTGTTACACATGCATTTTTTTTCTCAACTGTTTATGTTCACTTAAAACATAACTGACTGTGTTTACATGAATACTCGCCAAGACCGGCATTTTGACATTATTTTGTGTGTGACTGTTTAAGAGCAATAAGCAGCGATAAAGATTCAATTTAGTACTAAGAGGCGGCTTTATGTGTGCATGAACACAAAATCTGAGGGAATGAGTAAAATTCAGAATAATACGCACAATCCCACGCTGAAATTCAAGCCCAGTAAGACCAACAATATTCATCTGGAGCAAATGAATCGAGTGAGTGAGGGGAGGGTTTGTGTGTCGACTCGAATCTATTCTGAGGAAAATGAGTATTGGAAGCTTTTCAGATATTATTCGATATGTATTGAAAAATCTACATTTTTGACAACACTACATTGCACTTAGTTTATTATTTAAGATGCCTTTTTAAAAGACTACAAAATGTATATATTATATATCA
The DNA here is from genome assembly GCA_003731715.1 of Anabarilius grahami. Lineage (NCBI taxonomy): Eukaryota > Metazoa > Chordata > Actinopteri > Cypriniformes > Xenocyprididae > Anabarilius > Anabarilius grahami. The sequence goes on from RJVU01071319.1 coordinate 821,731, forward strand.
AGTTCAACCAACCAAAGTGGCTAGTAGGAGTGACTGCATTACAAGTCACTGCCGAAATCAATGTCAAGCCCTGAAGATCTGAAAATCTGTGACGGTATAAATAACATAATACAGGCACAACAGCTACTAAATATCATTGAGTAGCTCAAAACATTAACATTCTCTTTTAGTTTGACATGCTTTCAAATATTTATTAGGCATTGACCAGAACATCTTCCTGACCCACTTGTGTTTTAATAAATGCACTTCAGTTGTCAATGTGTTTTTAGCACAGATGCACTCAGTGAAATCAAAGTGATGCAACAAGCAACACAAATCAATAATGATGAATAAAACAATGCTCAACCTCCTTTCTGTGTGTGTGATAACATATACAGTGGGTACGGAAAGTATTCAGACCCCCTTAAAGTTTTCACTCTTTGTTATATTGCAGCCATTTGCTAAAATCATTTAAGTTCATTTTTTTTCCTCAATGTACACACAGCACCCCATATTGACAGAAAAACACAGAATTGTTGACATTTTTGCAGATTTATTAAAAAAGAAAAACTGAAATATCACATGGTCCTAAGTATTCAGACCCTGGTTTTTTAGCAAACTACATGCGGGCTTTCATGTGTCTTGCACTGAGGAGAGGCTTCCGTCGGGCCACTCTGCCATAAAGCCCCGACTGGTGGAGGGCTGCAGTGATGGTTGACTTTCTACAACTTTCTCCCATCTCCCGACTGCATCTCTGGAGCTCAGCCACAGTGATCTTTGGGTTCTTCTTTACCTCTCTCACCAAGGCTCTTCTCCCCCGATAGCTCAGTTTGGCCGGACGGCCAGCTCTAGGAAGGGTTCTGGTCATCCCAAACGTCTTCCATTTAAGGATTATGGAGGCCACTGTGCTCTTAGGAACCTTAAGTGCAGCAGAAATGTTTTTGTAACCTTGGCCAGATCTGTGCCTTGCCACAATTCTGTCTCTGAGCTCTTCAGGCAGTTCCTTTGACCTCATGATTCTCATTTGCTCTGACATGCACTGTGAGCTGTAAGGTCTTATATAGACAGGTGTGTGGCTTTCCTAATCAAGTCCAATCAGTATAATCAAACACAGCTGGACTCAAATGAAGGTGTAGAACCATCTCAAGGATGATCAGAAGAAATGGACAGCACCTGAGTTAAATATATGAGTGTCACAGCAAAGGGTCTGAATACTTAGGACCATGTGATATTTCAGTTTTTCTTTTTTAATAAATCTGCAAAAATGTCAACAATTCTGTGTTTTTCTGTCAATATGGGGTGCTGTGTGTACATTAATGAGGAAAAAAAATGAACTTAAATGATTTTAGCAAATGGCTGCAATATAACAAAGAGTGAAAAATTTAAGGGGGTCTGAATACTTTCCGTACCCACTGTAGATAGTCACAGAGAGAATTTAAAGTCGTCATGCAATTAAAACTGACCCTATTTAGTCTCTGTTTTGTCTGTAAAATCTTTATCATAATGACTTTTCATTTGTCCTACATTTTTCTCATTGAACATCCTTTTTCACTCTGAAATATGTCAAACTGCAGAAGTTGATGTGAACTGTGTTGACCTAACGTTGCGTGGATTGGTTGCCATTTATTCTAATGCAACTTCAATCTTATGATCATTATAATCTTTGTCTGAAATGTATCAAATTGCAAGGCATTCAGATGCATTACACAGCTGTGATATATAATTATGATGTGTCTCACTACAAAGCTGCTTTTACACACAGCACTTTGTTAAATTATTGTGCAGACAGCAATTATAATAAAAGAAGCAGTTGTATAGCTAATGTAAGAGCGTTTTCTTTCCATCTGAACGGATCTATCACTGGTTAACCATAACACATCATTCTGACAGTTTCCATCTAGCATGTAGTGGATATTTCATGAAGCTTTATTCAACTGAAACCCTCCACAAGCATTCACTGCTTGTAGGTTTTGCTTATTTAATCTGTTAAACGTGTTAAGGAGGATTCCGTCTGTCTAAGAATAATGGTAAACATCCATTAAGGAATGTTATGGCTGCCGCACCCGACTTTCAGACATATCAATTATGAATATGAAGGAATATTTCTTTTCAAAATGGGGACGGATGGTCCATATGCGAATTCTACATCTATCTCTTGTGAGAGATGATCACGATCAAATGTTAATTTGACATTTGAATCCTAGCGAAAGGCTGTTTTGAGAACAGTAATGCATGAGTTACTCTGCATTTACTTTTTTCTATATGATTCCCAAAATGTGAGACTGACAGTGCATGAATCAGCATCCAAACAAGCTTTAAATATGAGGGTGTGTGAGGTAAAATTAGCTGAAGATGGCACAAAAACACTGTTGTATGCATGACTGAATTTGAGCTCATGCATGTTTGTGTATAGTTGCGTCTGTGTGCGCGTTTGTGTGTGTGTTTATCCGCCTGTATTTCCTCTCTTGAGCTCAGAACAGTGGGATGTCCTGAGCCTGAGGGATTGCACTCGGCAGCAAGGAGCGTCTAGAGTCTTTCTATGTTTTACATGCCAAATTGCCTTTCCCCCACTGTCTTAGTAGTGAAAGCATGTTTTCTGTGAATAAAGATAGAAGAAGTCCCTCAGAAGATCAGTGCAATGTGTTTGTTCATTCAAACAGAAGGCTCACATTCACTGACCGCACCACATTTAATTACCTGCTGTAAAGTCGCTGTTTGTACAGCTTAAGAATTGTGGGTTGAAAATGTACAAACCCAGTGGTTTGGTTGTTTTAACCCAGCGGTTGGGTTAAATGTTTGCTCAACCTGCTGGCTAGTTTTATTTAACTCAACTAATTTAACTCAACTAGTTTTATTTAATGTTAATTTCAGGGGGGCTGCTCTCAACAGCAAAGGACTGGCAGCTGAAGGTCGACCTAGGGAGACAGCTCAAATTCCCAGAAAACATTGCAGTGACCACGCTCAGGCCAGACATTGTCCTGGTGTCAGAAATAACAAGGCAAGTGGTCCTGCTGGAGTTGACTGTTCCTTGGGAAGACCGGATGGAGGAGGCATTTGAGAGGAAGAGGGCCAAGTACGAGGAGCTGGCAGGCGAATGCCGAAGCAGGGGGTGGAGGGCCCGATGCAATCCCATCGAGGTTGGGTGCAGAGGATTCGTCGGGCAGTCACTCATCAGAGCCCTCAAGATGCTTGGAGTAAAGGGACTGCACATCAGGAAAGCCATCAAGAACATCACGGATGCCGCCGAAAAGGCATCAAGGTGGCTGTGGATCAAGCGGGGCGATCCGTGGATCATACAAGCTACTCAGACACAAGCCAGGGTCTGATCAACCCTGGCTGGGTCGCCTGGGCGAGGGTGTATGATGTTGTGAGACCCGAAACACCCAATGAACCCAGGATACATCACTGATGATGTGTCTGAGTTGCACCAGAGGTGTATTTCAAGAACCAATTTCCAACATACTTTGGGTTCATTTTAAGCGAGCAATACAGTAATTTTTAAACAATAGTTGATTTAAATAAAACTGCCTAGCACGTTGAGCAACCTAACCGCTGAGTTAAAACAACTAAATTCACTGGGTTTGTCCATTTTCAACCGAACTTGGGTTGTTTTTAACCCAGCATTTTTTAGTGTGTAAGAACAATGCTCTTTTTCAGACCTTGAAATAGTCAAATAAAATACAAAATTCACCCTATCTATTTTCTAAAAGCATGTTATTAATCATATTGTGAATGATTCATCAATGCATGTTTAAAAAAACAAAAAAAACAATAGTCATCATACATTTTATGTAATATGTCATGACATATTTAACCACATATAAACCAACAACTCTTAGGTTTAAGACTCTTTTTTGTTTAGTTAATAAAAAACCTTGTTTTTGAAAATTCTTGATTCCCAACCGATTATCTTTATGATGTATTACACATGCAGTGTTTATAGGAAGTGTTACCTGTCTGTGTTTTAAAGAGAACCCCAGACCTGCTCTCTCAAGGTGACGCTGGTGTTGTCACTCTGCATTAGAGGTCTTTTAGAGGTGCAGTGACAGTAATGCATGAGATGGCACAGTTATAAGAGAAGCTGACAGGTGGGTGAACAGGTGGAGCAAGTAGACTGAATTTAATCAAAGCAATGACAGAGGCAACCCCTGCACGCCAGTGCCCCATCAGAGCCGCTTTCTGCCAACCAGACACCTGCATGTAGACCGGCAGAGGTCAGAGGGAGGAACGCTGGGGGGGCGAGAGGCAGGAAGAGCTGCAAATGAGTGTGGAAACGAGTGAATGGGAAAGAGAGGAAACAGCGGGAGCAGGTTGGATGCAGTGCAGATCCACACACCTTCTGGGTTCACCTCCACAGGCTTAACATACACACACACACAGGGCAGTTTTAAAGGGGCTGCAGTGACATTTCAGCTTCATTTGCTGCCGTAGGCAAGAATAGTAGTTCATTTTATGTGTATGATGCTTTTAGCTCTGAAATCCACAGACTTTCCCTCAAAATCAGCTCAGAAAAATGTTTTCTGTGTTCTGCCGATTCTGTCTGGTTCTAGAAATTAATAAATAAGTATTCAGCATCCTTTTGCTGTCATTTTTGTATATGTATTTATACTAACATTCAAAATAAATGAATTCTTTTATTCATCAAGGACACATTAAACTGATCAAAAGTGACAGTAACGTCATTTATAATGTTTCAAATAAATACTGTTCTTTTGAACTTTCTATTCATAAAAGAACCCTGAAAAATTTGTATCATGGTTTCCACAAAAAAATATTACTCAGCACAACTGTTTTCAACATTTATGACAGTAAGGAATGTTTCTTAAGCAGTAAATCAGCATATCAGCTTTGATCACAGGAATAAATTACATTTTACAATATATTCAAATATTCAAAAATTTTAAGGTGACCTATTATGCCCCTTTTTACAAGATGTAATATAAGTCTCTGGTGTTCCCAGAATGTGTCTGTGAAGTTTTAGCTCAAAATACCCCACAGATCATTTATTATATCATGTTGTAAATGCCATTTTTGAGTGGAAGGAAAAACATGTAACGTGTAACTTTAAATGCAAATGAGCTGCTTTCCAGAAGAGGGCGGAGCCTGTACAGCTCGTTCCTCGAATACTCTGCCAAAAACTAACAAAACATCTGTTTGGTTTTGATTATCATCTCTATCGTGGAGACGCTCATATAACATTGCAGTTCTTCATCATTATGAAAGTTTATTATCTGCATTCATTTTAAAGCTCTATCAGTCTAAACTTCTGATATATGGTTTTCTGAAGCACGCGCACAGAAAGCTGACTGTCAGATGGTGCATCCCATGAGTATTGAGTTCTCTTTCACATCTTATTGCTGTTAAACTGTCAAATACACTCAAGTTTATGTCAAAAACACACAAAGTTCACATAAACACAGTCGGTTATGTCTGTGAACGTAAACAGCAGGGAAATAAATGGCATGTGTATATTGGATCTGTGTATTAAAGTGACAGCAGCGTAATATACAGTGCTGTATGTGCTGTTGATATGAACCAAACAACAAAAGAAAAGCAGAAAATCACTCACTGCTCTTGACTGAATAACTTTAGCAGCTTTAGTAAGAATACATTTCTTACTTGAATGCTGCTGTTAAATGATCTAGTGAGGAGATAAACATGGCGGACTGTGTACAGCTCACTGAGGGGAGGAGCTAAGCTAATAGGGCAGATTACGTCAGCAGTCATGGGCGGAGCCTAAGCATTTGTGACATCACATCACATAGAAACTGCAAACGGCTTATTCTGAGGCAAAATGGAGTGGGTGGATTTTTACCAGTATAGGGAGGTTGTGTACACACATTTATGTTCAAACACCATGAATTTTGCATAATAGGTCTCCTTTAATAATATTGCAAAATATATCTGTTTTTACTGTATTTCTGAGCATTTCTGCCTTGGTGAGCATAAGAGACTTCTTTAAAACAAAAACTAAAACAGACCCCAAACTTTTGAAGAGTAGTGTGTGTGCGTGTTTATGTATGTATGTTGATCGTTGTATTGAGAATCCAGTAGGCTCAAATATCTGCAGGGGATGAGGTTTCTGCACACATGTGCACACACAGCAGTCAGCGACAGGTAATCATGCTGCTCACGCACAGTCTGAGACATCAAACCCTCCCTCAGCCATTTTCCCCCTGAACACACGCAAGAGATGAGAATGAAAGCATGAACTCCTCATGGACCCCTGTAGGTTGTCTGCCTCCAATTCATTCATATCATCTCCTTGTAACTCCTTCATTTATTCATCTGTGCATTCATTTATTTATAAATGCATACATTTATTCGTAGTGCAATTTTTTTAGATTAGGTTTCACCAATGAAGGGGTCAGCTGCACACTTCTACAGCGCATTTATCCCTCAGTTTCATATAGCACCCATGCTGCATTACCTGGTTCAGCGGCAAAATGGTGCCGTCGTCCAATTTGCCTGGTGTTAATTTTGGCTCCACCCTGCCCGCCACTGGCATGTCTGCAGTTCAGAAATTAGCATAGCCTCACACCTCGTCCCTCTCCCATTCTGTGTGTCTGCTCCATCTGCCATGCTATAGTCACCAGCTTGCTTGCTCTGTGGCTCTGTATTCCCAGCGCTCACGGCTAAACATGTGCGATACCCACAGAAATCATCAATCGCCTTACAGCAGCATTTCAGGCACTGCACGCTGAGTACTTGATGATCAGAACAAAGGCAGTGTGATTTCAAATATCACCTTTATTACAGAAAATGGGAGTCAGAGCTTAGAATTATACACTCTATAAAATGCTGGGTTGTTTCAACCCATGTTTGGGTCAAATATGGACAAACCCAAATGTTGGGTTTAAAAATTTGGTAACACTTTAGTTTAGGGTCCAATTCTCGCTATTAACTAGATGCTTATTAGCATGTATATTACTATGATATTGGCTATTTATTAGTACTTATAAAGCACATATAAATGCCTTATTCTGGATGACCATATTCTACATCCCTATACCCAATACCTAAACTTAACATCTACCTTACTAACTATTAATAAGCAGTAATTAGGAGTTTATTGAGGGAAAAGTTGTAGTTAAAATGTATTAGTAAATGCTGAAAACTAACTTTAACTAAGATTAATGCTAAATAATGATAATTGTATTGTTCATTTTTATATGTTATCTAATATAGTTAAGTGATGTTAGCAAATTCAACCTTATTGTAAAGTGTTACCAATTATAGTCTGAAATGATCAAGTTAATCAGTGCGATAAAGATTGTATAAAATAAAATAAAAAACATTAATAAACACTCAAATAACTCAACATTGCCAAGTTAAGCAGTGTGATATAGGAAAATAATCTGAAATTAATAATCAAATTATCCAAAAAAGGTTAATCACTGTGATATAGAACAATGATCTGAAATGAGGTATTGATTTCATTTGAGGTTGTGGCTGAAATCAGTTATAGTTTTTGTGTTTCTCTTTTTTCTTTCAGTGATTCTGCTTGTTAACAGCAGGTGTTCATCACTAATGCTCAATTATCACTTACTTAATCGCTTAATTATCTCATTAACTTTAACTCTGCTTTGCTTTAACACTATATAGAGAGGGACCATATGTACTCTAAGCAAAGTTGATTTTGCTTTGTATATTATTTTGTATAAAAAATAGTCTAAAAATTGATAAATAATCAAATAATCTTAAATTGCCAGTAATATTCAAAGTTAATCACTGTGATATAGGAAAAAAATCTGAAATAAATAAAGAAACAATATGAAATTGCCAATAATAGTTAGCGTGGTGACACTTTAGATTACTGTTCTGTCATTAATGAATAACACAGGAAAAAATGACTGACGCAGTATTAACACTCTAGTAACTACTATCAACTAACAAAAAAAAACTCTTTAGCTAATCAGTTACTACTTTTTTTCATACCTCCCGGAGAACTACTAAGAACTACTATATACAGGTTCATAATTAATGTGAATAATGCGTAATGTATAATTAATTCTAAAATGTAAATCATGGTTACAGACTAGTAATGACTCAAGTGTTATTAAATCCATTGAAAGGAATTACTATCCAAAACCTTACAAAAATGTACAAAAACCTCAGAAGTTTACAATGACATTAATCATTTAGACTTTGATGTTTTTCACTTTAGAATACTGATACAAATAATTAGTAATTCCTTCTGAAGGATTTGGTAATACTTGAGTTATTACTAGTGGGTTACCATGATCTTGTCTTTCGAATTAATTATACATTATGCATTATTCACATTAATTATGAACCTGTATATAGTAGTTCTTAGTAATCCTCTGGGAGGTATGAAAAAATAGTAGTTATTAATTAGCTAATAGTGAACTAACTGCTATAACTTTGCTATTACTTACTAATTCATTAATCAGAGTTTCTTGTTAGTTAATAGTAGTTACTAGAGTGTTAATATTGCGTCTAAAATTAATTAATTGATTAAAATAAATAATTAAATTGACAATAATACTCAAACTTTATCATTACGATGTTGAAAAAAATGTATAAAATAAAATGAATAAATAATCAAACAATCTGACATTACCCATAATAGTCAAAGTTAATCGCTATGATACAGAAAAATCTTCTGAAATGAATAATCAAATAATCCAAAATCAAGATAATCAGTCTATTGTGAGCTATTCTTAGGACAATAGTAATGAATAGTAAAATAATAACTGGTAGCAGGTACAAAATCATACTACAGGGCTGTTGAATGCTCAAATCTGATTGGCTGACGAATGTCCTAAGGTGTGCAATTATTTTCAAGGAAGCGCATGGCTAAAGTAGTTCCAGGCAGGTCTTGACCACATTACAGTTCTCTATCACTTCGCCAAATGATTTCAGTTATTCCAAAAGGTCATACAGCCTACAACAGCAAAAGAAACAAAACCCACAACAACACTGACCAAGCAAATTATTGTCATGGTTTTGCCATAAAATACGCTTTATTATGTCCTGAAAGCACATACTCTCTCCCGCTCTCGCTCTCACTCAAACACACATACATACATTGTCGTGGCCGCATTTCCACCTTGGGTGTGCGTTATTTTCAAAAAATTCAACGGCCCGTCAACAATTATTCCTTACATGCAGTATCTTACCTAGTGCAAAATCCTCCAAAATCCCAATTTAACCGACATATGTGACATACGGGTTACTGTTATGTGTTATTTACATTTACATTTATGCATTTGGCAGACGCTTTTATCCAAAGCGACTTACATTGCATTATTCTATACATTTGTATCCGAGTATGTGCAATCCCTGGGATTGAACCCATGACCTTGGCATTGCTAGTGCCATGCTCTAACCACTGAGCTACAGGAAAGCTACATTGTTATGTAATCAATGTGTGCCTGTTTTTCACGTTGGCTTCATCCGTCACGTGTGTAAGCAGTATTCAGAACATTACAGTGCTGAGCTCAGAACAGGCCGCATGACACCTGTGGCCAAGTATAGCCAGTCGTGTGTGTGTGTGTGTGTGTCTGCCCCAATTCCACATAAAATAGGTCATCACTAACCAGCATCTGCTGGAATCTACATGTCCTCTGCATGCTAATTATAATATATCTAATCTCAATATAAGTCCCTGCAGGCACTGACGTTGACATGCAATCATTTCCTCTCCTGTCATTTTTCTAGATCAACAAGTATATCTCCATTTACAGGATGTGTGCGTAGGAACCGGACAGGTTGAAGTGCAGAGGGTGTCGTTTCAAAGGAAAGGTTAGCGTGTTTATTTGTGTGGGCTGTAAAATGAGGCTGGAAGCTTTCTCCGTTTCTCGTTCACTCTGTCTCTGATACAGACACACACAGAAAGGTTAAAACATAGAGCTGGAGCCCATCTGTATGAGAGGATGAGAGCTTTATCCGTACCAACACTGACGCACAAGGGCAACTGAATCATTTAAATGCATGACGGGGCACTCGAAGAAACGCATTCGGTTGACAATCCAGTAGGAAAGAAGAATCACAAATGTAGTGTCTGTAATCATAATATCTCAATTGTCTCTCCTTGAAAGCAACAAGATTAAATTTATCTGATTTATCTCCACATGTCAGTAATCTCACACGTGTCTCCTCTGGAGCTTCAGTGAGAATAATGTCTCGCTGTGCTCAGATTTGCAACATTTACTGTATGTTGACAAGTGGCCAAAGGGATTTCCAGAACAGTGTTCAGGTCACTACGTGATGCTGGTGGAGGAAAACGTTTTCTGACTCGCTCCTCCAAAAGTTGCTCAAAAATATTCAGATCTGGTGACTTTGGAGGTCATGGGAGATGTTCAACTTCACTTTCATTATTGGTGCATTATCATGCTGATACACAGCCCCACCTTCAGGGTACAATGTTTGAACCATCAGGTGCTCATGGTCCTCCAGAATGATTCGTCCATCAAGCACAGTAGGGAACGCCATGATATTGCAGTGCAAACCATCGCTGTGCTTCACAGTCCGAGTGTTGAGCCTCTTTGGTTCTTCTCCACACCGTAACTTCCACAGATGTGGGAAAGACAGTGAAGGTGGACTCATCAGAGAACAATACATGTTTGCACTGATGGCACCATTGAAACTGACATTTGGCATTGGCACAAGTGACCAAAGTTTTGGCTGTATAGCAGCCTGACCATCAATATTGACTCTGTGGAGCTCCAGATGAAACAGGAGAGTCGAGGTGCACATTTAAATCAGCAGTGAGTTGGGCAACTGTCTCCCATTATGTTGTGTGAATTTTAATATTTTATGTGCAGCTGTGCTATTGCTCTCCTAATTCAACCTTCACACTCGGCTCTTACTGATGGAATGTTAATATATAGACGTGAAACCTCCAACATTTCATATAATAATAATAAAGAAATTCAGTTGCTCACAAATATCTAATTAATAACAAATTAAGAATCCTTTGAGAAATTCAAATTACATAAATGCCTCTGGCACAAAAGTAAACTTGTATTGTTTAGTCATACACTTAATACTCCAAAACCACCTACCCGAAGGCATTATCTCAAAGTGTGTGTGCATATCGTCACTCATAACACTCCAGGCCTTCCTTATAACAGTTATTCCTTATGCTGCTCGTAATACTCAAGTTAAACTCCGCAGAGGCATTCATTTTTGAACAGGTCCTGACTATGATTTGCAAACGATTCTTACTCTTAAGAGAAAGTGATAAAAGCCAACATATAAATGGAAAACATACATTACCCTCAATAAAAGTGCTATAGAAAGTTTTCAATAGATCCACAGATCAATAGATCAATAGATCCACATCCAATAGATTAACTTTATGTAATCCTTCAAAAAGAGTTTGCTGCAAAAGTCACACAAAACAGAGCGAAATGTTATTTCATATTAAGTAGGTGAGCAAACTGCGACTGAAAACATGTCATTGATATGACAAGTGAATACAATAGAATCAAGATACTAATACAACAATTTTAATATTCAAAAATAAGGATTTGTCAATACGCCAATATTGTATGTTTCAACGCAAGAACTCAATTCAATTCAATTCACATTTATTTGTATAGCGCTTTTCATGATACATATCATTTCAAAGCAGCTTTACAGAGAATGCATGTCAACATTACAATTTAAAGAATGCAGTTAGCAAATAATGTAATAATTTAGGCAATTAATTTACAATCACTGTTAGCAGTTTAACTGAAGGTAGAAGCAATGAGCTCCTGGAAAAATGAATTACAACAATAATCAGGATATAGAAATTGGGCAATGTGCATGTTGATCCAGATGATTGCGTCTTCTGAAGTCCTCGCAGGAGTTGGTGCCGTCTCTTCATAGGTGTTGGTCATCTGAGGTCTTCTTGTGGGCAGTCGTGGCCTAATGGATAGAGAGTCGGACTTGTAACCCGAAGGTCTTGGGTTCGAGTCTCAGGTCCGGCAGGGATTGTCGGTGAGGGGAGTGAATGTCCAGCGCTCTCCCCACCTTCAATACCACGACTGAGGTGAGACCCTTGAGCAAGGCACCGTACCCCCAACTGCTCNCCGTTACTGACAATACTCATTTTGGCTGCGTGAGATTCTCCAGCTTTGTTGTTGTTGAGCAACTGAAGCGCGAGCTGTTAAAGCTCCGCCCTCTTCTGAGTATGGGTCACCATACTTGGCCACATGTCACTTCACTTTCACTTTCACTTTCACTTTCTTAAGAGGCTGGATCCAAACTGATGGATGTCCCGAGGGTGTCCCGAGGTAAAACAGAAAAGCAAATGGAGAATAATTCGCGTAGCTGCTGTTCTTAGCATTAAGCAAAGATAGTCATGTGCAATTGATCTGGTATGTGAAGAATCACACTTTACGTAAAAATACATATGTGAATGCACATGAGATCACATTGGATATTTGTACTCTATCAACTCTCTTTTCATGAATATACACAGGTTTCAACTTAGGAGCATTTTCCCAAATGTTGATGTAGAGTGTTCAACAGGAACAGTTTTGCATCATCCATGCCTCTTTATATGCAAACTGTAATGGGTCTAACTTCATAAGCTGTAACTTAAACTCTCTATCCAAGGCTTTCATTACTAATGAAGTTAATGCAATAGGCTGGTAATAATTAAAAGAGTGAGACTTCTCACACTTAGGGATAGGGATCCCACGGCTGAGGAATCTGTACCCTGATCCAATGAATCTTGAAACCAGAGGCGTAGCAATAGGGCAGGCAAGGCAGGCAATTGCCTGGGGCCCCGCATTTTGAGGGGGCCCCCGAGGGCTGATCATTTAAACAATCAGAAATGTTAATATCAATATAACAGGCAGTGACGCAGCGACATCTCTGCATCCCCCTTAGGGGACCCCTCTCTCGTTACATTGATTATGCTTTTGCCGCCGCTTTTAAACTGGTGCAGCGCTTACTTACATTAAAATGCCTAATTCCATTTATTAAACACGAAGAGGACATCCGTCTGGTAGGCAGAAGCGAAAAAGAAAGCATGAAAATGAGGAAAAGAGGGAACAGGACAGCAGTAAGTGATTGAGATAATGATGGTTGAGGATAATAATAACTAACAGATCTTTTACAAAATCGTTTCACAATATTTTTTTCTTTTCAAAGCAACTTTACAGAAAATGCACGTGTCTAAATTACAATTTAGCGATTATTTGTTATTAACAGCACACTTCAGTGTTTCGTGAACAATTCTTCAGCTTTGAACGAATCGTGAGAGTCATTCACTCAATGATTCATTCATAAATACAGTAGTAGCTTCGTACTGAATGAATGAATGAATGACTCGCTCATTAAGACTGTGATTCACCATGTCTTTGCACAGACAACATTTAAAAGTATGCCATCATTAAGTTTTTTTCTATTGATTTTTTTTTTAAAACATCTATTTTATAAAGTTATTCATAAAGTTAAAAAAAATGCACTGGAAAATCAATCAAGCCTCTTACGCATCAATATAAATAAATATCAACTAATTCACATTATTAAATTAGTACCTAGTTTATCCAGCACGCATTAATATAAATAAATATCAATACATTTATTTAGTTGACATTGTTTAATTAGTAAGATTTGTTGACGAATTTTGTAAATTAAAAATTAAGCACTTTAATTTTGTAAACAATTTGTTCTGTTATGTGTTTTGACTACGTTATATGTTGTATAATTATGTCACTAGGTAACGAAGATATTTTAACAAAAAAATCTTTTAGTAGGGCCTCATTGATTAATTTTGCCTGGGGCCCCCACTTAGTGTCGGTTCGCCTCTGCTTGAAACAATGAGTGAAACGCCACACTGAGCGGCTCCGCACAGCGATTAAAGGTTCTGCTACAGATGCCATCTGGTCCAGGAGCTTTGTTAAAAGGTGTAGCTTTCAGCTGTTTAGTCACATTAGGAAGATATAATTTCAGAAAGGCACACACTGAGCTATATAAATGACTGGATCACTCATGATGTCATAAAAAGTGAAGCCACTGCACCGTCAGGTCGGAGGTCACTCTTCCGATTTAACTAGACTCGCATATGTCCGTTGCTGGAAGCCAGATTTATAGTTTATAAAGTTATAAATATGGATATTTTCCTTACAAAAACCAATCGCTCCGCTTCAGAAGGCCTTTATTATGGATTACTTTTATAATGAATGGATGTGTTTTTTTGGGCTTAAAAATCTCGAGTCCCATTCACTACTATTATAAAGCTTGGAAGAGTCAATGAGTTGAATCAACTCCACAGCAACTACATAAATGTATCCACTAACTATTCAGGAACGTCCAGTTTCATTCTAAAAGTTGTAACTTCTTCCTGAGTCTCTCCATCAGTGTCGACTCTGGTTTGAACAATGTAAGGCTGAACACCGTTACTGACAATACTCATTTTGGCTGCGTGAGATTCTCCAGCTTTGTTGTTGTTGAGCAACTGAAGCGCGAGCTGTTAAAGCTCCGCCCTCTTCTGGAAAGGGGGCCGGGAGCAGCAGCTCATTTGCATTTAAAGGGACACACACAAAAATGATGTGTTTTTGCTCACACCCAAATAGGGGCAAATTTGTGCAGTAGACACACCCATCTTAACGATTTCAATATATCACTTATCCTGCCCGAGAACACCATAATCATCATGGATAACATTCGAAGTATCAATTAATGTACATACATATATCCTAAAAACTATTCATGTACAACTGATACGCTGCAAATCGGGTAATTTTAGGTCTGTGTTTTCGCTGTAAGTCAATAATGCCCGGTGGCTTCACCGCCTGCTGGCAGTTTAGGACGCGATGAGCAATCCAGTCATTTATATAGATCAGTGGAAGCAGAGGGACTCAGTGTTTGCAGACCAATGATTGGATCATGAAAGTGGTTTCTATATGACAGGTGGAGGTAATGGTTTGAAAAATATAAGTCGACTGAAAAAAAGAGTCATTTTAAAGGCATAGCAAATTGTTAGATTTTGATGAGCAATTCTGAAGACAAACAAGACCAGAAATGTGCAAGTAAGAAAGTAAATAGTCCATATTGATTCACTGTAATTTTATCCTTAAAACTGGTATTGCTCATTAAAACCGGAAGGATTAAATTGACGCCACAGCCTGCAAGAGATGGGGATGGTCATTTGGCACAGAAGATGACGCATATGTGCTGTCTTGATGCATATTTAGAGATATCACACACACACACACACCCCCACTGCTTCAGTGACTGAGTACACTGCTTCAGTGACTGAGTGATATAAGTACACACACAAACTTATTTGTGCACTGTGCCTGTGAAATTGCACCCTTGTATTGTAGTCATCACCATCCACATCCAACCTGTTCTTCTAGAAATGCATTTTGTAGTTTCACCTTGAAGGGTAACTTCGTGTGCACACATCGGTTTCACTGTAAAAGCAGTGCGTCGGTTCAGAACCGTCCAAGCAAAAGGTCAGTCCTGATCTGTGTGTGCTGAATGAAAGGCCAGCGGGCTTTTTGGAAGGCTGCAATATTGATGTATCTTTAGAATCTCGGAAGAGTGAAAAATCACAGTTTTTAAGCACTCTTTGGGATGGTAAAAGTTATGTTTTGTTGAATTCAGATGATAGTGTATAAGGAGCTAATGCAAGTTATTATACAGATTATCTAACCCTCATCAATAACTCTCAAATGTCACTGGCATTTCGGAATATTCAAACTTCAATCTTGGAAAATACATTAAAAGTGGATGATGTTTTGTGCCTAATATGGACTATATTTATAGTGCTTTTTCTTTAACTCAGATATTGGTACATGACATCTTCAGTCACACCTTACATGATAATGATGGTGTTAAAGATCTGTGCAGGTAACTAAAGGTTGTGAGTTCAAAACCTCTAAGTGAATCCTGAGGCAGGTTATGTAGTTATATTGAACAAGTATGATATAGTTTAGTTAGTTTTAGTTTAGTGTTATTGATTTAGATAGCACATTTATTAATGACAGAGTCGACCAAAGTGCTGCACAAAAGTAAAATAGAAACATAAAACAGATAACATAATAAAAACGAAAGACAAAACAATAAAAACATGTAGTAAAGTGTTATACAATTACTCCAGCCCATAAGCCATTTTAAAAAGATACATCTTAAGCAATGATTTAAAAACCTGAAGAGATGTGGCTGATCGGATATACAATGGCAAATTATTCCACAATACGGATGCCGCCACCGAAAATGCACGATCCCCCTTAAGTTTCAAACACATCATTAGTACTGACTATTACCTATTGGCNACGAAAGACAAAACAATAAAGTAATTGTTATACAAATACTCCAGCCCATAAGCCATTTTAAAAAGATACATCTTAAGCAATGATTTAAAAACCTGAAGAAATGTGGCTGATCGGATATACAATGGCAAATTATTCCACAATACGGATGCCGCCACCGAAAATGCACGATCCCCCTTAAGTTTCAAACACATCATTAGTACTGACTATTACCTATTGGCCTGATGGTAGGACAGAAGATCAGACAGGTGAGATGGTGCCAAGCCTACCAGGGACTTGTACACAAATAATAGAACTAAATAATAATAAACTAAATTCTAAACTTAATAGGAAGCCAATGCAAGCTTATCAAAACAGGAGTGATTTCCCTCTTTCTAGTCCCTGTTAAAAGTCTGGCCGCTGAATTTTGGACCAGCTGAAGGCGAGATAAACAAGATTGAGCAGTAGTCCAGTCTTGTTGCAATAAATGCATGAATAATGGTTTCCAGATCTCTATGAGGAATACAAGATTTTATTTTAGCAATCAGCCTAAGCTGAAAAAATGCTGATTTTACAACTGAATTAATTTGTTTTCCAAACATGATGCCCAGATTCCATGCAAAAGTACCAACAGAGTTAGTTAAAGGACAAAGGGATTCTGAGAGGATATTAGCACCTTCAGGCCATCCAAAAACCAACATTTCCGTCTTAGAGTCATTTAATTGGAGAAAATGATCCGCCATCCAACTTTTAACATCACTCAAACAATTCAACAGTGGCTGTCATCTGGTTTCACTGGAAGGTAACGCTGTATATCATCTGCATAAAGATTATATAAAATGTGATGCTTACAAAAGAACTTGGCTAAAGAGAGAAAATAAGATGGAGCCTAAAACGGAGCCCTGCGGTACACCACATGTGCAAGCAGCAGAGGAAGAAGAAGTATAGTTTTCAGTGGCTACAGAAATATATCGCTCCTTAAGGTAAGATCAGAACTAATTTAAGGCATTTCCCTTAATAATAAAATAATTGGTAACACTTTATTTTAGGGTCTTTTAACTAGTTGCTTATTAGCATGCATATTACTATAATATTGGCTGTTTATTGGTACATTTTAATGCCTTATTCTACATCCCTTAATCCTACCCAATACCTAAACTTAACACCTACATTACTAACTATTAATAAACAATAATTAGGAGTTTATTGAGGGAAAAATCATAGTTAATAGTTTATATGCGTTCCCTATACTAAAGTGTTACCAAATAATTTAACAAAAAAGTTATTTTCATGTCTCCGTATTTCTGTATTTCAACATATCATATTAGCTGCTATTGATATTAAATAATATTCATTAATTTAAATAATTTCACTACTTCGATTTGATCATGTGTTTTTATTTTTGTCATGTCTCCCGGGTCTGACTTGAAAACCTACCATTTTATAAAAAAATATTCCAGGTGTTTCTTATTTTTTGTCATTTGTCTAATTGCAATATATTTGAAACAATATGTGTTTTGGGGGGGATTTTTTTAGCTTTCCTGTAGCTCAGTGGTTAGAGCGTGGCACTAGCAATGCCAAGGTCATGGGTTCGATCCCAGGGATTGCACATACTCAGATACAAATGTATAGTATAATGCAATGTAAGTCGCTTTGGATAAAAGCGTCTGCCAAATGCGTAAATGTAAATGTAAATTTTTCAGTCACACTTTATATTAGGGTCTAATTCTCACTATTAACTATTAACTACAACTTTTGCCTCAATAAACTCTTAATTAGGGCCCGAGCACCGATGGTGTGAGGACCCTATTGGAATTGCTCCGTTTATTATTATTATTATTATTATTATTATTAGGGCCCGAGCACCGATGGTGTGANGCATTAATATGTGCTTTATAAGTACTAATAAACAGCCAACATCCTAGTAATATGCATGCTAATAAGCAACTAGTTAATAGTGAGAATTGGACCCTTAACTACAGTGTTACAGATTTGTCTTAATCATTTTATATGTGTGTCTTCAATATTACTTTCCATCCTGTCTCTATCCTTCCCATTTTTTGTATTATCACTTTAACCAGTTCCTTAATGGCATCATCCTCCAGGAAGTGACATCACTTTAAAAAGTCAGGAAGTATTAGCAATGGATTCGATAATTCAGTGATGGTTTGTGGTATTAGTTGTCTAACTTTAAAGTGGATTTTAATCCTGTTTGAAATCAGTCTGATAATATTAAAGTTCCAAAGAAACTTCCAAAAGAACTTTGAGTTCTCGTGTTAATGTAACATTTCTGTCAGTTGCTCATTAAACAGTGACTAAATTTAGTTCTTTATTACCATCCAGTTAATTTTCTTGTCAGTGTGTAAAATGTCATGATGTAGTTAATACAGTTTAAGTGCTTGAGCTTGACCAGAGCACATTTCTGAAAGTCTGATATACCCTTTTATTATTATATACTACCTTTTAAGCATATGAATATTATTAATTTACATGATCCAGCATGAACAGGAATGATCCAGGTGTTTTATATCAAATTAAGTATACATTACACTTAATGTATATACACTATATTGCCAAAAGTATTGGGACACCCCCACAAATCATTGAATTCAGGTGTTCCAATCACTTCCATGGCCACAGGTGTATAAAATCAAGCACCTAGGCATGCAGACTGCTTCTACAAACATTTGTGAAAGAATGGGTCGCTCTCAGGAGCTCAGTGAATTCAAGCGTGGTACCGTGATAGGTTGCCACCTGTGCAATAAGTCCATTTGTGAAATTTCCTCCCTACTAAATATTCCACGGTCAACTGTTAGTGGTATCATAACAAAGTGGAAGCAATTGGGAACAACAGCAACTCAGCCACGAAGTGGTAGGCCATGTAAAATAACAGAGCGGGGTCAGTGCATGCTGAGGCGCACAGTGCGCAGAAGTCGCCAACTTTCTGCAGAATCAGTAGCTACAAACCTTTGTGTGGCCTTCAGATTAGTTTAAGAACAGTGCGTAGAGAGCTTCATGGAATGGGTTTCCATGGCTGAGCAGCTGCATCCAAGCCTTACATCACCAAGTGCAATGCAAAGCGTTGGATTCAGTAGTGAAAGCACGCCTCCACTGGACTCTAGAGCAGTGGAGACGTGTTCTCTGGAGTGACGAATCATGCTTCTCTGTCTGGCAATCCGATGGACGAGTCTGGGTTTGGTGGTTGCCAGGAGAACGGTACTTGCCTGACTGCATTGTGCCAAGTGTAAAATTTGGTGGAGGGGGGATTATGGTGTGCCTGACCTCACAAATGCACTTCTAGAAGAATGGTCAAAAATTCCCATAAACACACTCCTAAACCTTGCGGAAAGCCTTCCCAAAAGAGTTGAAGCTGTTATAGCTGCAAAGGGTGGGCCAACTCCATATTAAACCCTACGGATTAAGAATGGGATGTCATTAAAGTGCACGTAAAGGCAGGCGTCCCAAAACTTTTGGCAATATAGTGTATATATGTTGCAGGGGCGTTTCCTTGGAGGAGGCAAGGGAGGCAGTGCCTCCTCAAAAAAAATAGGATGAGAAAATAATCCATATTACATATAAAACAACACAAATATTACAAATTATGACATTAAAAAGAGCGCAAATCACTCGTATTTCTTAAGGAACACTGCCCAACAGCGACACCCCCAGGTAAAGTTACACAGGAGTCATGCCTCCCTTTGCTCTCATAGAAAATCATAGAAAACCATTAGACCTCCAGCGTGCAGTGGGTTTAGTGGGGGGTAATTGAGAATGAATGGGGGAAAGTCACGTGAGAGGAGGCAATGTCTCCATCATGCTATGATTGGATGCAATTGGTTATGATTGGATATGATTGGTTTGTGCGATAAATCCCTCCTCTTGTTTACGTGCACGTTCCGCGCGTCAGTTTGACTGATCAAATGATGGCGTCAATGGGAAGACTAATTGAAAAGTAAGTAAACAGATCACCCAGTTAGATATCATTGCTTTATGTCACGTCAAAATCAAACTTGAAATGGACTGAAAACATAATGACTGCGGGGTTTTTAGTGCAATCAGCTTGGTGAAATTAAAAATACAATTCGTGTCTGTGACAGACGGTGTTTACAGAGCATGACTGATGATCCGAAATAGCCTAAGTTTACTATTAAAAAGAAAAACATCAATACACAAATAAAATATATTGTTTAAATTATTATTGCCTTTAGTTATTATTTTGGAATGAATGTAGAAATGCTTAAAACACTAACTTGATGAGATTGACTTGGTTTTGATAAATAGAACATTTATTACTGTACATTGTTAATGTAAAATTACAAAATAGAATTGTATTTAGTTTCTTTTTTCTTTTTTGATGTAATGCAAAATAATGTTCATTTAACAAGGAAGATGTGTCAACGTTAAGAGTAATGCACATGAATTTATAAAAAATGTGCCTCCTCTTTTCAGAACACCACTGCACGCCACTGATATGTTGGTAACTCCCTCTCTTTGTTAGTTGAAATTGAGAAAAAAAGAAAAAAAAGAGGGGTATGTAACACTTCATAAGAAAGACAAAAAAAAACAGTTTACAGTGTCAGTGAAGAGAAAGCATGGTGGATGTTAAAATGCTTTCCTGTGAGGCTGATGAGTCACTGATAGAATGATGGCATGTGTCATATGTAGGCGCTAGACGCCACACAGATGGAGCAGATGAGTGTCTCGCTCCCTCTCATTTCTTACCATTTATTTAAAGATGCAAAGACAGTCTGACTGTCAGCCCAGACTCAACACTGGGCAACAGCATTCTTGATTAGGGAAAATTACATCTCACTTGATGTTTTGTATAACATCTTCAAATGACTTATGATGTGAAACTGCAAGGAATAGTTTTCCTGAAAATGAACATTTCTATGATTTACTCACCTCCTAAACTGGTATTATTTTGAAACCCAAAAAGTGTTTCTGTTTTACATACAACACAAGTGAATGGTGATTTATACTTCCAAGCTTCAAAAAGCACCGCAGAGTCCATACGACTCGTGCACTATAATAAAGTCTGTAGTTATGCAATAGTTTTGCATAAGGAATGGATCACCATTAAAAGCTCTATTTTAATATAACAGCAAAGCTCTGGCAGAGGTGAAGATTATCAGTGAATAATGACGTTAGTGTGTTTATACTACTTTTATGATATTCTTTTGTGAACTTTTTTTGGAGTTTGCCTGTAAAAATTACATCCACTATTATTGTTTGGAGAACAGAATCTTGGAAATGCTTCCTAAGATCTGCACTGGTAAAACAATTTGGTCTCGTTACTTTTAATGAAGATGATTGTGGCGACCAGGGCGGGCGAGAGCTGTGAGAGAACGGCGCGAGGCCGGTGGCGCGAGAGATAATGAGCTCCACCTGGGAGGCGCGCCGGCCTCGAGTCTCTCACGGAGGAGCTCCGGGAGCATAAAAGGAGGAGCGACGACAGTGAAGGACGAGAGAGGACCAGGCCTGGACTTTATGTTATGTTTTATTATGTTTGATTATGTTTGTGTGGCCGGCAGACGTCCGCGAGGGTCTGCCGGCATTACTTTCGTTTTGTTGGTTTATTTATATATTAAAGTTTTTGTTTGAATGTTCGCCGGTTCCCGCCTCCTTCTTCCCACATATACGAACTGTGTTACACTGGTGCCGAAACCCGGGAAGGAAGAAGGGAGCCGCCGCCATGCAAACGCCCTCTGCCATGCCATTTGCGGACGTCTGCCGGCCACACAAACATAATAAAACATAACGTAAAGTCCAGGCCTGGTCCTCTCTCGTCCTTCACTGTCGTCGCTCCTCCTTTTATGCTCCCGGAGCTCCTCTGTGAGAGACTCGAGGCCAGCGCGCCTCCCAGGTGGAGCTCATTATCTCTCGCGCCACCGGCCTCGCGCCGTTCTCTCACGGCTCTCGCCCGCCCTGGTCGCCACAATGATTGTGTGTTGAGCATCTGCAAATTAATTTAAATTACATTTGTACACTGGCTTGCTGAAGAGATACTCCTCCACTCCTCTGCAGTGATGCGTGATGCAGTATCGCTGTCATATCTGGCTATAACTATAGGGCAATACATCGATTCGCGATTCACGATACAGTGATTCGGATCAATTCTGATATTTTCTCTCTCAAATTGATTCTGAGCTTAGTTTTAACAGCAGATGGCACTCTAGGCTAGTTTTTAACCACACATTCCAAATGCTCATGAAGAAGAGCACTGAAGAGTGTTCGGCTGAGTCATGTAAGTGGTTAAATATACTTGCACCTCGGCTCAGAATGCTTTGATGACGTGAGATTAATATAAACAGCCCACTGTGCACACCCTTGTAATTCACTTCAATGTTTCGAACTTTATGAATGATTATTTTAGGTTTAAGTGGTGTGTGTAAAAGAACTGGACGCATGCAGAGTACAGCTGTTTCTAAAGCACGTAGTGCCATCTGCTGTTAAAAACTAAGCTCAGAATCGATTCGAAAGAGAATCGCGATTCATCAGAAAATATGAGAATCACTCCAGATTCTTTGTATCGCGAATTGAGAATTGGTGTATTGTCCCAGCCCTAGCTATAACATGTCATATAGCCTATAACACACTCTCACAAGTTTATTTTTTTAACATTTTGGGAGAGGTAAAGTGTACATTTTGGGTTTCAACAACCAGATGTATTTACCCTAGGGCTGTCGTCAAGTTCACTTTTGTCGAGTCCAAGTCAAGTCCAAGTCCAAAAGGTTCGAGTCCAAGTCAAGTCCAAGTCCAAATGAGACAGTCAAGTCAGAGACTGAAAAAAAGAATCCTCTTCAAGACCACCTACATAACTATTGATAATTTATGTGATGCGAGAGACAGCATATCTTCTATTCTAAGATAATCCTTTTGCATTATTATTTTTTGCATTATTAATTGTTTTTAAATTCACTACAACTGTGGTTCCCAAACATTTTACAGTCGTGTACCCCCTGAGGCATTTAACATTGTTCTGCATAGCCCCTCTCTTCCACTTAGACTGCTGCAGTCACACCTTTTTCCATTAAGGGACAATATTTTCCCCCTTAAACTGATTGTGCATTAAAGTTTTTTTTTTTAACCTTTATAAATACCTTTATAAAATAAATAATGTTTTAAATTAAAAATGTCCAAAAGAGAAATAAGCAATGATGTTAAAACGAGTGATACTTTTAAATATTGAACTAAAACCGCCAGTAGGTGGCGGTAAGTCACTGTCTTAATGAGTGAGTCATCGAGTCATTCATTCATTCATTCAGTAACGAAGCAAGTGGATGTATTTTTGAAAGGGTAATTGAATCATTGACTTTCATGGTTTTTACACAGCCACAGTTTCATTCACAAAACATCGATATGAGTCTCAGTTCTGCTGTGGCTTTTGTTTGAACCAGAGATGCGGCGATTGCAATTTGTTTGGCCATTTCCGATTTTTGGACAGTGTGATCTGCCGATACCTATTTTTCCAGATTCCGATTTTGGTACTGTTGTGACTCTGTTTGACTTCTGTCTTCTGTCTCTGAGACTGAGCGTAGCTTGTTCGCTCCACTAATATAGATCAGTGGTGCGCGCTTTTGGTATGAGCGCGAAACCTGCGGGAACCGGAGCGAATGAGACCAGTGAGAGAGAGGAGGAGGAGTGTCACTTCACCGTCAGAGATAATAGCAAGAACGCGCGGCTGACGTTATAGAGGGTATGCATCAACGTCACTTTCCCGTAAGTAATCACTTATATCAATGTTATATATATATCGTCATATCGTCCAGCCCTAAAACTTGTGTAGTTTTTGTTAGTGTTTATTTAAAAACACCCAGTTATGCAAAATATATGATGGTAAATATTTAATTGATGAGTTGTCAACACAATATATAAAAATACAATATATACGGTATGATTTACCTTAAAATCCAACAATTTGACACAAAATGATAACTGCAAATCTCAGAAACTGCCTGGAGTCCAGCTGTTTCTGTGAATTGCAGCAATCCATTTGCTTCCTTTTTTTGTAGTTTTCGTCAGTCTTTAAATATGTACTTCAGGTTTTGTGTCAAAGGCTATTTATGCAGACAATCGCAAAGCTCTTTCCCGTTTTGGATGTGTTTTGTGTGTTTTTCGTGGCATTCACGCTGAAAAATGGTCTTTGTGCCACTCAGTGGGCGTAACCGCAGTTGTAACGGTCGACGGTGACGTCACATGCATACCCTCTATTGCCTGTGCGTCGCCACTGGTAACAACGGATCGGCTCGGAATTGGAAAGAAGTGAGACTGACCTGCTGGACTCGGTCGAGACCAACTAGAACTTTTGGCGAGACCAATGACCAAGTCCGAGACAAGTCTGAGTGCAAATGCCAACGAGTCCGAGACAACAGAAAAACGTCTCGAGTCTGGACTCGAGTACTACAGCACTAATTTACACTTGTCAAGTTTCATCTGATATGTGTCTCAGACCATCTCCGGAAGTGGTTTGAGTGATCAGATTTAAATTAGTCTCTAGACCGTTTTTAGGGGGATTTATATAGCCTATAACTATAATAACCTATCTAAAAGATCTGGCCAGTATTGCTTCAAAAAAAAGTTCATAAAAAGTTTTCACGACAACAGTGTGCTAAAAACTGAAACGTTTTTCCTTTGCGCGTTTTGTGTACATACGACAAAGTTGTGAAAATGATCCCAGTTCACACAGATCCATGAAAAATTATTAAAAATGATGTATTATTATTGCCAGGCCAGTAGTTAATAATGTCACTTAATAAAAAAACACGACGCACCTACAGACTGAATACGCATGCGCATGACGTCACCGTTTTGACAAATTCACGTTTTTGTAGTTTACATGGAGATGATAACGCTATTGTTTTCAAAATTTGCAATTTGAAATCCTTTTTCAAAAGTTTGCATTTCCAGGCCTTCAAAATGGTGTTGTCGTGTAAATGAACGTTCAAAACACATAAAATGTTTTCTGTTTTTAGTTGAAAATGCAGGCTGTTATCTCAGATGCTCAGAACCAGGGCCATTTTTCTTTTTAATCAGACTTAAAAATTCACCAAAGTCAAGTGACATCCATTAACGCTTCAATCCACACGAGTGAGTCGATGAGATTCTGTTCTCTGTTAAAGTGGTTTTGTGTTTATATGATTCATATGCTATTGCTCATTTGCAGTATTGCTCTTCATACACATTTAAAAAAATAAAGAACCTGAACCATACTGGAATATATCTGTTCAAGTAAGTGCCCTAATGTTATTCTCACTTCAGCAAAATTACCAAATCAAGTCTTTTTTTAGAAATAAAGTCAGTGTGAATCGCCATTTGTCTATCATTCGTCAGTCCGTTCATCTGTCTATCTATCTATCTATCTATTTATCTATCTATCTATCTATCTATCTATCTATCTATCTATCTATCTATCTATCTATCTATCTATCTATCTATCTGCCATTCTGTTGTTCTAGCTATCATTCTATCTAACTATTCTATCTATCGTTATATCTTTCTATCTAACTATTCTATCTATCGTTATATCTTTCTATCTAACTATTCTATCTATCGTTATATCTATCTATCTATCTATCTATCTATCTATNTAGTGAAGCGGTGTCCAATGTCCAAAAGTGTTCTTTTGTCGTAAGTGATCAGTGCAGAGGTTATGTGTGTAAAAAGAGAAAGCAAGAGTAGGTAAAAAAGTAAATAAAAACACAATCTAAGCGGAGCGACCTGGACGGCGACCGGACTCAGCGGCGCCATCTTGACCGTTCTATCGTTCTATCGTTCTATTCATTTTATCTATCGTTCTGTCATTCTATCTCGTTCTATCATTCTATCTATCGTTCTATTCATTTTATCTATCATTCTGCCATTCTATCTATCTATCTATCATTCTATCTATCATTCTATCTATCTATCATTCTATCTATCATTCTATCTATCTATCTATCATTCTATCTATCTATCATTCTATCTATCATTCTATCTATCTATCTATCGTTCTATCATTCTATCTATTGTTTTATATCTATCTATCTATCTATCTATCTATCTATCTATCTATCTATCTATCTATCTATCTATCTATCTATCTATCTGCCATTCTGTTGTTCTAGCTATCATTCTATCTAACTATTCTATCTAACTATTCTATCTATCGTTATATCTTTCTATCTATCGTTATATCTTTCTATCTAACTATTCTATCTATCGTTATATCTATCTATCTATCTATCTATCTATCTATTGTTCTATTCATTTTATCTATCGTTCTGTCATTCTCTCGTTCTATCATTCTATCTATCTATCTATCTATCTATCGTTCTATCGTTCTATCGTTCTATTCATTTTATCTATCGTTCTGTCATTCTATCTCGTTCTATCATTCTATCTATCGTTCTATTCATTTTATCTATCATTCTGCCATTCTATCTATCTATCTATCATTCTATCTATCATTCTATCTATCTATCATTCTATCTATCATTCTATCTATCTATCTATCGTTCTATCATTCTATCTATTGTTTTATATCTATCGTTCTGTCTGTCTATCTATCTATCTATCTATCTATCTATCTATCTATCTATCTATCTATCTATCTATCTATCTATCTATCTATCTATCATTCTATTTTTCTGTCTACCTGTCTGTCCATCCATCCATCCATCCATCTGATATCCAAAAATCCTTATTTCTAAGACGAATGACTTTCTGACTTAACCCTGATTGTCAATACTGTTGTATCTCAGTAGAGATACTGAGCATAGAATAGAAAAATTTATTTCAGATTCTCTAGTTGTAAAACACCATACATAAGATGCAAATCATCCCAATCTAATTCACTCAAGCATCACAAACATTAACCACATCAGCCTACATCCATCTCCTTGCATCATTTCACTCGGTTGGTTGCCGTCATGTGATGGAATTCCGTGTCCATCCCATGTCACTTTGTCATTGTTGTGTCTCCTCCTCCCCTCACATGACCTGTTGACCTTTGAGTTCTTTCATGATGTCACACCATAGGACTCTGCGACCTCTGTCCTCAGGTCCTGGTGCTTGCTCTCACGGCCAGTGGGAACGCAGGGTCTTCTGCACGCTCCGAGCTCACAGTGATGCACATGAGAACAGGGGGAAGGGTGGGAGAAAACCAGCAAGTATTGATACTCCTCGGTGACAGAGTCTGTTGAATATCAAAACCGTGGCTTGCTCTTTGTTCGGTCGACAAATGCACTACAATTGATTAGAAGCTGAATACTAAGAGGAGCATCAGTCTTGAGCGAGGGCTTTCTTCTTCCCAGGCTTTCGGAGTTCGAAGGGTCATGCCAAGAGAAGGGTTGGTCAGTGTGTGAGAATACACCACACCTAATTAATGGAGACGAGCCTGTGGTTCACAACATACTTAAAGGAATATTGTGGGTGATTTTCGACTTAATGTCTGTGAGCACCATCTGTGCCATGCTGTCGTTTACCTAAAACAATCATTTCGACTCATCTCTCATTGAGTAAAATGAACCAGGGATGCATTTACAGTAAAACATAAGAAACGGAAGCATGGCAGTAAAGTAGAAAGCACCTTAAAAAAACAAAATAATACTGTTTTGAAAGTATTGTAGTTGTGAAAAATGTTTCTGTTGTGTAAAATGGTTTGAATTGCTGAATTAACTGAAATTTGCTGAATTTATTGAAAATGTTATGAATTAAAATGACTGGAAATGCTTGGATATTACATGGACCACAATATACCAATAATGTTTTTCTAAACACCTGTCCAAAAACATGTTTGTTTTTTTTGTTTAGTTTTTTCCTTAGTTTTTGTTCCTCATAGCAGTGTGAACAGCACAAACCACATGGAATCTGATCATTTGGGACACTTTATAGCCTCATTCAGACTGTCAGTCCAAATCTGAGTTTTGGGCATATCTGATTGAAATCTGATCAGATTTAGCAAGTGTGAACGGCAAAAAAAAAAAAAAAAAAAAATAACATGAAATGCGCATTTCTGGAAATCCATTTTAGTCTGACTACTCTGATCGGATTTTGCATGGTTGATGTGACTTTTTCACGCACATAAAAATGGAAACGTCAGACATTGTTATAGGAAACATGCTGAAAGTCGCTGCAGAAACAAAGTTGTGTTGTTCCAAAGTGCCAGACGAGCAGAAAATGACGATAAAACGGAGACATGTTTTGAATCCGGCAGAGACGACAGTATGGAAAAAAAGCTGTTCACACCAGCCGAAAAAGCGACATGGACACACAAATCGGATCTGAACAGTTGCGATACACAATGTAAGTCATTTTAGATCAGATACCAATGGGATACACAAATAATCAGATTTGGACTGACAGTGTGAACTTAATGTGATCCTAAATCAGATACAGTTCTGATGTTTTGCGATGCGACCTCAGTCTGAACAGTCGTATTGGAATTCAACTTTTACGTCACTCTAGATCAACATTTGTCACAATTTTGCACTGATAGGGTCGATTTACTCCAAAAGTTATACATACCAGTAGTTTTTTGGTCACTCTGTGAACATGGAAGAGGGCAGGAAAGTTAGTCAGTGGAGGGACGGTGAGCTGTTATACTGTATTATGGTGACAACTCTATACAAGCAAAATTTGGAAAACTGTATGAGAAAAACTTGCTTTCTTTCTCCTAATCCGCATCTGCATCCTCCTTAATGGGGACATAACATGAAAATCTGACTTTTTCCATGTTTAAGTGCTATAATCTACCAACCCAGAAAATGTGAAAAGGACAACTAGGCAACTTTGTTTCAGCAAGCCTTTTTATGCAAGAATGTGAAAAAACGGGCCGTTCAGATTTCACTCTCCTTGTGACGTAGGTAGGGGATCTTATTATAATATTGCCGCCCCTTAATCTGCACGTTTCCACCCACGGCACCGCCATTTTGTTTTCGCATGTGAGGCAAAGCTGCAGATGAAGAAAATGTAAGTATATTTAAGTAATGCAATGTGTTTCTTCGGTTCAGGCAGCTTCGCTTTCCATGTGCTTTCCATGTGCTTTCCCTTAACCTCCATACGCTTTATTACTTTATTTATTTATTACTTTTATACTCATTTTGGCTGCGTGAGATTTTCCTGCTTTGTTGTTGTTGAGCAACCGAAGTGCGAGCTGTTAAAGCTCCGCCCTCTTCTGGAAAGGGGGCCGGGAGCAGCAGCTCATTTGCATTTAAAGGGACACACACAAAAACGGCATGTTTTTAAAACTTCACAGACACATTCTGGGGACACCATAGACTTATATTACATCTTGTGAAAAGTGGCATAATAGATCACCTTTAATACCTGCACACAAATACACTGGCTTCCACGGTACATCACCTTATAAATTAACCCGTAAATGTTGATTTCAGTAAGCTCCACATTTATGTCCACATAGTTCCATGCTGCTTTTCTTTTGTTTTATGCATACTGATCAGTTCAGGATTGTGACCTGATCAAGAAGTTCCAATATAGAGTGCGATCTCTTACCATTCCCATTCAACTCGATTGCAAATTCACAATAACCCTGTATATTCCTTCAAGAGATATTTCAACGAGTTATTGTGCTGGTGTGTCTAGTGCGAGAGTGCCTGAAGGACTAAAGCATCACGAATGATAACGATGTCAGCGAACGCTCAAATATAGAGATGGAAGGACGGAGAAAAGAGTTCGATTTGATTAAGTCCGCAGACACTCATGATTTACCGCTATATGTGGACGCTCTCGGATTCGCACAGAGAGAGTAAAGCAGCTCTTCGGAGACTTTTAATGATTATAGCACATCTCCGCAGGCGCTTCCAAGACAGACGAAGATTAGCGAGAGGACAAGTGTGACACATTAGAGTAAGAGAAAAGCAGAGCTGAGGAAGACAGACGCTTAGGAGTGAAAGACAAAGACATAGTACAAAAGGAGAGGGAGTTTGTGTTTGGCTTTTGACATAATGTAGAAATACAGATTCAGAGAACAATTTAGGGTGGTATATATGAAGATTTCCTATATATATTGCTCCCCGTTGCTTAGTGCACTCAGAAACACATTCTGATCAGACAGAGGGAGTAGATTCCTGAATCAAATGAACAAATGTCATAGATATGCGTAGTTACCACTAATCTTATCAAAACTTGCTGACCCTGGTCTTTCTGTTATCTCTTCTGCTCTGTAAGTCTCATTTGAGCAGAGGTTGTCTGCTCTGGTGTAAGGGTATTGGTGTCTTCAAATGTCAGACTGTCCTCATTAAGACATTCCCAAGTCTAGCATATTTTCTTTTAGCGCCATGGTGTGGAAGTGTAGTTGTAGGTGTCAGGCCTTCCAGCTGGGACATTTTATTAATGCCTCAACACTTTATGTCCCATATCTGCAGTTATTGAACATTTCAGTGAGTTCATGGCATTGGGTTTTTGAGCTGCTCTCTATCAGCTTGTTATGTCTGGCGTCATGCCTGTCTGTTTCAAGGTCCAAACGCTCTCTCAGACACCGAAAGCAAACAAGAAATGTTGCTAATATGCACTCAAGGTGTGCTGTAATACTACTGAAAAATCCTAACCTTTGCCTCTATCCCTCTAGTGTTGTTCAGTCTTTTTAGAAAAAAAAAAAAGTTTTGAAATTTAAAAAATCGCTACTTCATCGAAAAGCCGTAAAATCCAGCGTTTTGCCATATGACCCGGAAGTGAGGAACTGTATTTGCAGGCAGAGGAAGACGCACTCTGTACATAAAACAGTCTTCATAAATATGTCAGCAGATTTCGACAAAGAGGATGAGTTGCATTTTTTGGCAGAACTGTACTTATACAGAAAGGCTTTTACGTCATCTTCCCGCGCCTGCGTCATGGTGCTTTCGTGAGCTCTTATCAGAGGCCCAAGATGGAAGTGAAGAACTTGTTGAACAAAGTCCTTATTTATATTTTTTTTGCGCACAAAAGTATTCTCGTCGCTTCATAAAATTATTGTAGAACCACTGTAGTCACGTTGACTGTTTTAACAACGTCTTTAGTACCTTTATGGATCTTGAGAGTTTGAATGGCATCGCTGTCAATGGAGGCCTCTCTGAGCCACCTGATTTCATCTACAATATCTTAATTTGTGTTCTGAAGATGATCGAAGGTCTTACAGGTGTGGAACGACAGGAGGGTGAGTAATTAATGACAGAATTTTCATTTTTGGGTGAACTAACCCTTTAACAACTAACTTAATGACTATTAACAAGCAGTAAATTAGGAGTTTATTGAGGGAAAAGCTGTAGTTAATAGTGAATACATGTTCCCTAAACTAAAGCGTTACCAGTATTATTGAACAAAAATATATTACATTGATTTTACTGAAAAAAAAAAAAGTTATATTTCAGGTGTTCTGTCATTTTTGACCGCAAACAACACAAGTGTGACCCCCAAATGAACAATACCAGAGGAATATACTCAAATTCAAAGATTCATCTTTTTTATCAATATACACGCAAAACATAGGTGTCCGTGACAGAACCTTTGTGTTATACTTTATTTCTGTCAGGACCACTATCGTCAAATATGATAGATAATGCATAGAGTTTGTATTGGCGGTATGGTTCTGTTCTGGGCAAGAACTCCCTGCGCATCCATGCAGCCTAGCATGGATAAGCGCAGGGAGAGCAGCAATAAACCCCCTAGGGTAAACAGAACAGGACCAACATATGCAGATATCATTAAATGTCATAATTTAAGGAAGACATATTTTGAGAATTAGTCTGATTAGGGGAATAATAAGGCCAATCCTGACTGAAGAGAGGAGGAGCTGGGGATGGAGAAGGGTAATTTGCTCCTGAGAATGCAATAACTGCTGACAATACTGAGGAGCTTATATATAGATGCCGTGATAGGCGTCGTATTCCTATAGGTAGACGCAAGTCACCTGGGAGTCAGCTGATGCAAGCTTGACTGATGTGACCTGCCAGAACTGACGCTAACGCTAGATTTATTAATTTTTTTAACAAAACTGTCTTTATATATTTCTTCTTGCTGTATTAGGAAAAATGCATTTTTAAAATAAAAACAAAATAAATTAATTTATATGTGAATTATATTTTACAAAATAATTTATTCCATAATAAATTTTTTTGTTCAGGTTTCTTTGAGGAATAGGAAGTTCAAACATCATTTACGTGAAATAGAAATTATCTTGTAACATTATAGAAGTCTTTGATGCCTTTAAATACAATGCTTATACAATATATAGCTTAAGATGAGGTAATGCAATGAAAAAGGCACCTGTTTAATAGATTGACCCAAATGCTTAAATCATCTCTTTTGCCATTTTATCATGTATTGGCATAGAAAGTTGAGAGATGACAAGAAATTATGCAAAGTAGAGTCTCCTACATGTGCACAACTCAATTTGAACATTGACCACAAATAAAAAATTTCTCTGTATGTGACATTTGTTCTGATACATTGAATATCTTTTTTTTATTATTATTAATACAGAGGGATTCAAATTTCCTTTTTATTTTCATGCAGTGTTTTCTAAAAAGGAAACTATCTAAAAAGTTTGGACCATGAAAAAAAATCATTTGTTGTCATGCAGCAAATTGCTACTAGGTATCGTTTAGGCAACTCAGATCTGGCAAATACACTGAGCGTTTGCCTGAAGGAAAGAGTTGTTATAATACTTTTCTAAGCCAAAAATATGTGCCGTTGTGCAGTTTGAACCTCAAGGTGATGGCACAAATTCCTCTGAGTTGAGCAAGTGGATTCTGGTACTGTGGTCCAACTAATCGTCCTGGCAGGAAGGTATAAATCAAAATACTCAAGGGAAACATGTTTTTACTCTTAAATGCAGTCAACTATATTTCAACAGAAAATATCCTTACATTTATCAGGACTGGGAACGCTGCCACTCAGTAATGAAAATTAAACTGTGAAGTGACAAAATTCTTTACACGAAGAGATTTTTTTGACATGGATGAGAAGTTGTAAGGTCTATGCAGGGCAAGTGCTATTTCCATTGAGGAGCTTTTTAGAAAGTGCTAGTAATGATGATGTGCTTCAGATTACTCAATATAATTGGCTCTAGAAACTGTGCTATATGTGTCCCCTTGACTTACTACTGTTATAATTACTGAACTGTCACTCTGTTTCATGCATTTCATGC
Source organism: Anabarilius grahami (assembly GCA_003731715.1). Taxonomy (NCBI): domain Eukaryota; kingdom Metazoa; phylum Chordata; class Actinopteri; order Cypriniformes; family Xenocyprididae; genus Anabarilius; species Anabarilius grahami. Next base: position 855,058 of record RJVU01071319.1, read on the forward strand.
ACACAAAAATGTATCAGAATATCAGTCATATAATACGCTTCTATTGTTTGCCATTAATGTTCATTTGGGTTACATAGAATACTGTTATGTCAAAGTTTCATCTATCAAAAGTGGTCCAAGGAAGGAACAGTGGTGAACCGGCGACAGGGTCATGGGCGGCCGAGGCTCATTGATGCACTTGGGGAGCGAAGACTGGCCTGTGTGGTCCGATCCAACATACAAGCTACTGTAGCTCAGATTGCTCAAGAAGTTAATGCTGGTTCTGATAGAAAGGTGTCAGAATACAAAGTGCGTCGCAGTTTGTTGCGTATGGAGCTGCATAGCTGCAGACCAGTCAGGGTGCCCATGCTGACCCCTGTCCACCGCCGAAAGAGCCAACAGTGGACACGTGAGCATCAGAACTGGACCACGGAGCAATGGAAGAAGGTGGCCTGGTCTGATGGATCATGTTTTCTTTTACATCCCGTGGATGGCCGGGTGCGGGTGCGTCGCTTACCTGGGGAACACATGGTACCAGGATGCACTATGGGAAGAAGGCAAGCCGGCGGAGGCAGTGTGATGCTTTGGGCAATGTTCTGCTGGGAAACCATGGGTCCTGCCATCCATGTGGATGTGACTTTGACACATACCACCTACCTAAGCATTGTTGCAGACCATGTACACCCTTTCATGGAAACGGTATTCACTGGTGGCAGTGGCCTCTTTCAGCAGGATAATGCACCCTGACGCAAAGCAAAAATGGTTCAGGAATGGTTTGAGGAGCACAACAACGAGTTTGAGGTGTTGACTTGGCCTCCAAATTCCCCAGATCTCAATCCAATCGAGCATCTGTGGGATGTGCTGAACAAACAAGTCCGATCCATTGAGGCTCCACCTCGCAACTTACAGGACTTAAAGGATCTGCTGCTAACAAATGGGGGAAAAATCTCATCATGAAATAAATGTTTTTCTCTAATACACATTGCTCACATTTAATCATACCCTTTTATTCAATACTTTTTGCATCCTCCTTTTCCCAAGATAACAGCTCTGAGTCTTCACACCTTCAGGGGTCTAGAGGAGTCCATGCCTCGATGGGTCAGGGCTGTTTTGGGAGCAAAAGGGGGACCAACACAATATTAGGAAGGTGTTCATAATGTTATGCCTATGTATGTATATAAAGATATTAAAATGTTATATTTAAAATTAAGTCCATAATAAAAAATAAAACATTACATAGTAAAATCCATCCGACAATTGCTAAAAAATTTTGTGCACTGGCTAAACTGTAATATTCAGTGTAGAAATGGATGAGTTTCTCTTCAAATTGTAGGTATTATTAATAAAAGTATACATATTTGAATTCCATGAGGCAATTTCATAAAGTTAAAAAGTTTTGTAACTTTACATTTGTGCATTTGGGATTTGGGGTAATAGTTCAAGAATGTGAAGCTCAACAGTAACTTTTTCTAATGAATTGATTAAAAATAGATTCTAATATTTTCTGAAATGGTCCAGTTATGGTGCAGCAGGAGAGGAGAGGAGGAAAAAAATAGACAGAGAGACACAAAAAAACCCTCCTGAAGAGGATGATGCTGACAAAACCTCAATATGACTTAATGTAGGGTATTCTAGAGGCTTCAGGGTTTGTAGCTGAAGGAGGATTGGTGGTGTTCTATGGTAAATTTGATTTCAAATGCACACGTACACATGTAGATGTGACTCACTAGATCCGCATTAGCTCTGGGCTAATCCTCATGTGTGCAGGGGACCGAGGGGGAGGACAAGATTTCACTCTGAGGGTGGATATGCTCTCAAACCAGTCATTTCCAATTAGACAGTCTATAGTCTCTTTAGCTTTCTTATGCTCTTTCTCTTTCTCTCTTTTGACAAAAGATGTTTGCACCTTTTCTTCAACCTGGGCCACAAAAAAAATGTGAGCTTTTTAAAGGTAATCTGCACTGTAAAAAAATGATGACATTTTATGGTTAAAAACGGGAGCTGTGGTTGTCGAAACTTTACTGTAATAATTTGTTGGCAACAACAATGGCAGTAGTTCTCGAGTCAGCTGCAGTACACTGATAGCAGTTCTCTGTCGAGTCAGGAGTTGGTTAATGGTTACAACATTTCTCGAATCACTAGAACACAGAGCTGAGGAAACAGTTAGAACTTGGACATGTCCGCGGAGAACCCATGAGTTGCTGAGATGAGCAGGCGTGAACCAAGCAGTTGACTTGAATGATGGGATGAAAATGAAAGGTTATTAATGATTTCTTCAAGGTTTATGTTGTTGATTAAGACTAGTTTATTCACTTTACTGTATATGCTTAAAACATGTAAAACATCTGCGTTTTTCATCATTGTTGTTCTTTAGTAATAGAATTGCGTAAATGTGACGCCATTGTGTGATTACGTAAAAGAACTGGTGAATCCATTTTAGAACCGATTCATTGGAATGAACTGTCCGAAAGAACCAATTCGTGGAAAAGAATCAGACTTCCCATCACTGATAGCTTTTCCACAAGCTGAGGTATATAAGGTGCACAATGTCATACACACAAATACAAAAACACCATAATGGTAACAAACATGAAACTAAAATAATGTAACAAACATAATTAAGCAACATAAGATGAAACAATAAACACAAATTGAAATAACTGACAACAAAAACTAAGTGGAAACAACTATTTAAATTTAAAAACATCGAATGTCAGTGTCACTGTCAGTTTATGGTTTCTCACTGCAAATTATAAGATGACAATTACCAAAATCTGTTCATATAACATAATGCATACTGTAAAATGACAATAAAGCCCCGTTAGATCTATTACAGTTTTCACCTTAGTAAGAGAAATTAATTTTAACCAATTACAGTTTTTTAATGTTGGATTTTTAGTTTATTGGGTTTTTTTTTTAACCATTTTTCTTTCCCAGATTAATAAGCAGAGAGTTCAAATTTTGATTCCCTTGAGTGGATGCTGAAAAATGCAAATACTAAAACTCTAATGCATAATTGGCCAGTTTGATCAGAATTATTTAGTTAGGCTGAATTCAAATAAATCTAAATTGAAGTGTTTATATGTTTATAATTGTTTACAAGTGATTCAAAGTGGACTGTTTACCTTTTACCTGTTTTTGTGAGGCAATTCAGATACTTACAAGACAACACTTAAAAAGTGATTTTGAGTGAACTTAATAGGATCTTTGCTAAACCTAAATTGCATTAAAATCATTTTATTACATTTATTATTTAGAGCAGCAGATGAGGGACACAATTTTAAACATTATCAAGACATTTAAAGCTACGTTGTGATCCAGTGGTGAACTAAAGGAGAATCTAAACCTTCATTATGAAATCACAGAGCAGTAACTGCATGACTTAAATAACATAACTCGTCAACCACAATAAATACATCACAGATGCAGAACATCCTGCCCTTACATCACCTCCGTGCCTCTCATATCCCATCTCTATACTGTCATAATTTTTTCCAGAACTCTCAGCTGGACGATGGAGTCCTCTGTTGTTCTTCAGGGAGGAGAAAAATGGCCTGCTCCAGTTTTTCACCGTGGGAGGTTGCGGAGATCTGAGCACCGCTGGGGGGAATGGCTTTGTATTCCAAAAGTTTCCATGACATCTGCTTGGCACCTGTTCCCAGGATGGGCTGATGTGACTTTCCTGTCATATCTACCATTTTGCAATTTTTGGAAGTGTATTTTTCTGTGAATGTGCGATCCATTAGCCGCTATATGCAGTTGTGCTCAAAATTATTCATACCCTTTGTAAAAATGACTAAAGAAGGCTGTGAAAATAAATCTGCATTGTTAATCCTTTTGATCTTTTATTAAAAAAAATGACAAAAATCCAACCGTATATTACAGAATAAGTATTCTCACAATTAATCATACCCTTTTATTCAATACTTTTTGCAACCTTCTTTTCCCAAGATAACAGCTCTAAGTCTTCTCCTATAATGTCTGATGAGTTTGGAGAACACCTGAGAAGAGATCAGAGATCATTCCTTCATACAGAATCTCTCCAGATCCTTCAGATTCCCAGCTCCATGTTGGTGCTTCTTCTCTTCAGTTCACTCCACTCATTTTCTATAGGGTTCAGGTCAGGGAATTGGGATGGCTATTGCAGAAGCTTGGTTTTGTGCTCAGTGACACATTTTTGTGTTGATTTTGATGTTTGTTTTTGTATCATTGCCCTGAAGGAAGATCCAACCACAGCCCTTTATAAGAGTTCAAGCAGGGACAGTCAGGTTTAGATTTTTTATCTTTTGCTGTTTGATAGAATCCATGATTCCATGTATCTGAACAAGATGTCCAGGATCTCTGGCAGAAAAATAGGCCCACAATATTCAAGATCCAGCAGTCGTGGCCTAACCAGGGGGGCAGTCGTGGCCTAACCACGGGGGCAGTCGTGGCCTAATGGATAGAGAGTCGGACTTGTAACCCAAAGGTCATGGGTTCGAGTCTCAGGTCCGGCAGGGATTGTTGGTGAGGGGATTGAATGTCCAGCGCTCTCCCCACCCTCAATATCACGACTGAGGTGAGACCCTTGAGCAAGGCACCGTACCCCTACAGGCTGCCCACTGCTCCGGGTGTGTGTTCACGGTGTGTGTGTTCACTGCTGTGTGTGTGCGCACTTGGATGGGTTAAATGCAGAGCACAAATTCCGAGTATGGGTCACCATACTTGGCCACATGTCACTTCACTTCGCTTCACTTTCACTTTTCACTTCACTTTCACTTCACTATATTTCATTGTACACATGGGGTACTTTTTATTTCTGTGTGCACCAAAGCCCTCTTAAGTGTTTGGTTGATTTTAACTGGAGCAAATTAGTTGAGTTAACTTAAAAGTTGAATGCGATAAGTTGCCTTATTTTTTCTTTTTTAAGTTAGTTCAACTTTATTTATTTTTTTACAGTGTTTAGGCATCTTTGCCTTTGGATTGACCCTGAACTTACTTTTAAGCACCATATTGATTGTTAATAGAACATATTGTTGTTTGTGATTACTTTATCGCTCAATTAATTCTTACATTTCAAGTCAGGAACAGAATTGTTTCTCATTTAAGATTACTTCTTATTGATTATGCTGATATCAAAACACCCTTGACATTAATCTTAAGCCTCTTAATGTTGTTTACAATTCTGCAGATATCGTTCTCATCATTGTCATATGTATGAATTGCTTAACTGGTTGCATCCTAAATCTAGAAGACAATTTCATTGGCTTTTTAAATGTTAATTTGATTGTCCATTCTATTTGAAACAGTTTTTGATTCCATATAGATCCTCTTATTCACTTAGACATATGCAATTTTTTTTTTCCTAAAATTTTCAGTGAAGTCGCACATTGGTCATTTTTCAGTACAAAGCTCCTTTTGATTGGAATAATAACCCTGGGATGGGATGCACAACACTGGTTTAGCACTGGTTTTGGTGATGTGGTTAATGATCTCCACTAGTAACCACAAGGTAGGCTTGAACCTCAATGAACTATTGCCAGCTTGTTTGCCCAGTGTTTCTGCAGGGGAATTGGATAAAAGTGTATCTTAATGGCCGATTATTATCCTAGATAGGATGCAGAATAGTCCTTCAGTGTTCTTTTGACTTTGTGACATTAGCAGGCTTATTTCATTTTGATAAAAAAAATGAAAGCTCAAGTTTAAATAATAGACCAATTGAAGGAAGCAAATAAGTATCAGAGGGTATGTCTAAGATCAACAACTTGCTATGACCCTAATTAATATCTGAGAACACGGAGTGTAAGTGTGCCAAATTTCTGGTCAGATATAATATCTCAGTGCATTTGCAGCCTACTGGAGGATCGTAATTACTTTTTTGCTGGCGGCACAGCAGAAAGCTAATGGAAACTGAGCAACAGCAGGGGCTGTAATTTATTTGGAGAGGTTCTTTAAGGGATATGTGTGGAAAGATATTATTTTAAATATAACATTTTAATATATATATATATATATATATATAATGGCCAAAAGGGATGTCCACCCTAGGAAAATTGACATCTTTACCTTTTATTCAAATATTATTAAAAATTAGTTAAAGCATTTTGCATAGTTGTGCTTGGAGTCAATTGTTTTATTTGTGATAACGCAATGAAACATGCCAAATTATGCAGACATAATTTTTGTCCAGGCTTTCAAACAAAGAAATTGTATGAAAAACAAGAGAACCAATAATTTATACATATATACAGACAGGTGAAGTGAATAGCACTGATCATCACTTCATCATGACACCTGTTAGTGGGTGGGATATATTAAGCTGCAAGTGAACATTTTGTCCTTAAAGTTGATGTGTTAGAAGCAGGAAAAATGGGCGAGCGTAAGGATTTGAGCGAGTTTGACAAGGACCAAATTGTGATGGCTAGGTCAGAGCATCTCCAAAACTGCAACTCTTGTGGGGTGTTCCCGGTCTGCAGTGGTCAGTATCTATCAAAAGTGCTCCAAGGAAGGAACAGTGGTGAGCCGACGACAGGGTCATGGGCGGCCGAGGCTCAATGATGGCTGGCCCGTGTGGTCCGATCCAACAGATGAGCTACTGTAGCTCAAATTGCTCAAGAAGGTAATGCTGGTTCTGATAGAAAGGTGTCAGAATACACAGTGTGTCGCAGTTTGTTGCGTATGGAGCTGCATAGCTGCAGACCAGTCAGGGTGCCCATGCTGACCCCTGTCCACGGCCGAAAGAGCCAACAGTGGACACGTGAGCATCAGAACTGGACCGCTGAGCAATGGAAGAAGGTGGCCTGGTCTGATGAATCATGTTTTCTTTTACATCACGTGGATGGCTGGGTGCATGTGCGTCACTTACCTGGGAAACACATGGCACCAGGATGCACTATGGGAAGAAGACAAGCCGGTGGAGGCAGTGTGATGCTTTGGGCAATGTTCTGCTGGGAAACCTTGGGTCCTGCCATCCATGAGGATGTTACTTTGACACGTACCACCTACCTAAGCATTGTTGCAGACCATGTACAGCCTTTCATGGAAACGGTATTCCCTGGTGGGTGTGGCCTCTTTCAGCAGGATAATGCTCCTGCCACAAAGCAAAAATGGTTCAGGAATGGTTTGAGGAGCAAAACAACGAGTTTAAAGTGTTGACTTGGCCTCCAAATTCCCCAGATCTCAATCCAATGGAGCATCTGTGGGATGTGCTGAACAAACAAGTCCGATCCATGGAGGCTCCACCTCACAACTTACAGGACTTAAAGGATCTGCTGCAATTAGTATTAGATATTTTAAAAGTAACTTTATATATTGCATCTATATTTCAAAATGAAATAATAAATCAATTAAAAGTAGAATTGTTGTCGATATATATTATAATGTGACTGAAAATCTCCATGAGAATCTAAAAGCTCTGAATCTTAATTTAATTGTCCCTCTAATTTGCCCTGAACAGACAGAGGTGCAGTGTCTGTTGTGTCATGCAGATCTTGCTTGTGGCAGTGTTTGGTCGACGTATAATTGATCTAATTGGACTACAAACACTCTAGGATGAAATTAAATTAAGGCCGCTGCAGTGGTTTAATTAAATGCAATCCTAATGTACTTCATTAAGAAGGCTGTGGCTGGCAAATTAGACAGTAAAACTGAGTCATTCAGAAAGACTCGTGAAATCAAAATGGGTCTCTTAAATGATTAGCAAATGGGGTGGCCAATGCTGATGTAGATCTAAATGAAAGAGAAACATTTAATGTGACCGAAACCACAGAAGGAATAAATGTAGAGATGGTTTGGCCTATTGTTTGGCAAAAAACAAATTATCCCACTTATAGTGGTTTTCTTAAACTTCTAGTGGTCAAAAATGAATAACAATGCCCTTAAAATCAAACAATAAAATGTATTTTGGGGTATTTAATTTTACCATGAAAACATGTTTGAATAACTCAATTTGGGCAGTTAATTCACCACACAAAAACACTGAGGTTAACACAAACCATGTTTGTTAGTGAACCTGTATTTAATCTAGTCTTAATTTATTTTATTTTATTTTTTATTTTTTTTGGACCTTGTGAAGTTTTGTTCATGGTTTTTAATAATGAAGTTATGCCATGCAACTCATCCATACCGGTCTAATTTGCCTTCCACCAATTACACAGTACAGAAAACACCTGGTAAAATTATAATATTGTAATATTTTGTTCTCTTATCCAAAAAAGAAAGGCTTCTAGATCTTGAACTCCTTTAAAAGGTTAAATGAGGTTCTCAGCAACATCTTCAGCAGAAGAAAACATCACAATACCTGACTTTCTGACAAAATTCTCATCATCAGAACATTAAATCACTGTTTTCTGTATGTGGTTCACCTGGTCCTGTTATATCTACAGGATCCTTATGCAACCATGCGGAACAATCATTTGACCTAATGACTCCTATAAGATCGCTGCCAATGCTGTTCAGATCTCCTGCCATGTTTAATCGACAACAACTATTGTGGGTTGAAGGCATACTTTGGCTCCTGTATGCGTAACCCATATGGATTAAGAAATCGGGAAGAAATATGACTCATCAGACCATGTTACTTTTGTTCTGTTGTTTAGGTAGAATATAGCCAAACTTTTGATTTGCAGCATAAATTGTGGTCCACATAGCAGCTTCTTCTACCCAAGACCTGCCCACTTAGACATTCCATTACAGTAGCATTCCTGTATGTGATGCAGTGCCGTCTAAGGGCCCGAAGATCCCGGGCATCCAGTATGGTTTTCCGGCCTTGACCCTTACGCACAGAGATTGATCCAGATTCTCGGAATCTTTGGATGATATTATGCACTGTAGATGATGATAACTTCAAACTCTTTGCAATTTTTCTCTGAGAAACTCCTTTCTGATATTGCTCCACTATTTTTCGCCACAGCATTGGGGGAATTGGTGATCCTCTGCCCATCTTGACTTCTGAGAGGCTCTTTTTTATATCCAATCATGTTGCCAGTTGACCTAATAAGTTGCAAATTGGTTTTCCAGCTGTTCCTTATATGTACATTTAACTTTTCCGGCCTCTTATTGCTACGTGTCCCAACTCTTTTGGAATGTGTAGCTCTCATGAAATCCAAAATGAGCCAATATTTGGCATGACATTTCAAAATGTCTCACTTTCAACATTTGATATGTTATCTATATTCTATTGTGAATAAAATATAAGTTTATGAGATTTGTAAATGATTGCATTCCTTTTTCATTCACAATTTGTACAGTGTCCCAACTTTTTTGGAATCGGGTTTGTATTTGTTGACGAAAATTAGAGTAGATTTTAGTCATAGGTTTAGTCATTAAAATTTTTTATTTATTCATTGTCTCGTTTTCGTCCGTGAAAATGTTTCTGCACAGATTGCTGTATTTTAAAGAGATATGGAGGAGATTAGGAGGAAAAACGGTTAGAGATTAGAAGGAAACTGAGGCTTTACTGAGCTCAACAGCACTGGCGGAACTGTGATATAAACGAAACGCTATTGACTATTTTTAAAAAAGGGGAGGAGCTGTTCGATATGTCCCATCCTGTTTTCCTGTTTCAGTGGAAATTACATCAACACATTGAATAATGCTGCACGTTGCAAGGCACTTCAGTGGGACTTTAATTGCGATCTCAAGCCGATTAATTACCAGCGGTTATTACTCCACATAACGTCATTAACGACAGTCCTATATTGTTGAACAAACATGGTTCAAAGGACAGAGGAGCGACCGGTTTCGGGAAACAATCGTGACTAGCTTAGTTTCCACAGCAATGCAACGTACCGTGGTGGTTAAGCAGTGAGTTATGTCATTGAACAGGAAACGCAACCCTGGGTCGTCTGAGGCTTATAAAACCTGAACACTGAGATATACTTTTATTTTTTTTGCATTGGCCTTGAATAAAAGTGCTTTCCAAACAGCAGCTCTGACTGAAATTCCAGGTCTGTGATGTTTATAACAAATTATTTGTAGAGACAGGTGCAGAATCAGTTCTGTGGTCATTTCTGAGGTGCTTTCAAGCAGTTTAGCAAATAGTCTGGCAAGGATTGACGCTAAGAGCCTGTGTGTATCTGAAAGTGCTTTTTTGTGTGTGTTTTACTTGCTTGAAAAACATTTGAAAAAGTTGCAAGTTGAAGTAGTTTCAGAAACATGTCCGTCTAAAAGTGCAGCCGGTGTGAAAAGCATTGATATTACCATCACGGCTCTGAGCAATTGACTGTCGGTAAAGTCAGTAGGCTGTGACCTTTTGGCAGAATATGTTTTGTATATCTGTTTTGTATTAATAACACAGTCTTTCAAAAATATTCTTATTTTTTGGACCACTGCTGCTCAACTGAGAATGAAATCATCTCATAAGTGGATGTCCTCAGTGACTGGAGGCTGTAGCTAGACATATTTTATAACTTGACTCTATTCACCTCTTCAGCAGAATGTCTGATAGAATCACAAAGCACTCTGTTCATCACCACTGAAAAGGTCAGAAGGGACGTATGTTGGTAAATTTAATAGCACTCTCAGAGTGGAACTCATAACTGGACTTTTCAGACAGTACCAAAAGAACATCAAAGTAACAATTTCCTGTTTGTGCAGCTCTATCTCTAACATATTGATGCAGCTTTCAAAAGAATCAAAGGGAAACGTCTTGCTTTAACAAATACATAGAGACGAGACAGACACGAAAACTGTTTCATAACTTTTGTAAGTGATAGAGACTGTTATAAGGATCAATCTAAATAACTTCAGCCTGCTGAGTCCCATTAATGATTTTTTTACCACATAATGTATCTGTGCTTCTCTTCCCATTAAATTTTCAGCACAAAAGTGAATCTTATAATACAATTTGATCAAAGGCTTGATTTTTATTTATTTATCAATTTAACTTCTGGCTGAATAAATATTATTCAGTCAGTGTAAGTTCACTCAAGTCAACCTATATTTCTAATGGATTACACTCAATTCAGTCTGAAGCCTTGCTTTTTGGAGTACAGAGTAGAATATTAGTAGCCTGTACGTTCTTCTTAATATACTTAGGGCCAGATTTACTTACAGCTAATCCCCCTTTTGGTGTTAAAAACAACTGTCAGGATTTACTAAAGACACGCAGTTAAAACAAATCGCGCTGAAAGGGCGTGGACAGGGTTATTTTTGTGGCCGACCTTACTGCATATGCATTTGTAAGAGTTTCCCTTTCAGACACAAAATTTATTGGAGGAGAGCTTTTAAATGAATCATGCAAGGTCATTTACTAAGGTTTACGCTAGTCAATTTATTCCTGGAATTAAATTGCACTAAAGCAAATAAATTTTAACGGCACTCCAGGCCATCAGCGACATTCAGCGCTCATGTACCCACAGAGAACAGCTTCATCTCGGCCAGTCCTTCAGGAATTTGCCGCTGGCTCTTATGTAGATCGTGTTTAAACATGAGGTATAATTCGTTTTGGGTATATCACACGGGCAATCTTTGGTCTTATTAATATATTATTTGTTCCAGAGCTAACAGATTTGGCTTCAGGGCTATATTAAGTTTCATAACTTTATATTTACATTGAAATTAAATCCTGTACTAATCCTGTTTGACTGAACTGTTAGCTTGTGTTTATTTCCTATTTTACTTCTTATACTGTTATAATGGCTATTGATTTAATTTTAAATATTATTGTTCAATAGATGATATTTTATATAAATAACATGCCATATTTTTTGATATTGAGAAAGAGTCCGTTAGTGATTTCGACTTCAGTGAAAGTTTCATTAATACGCCATTAGATGGCGGCAAAGACTGTCTTTATGAGTGAGTCAGTCAGTCACAAAGACTTTTATATTGAAATGGACTGAAACAAGGAAACAAGGACATTGATTTTATTTTAAACAACATCTTACAAGACGCAACTGACAAATGCATTGACTAGCGCTGTCATGGGAAATCCTCTTAAATGTAAAAAGGACAAAGACAAAGATATTGCTTTCCTCAGCGGACATACAAACTGATTTTGTGATTATGAATATAAGATTGACCTGAAGAATATCAGCTAGATGCAGGTAATACACTCACTCAGGCGATCTCTCTCTCATAATACTCTCATATTACAGTGAGTTTCAATGGAGGGACTCAACGTTCCTTTGTTAGTAGTTTTAAAGTGACGTTTCAGAATTAGTAACTGAGGCTTGGGCTCAACTGTTAAACTGTCAACTTGAGATTTGAATTCGTGGCGGAAGGAAGTAGTTCCTCACAAAAGAGGGTTTTAAATACATTCTGTTGTTGTTCTTATTTATTTACACACTTGTCGAACTGTTACATAAACGCAATATCGCTCAATATCAGCACAGCTACTCATGTGATATTGCTTATATATGTATGTATAAGCATTCAGACTTCTAAAGCTATTTTTCGCTTTGGCAGTTATTGTATTTAGAAATGATCAGAGTGTATTGTCCTGTTGAAATCACAGTTTCTCATGGCTAAATATAAATCAATTATTTACCAATGTACAATTCCTCTTCGTGCACTACATTAATGATTCTTCATGATTACATAATAGTCAATCAATTAATGAACACAAGCTGTTTTAAGCTCAATGTGATGCATCATTAATGTCGGCCGTCTGTCTGTTCTCACACAGTAACAAGAGGATAAAGAAGGAGCACACTAAGGTCGTCGTGTTATGTTTCTCAGTGATCGGCTTTCCTTTAACACATCCTAACTTAAATCATCAGCATCCGGCAAACTTATTCAAAGACAGATAGAAACCTCTCAGGATTTTACATTTCAGAAACTACTTCAGAACGGTTTTGGTTGTTTAGGTGAGCAGTGGGATAAGAAGACTAAGAAGCTTTTCTCAGCAAATACTGATATATTTGATTAACTGCAAAGAGTTAATTGGCATATTATATAATTGATTTGATGAAATTGTTTATTTAATAGCTTAAATCGTAAAAGCTTAGTCATTTCTTTCTGTAATCAGATCCACTGACGAAAGAAAAACACCAGTCAAGCGCTGAGGAACATCTGTTGAGTTACTCCGCATTGCCCCTGACAAGAGAAGCTGTCTTGCTGAGTTTGGAGTGATGGGAAAGAGGATAAACAGCAGATATGGGAATCTGGAAATTCAAATCAAAGATGACACGAAGAAAATCAAGCACAAAGTGCGTCTCTGGTTGGGAGAGGAAACCCAGAGTGGACGTTCAACAAGCTGTTAAACACATGAGCCTAAACGTGTTGTCCGCCTCCTTCTCTTTCACAGTTTTGCTTTTCAAGTACGCTGACTCAAACAAACCATAAATATATTTGCACATCTCAACAGTAGCAATCAATCCAAAATGTATTTCCCATAATCTATCAGAGTTATTGCATGCTTCATTTGGTTTCTGCACTTCCTTGGCTGTCCATGTGTCTCTGTTCTACATTGTTTCCAGTGATGCTGACACAGATGTTTTATCGCCGTAGAGGGAAAATCTGCCAGAGGAAACTATTGCCTCAGTCTAAATTTGTCTTTTGCGATTGGAAAATAAATATTTCATCTGGCCTATAAGTGTATTGCCCCATTCGCAAAATGATTTGTAAGACTAAGCAGCGTCCCAGTGAGTTTCCTCACAAATACCATTCATTTTTCGATTTGTATACGCAAACAAAGTAAAACTGCATTTTTGGCATCAAATCTATGCTTTTTTTTAGATGATTACTGTGCTTGACTAATGTATAATATATATAAAAGAGGACGTATTTTGCCCTTTTACAAAGATTTGTTTTTTGGGGTGTACTAGAACTTGCTTTGAGTGTTGCTGTATCCCAATTTACCTACTTATACTACACCCTAAAAATGTAGTTTTTTTAGTAAAGAAAAAGTATAAACTTTTGAGTGTGCAGCAAAAGAGTAGACGTCATAAAATTGCATCTTTAACGGACGCTTGGTTGCTAGTTACACGCATCCTGTCACTTTAAACTGGCCTGTCAATCATCTTGTCACAATTAAAATCCTCCACATTTCATTTCCTTCCATATTGGCGAGGAAAGAAGTTGCACGTTGATCTGCTAGTAATGGGTCTTTCATGTGAACAACTCTCCTCATGTGTTTCAGTAATAATGCATTTAAAAGTTAATGGCCAAACAGATCTTTATAAAAGTCCACAATGTTGTTGCAGATGAAATATAACATGGATAACATTAAATAAATATTTTTTATCAGGTTAAATGTTGATTATTAGTCACTCAAACCCCTTTATTCAAAGCTCTCTATTTAACCGTCGTTCGCACACACCTGCCATGTTTGTAGTTTTTTAAACACTTTTTACTCTGGGCAATATTAGCCGTTATAGTGTGCACTGATCCACACTTTGAAAATCTCCTGAAAATAGTAGACCAACCATACGGGGACTTTTGCCATACTCTTAGTCTTTTCAACATACTATGCTTTGGGAGACACTTATTGTAATCTCACATACTATTTAGGATGGATATTATACGCCTGTTTCCAAAATGTCTCGCCCATTACCATAACCAGGGGCGTAGCCATCATTTCAGAAGTGAGAGGGACAGAAATGTTGGGTGGTATACCAGTTCCCTTTCAAGGGAACTCGCGTTGCGTCGAGAATGACGCTGTGGGAACGCTCTGCGTAATTGCGTCGTGAAGCACCTATGAAATCAGTCCAATGGCGTGACGGAAGGTGGGTGACGTCATGACCAGGAAACTATAAAGCAAACCCAGACCAAACAATGTCAGCTTCTGTGCCTTCAGCAAGCGCTCTATGTGATATTGTCTCTGTCTATTTATTGTTGTTTGTCCAAGCTTAAATTTATCTAGACAGAAGTATAATGGCGAGCAAACAGCAGTTTGAATCATGTGTTCCTCCCTGCACTCGCTGGGGATACACGTGATTTATGTGTTGTTTGTTTGGGAGTGGAGCATGTGTGCATGTCAGCTCTCTTTTGGGCTGACAGAATTAAAAGCATTCATAAAAAATGTCCCGAAGTGTAAGAGAAGCATGCACTATCAGGAGTTTTTTAGCTCCGCTCCCGTTGGCTTTGTTCTCGAGGGAATAAAAGTCTGATGCAAGGCTCAGATCTCGCGTTTGCCGAGGCAGCGCGTGGATTACGGTCTGCAATAAAGATCAATGGCTCGGATCTCGCGTTTGCCGAGGCAGCGCGCAGATTTCGGGTCTGCAATAAGAATATAGTGGCTTGGATCTCGCGTTTGCCGAGGCAGCGCGCAGATTACTGGTCTGCTATAATATCAAGGGCTCGGATCTCGCGTTTGCCGAGGCAGCGCGTAGATTACGTGCCTGTAATTTATATAATTATTATATGCTTTCGGAGGGAACTGAGCAGACGGGAGTTTCCCTTTCTCTCTGGTCTCTATGATCGCATGCAAACTTTTACGAGCTACAATTCTTTGTGTCTAATATTTCAGCTAGGACATTCAGCATGTATTCTTGTGTGTTTGTTTACTGGCTGCATTTAATTTGAGAATTAAATGAAAATTTGTCTGCTTTGAAAAGTTTGTGTCTGTATGAGAATACTATATCCAGCCTATCATCTAGACCGTTTTTTACTTGTCTGGTTGATATGGCTGCATTTAATTTTTTAGAAATTAAATGATAAATACTTTTCAGAAGTTAGACATCTGTATTAATACACTATATTCAGCCTTTCACGCAGACCGTTTTTACTTGTCTGTTTGATTTTGGCTACATTAAATTCTGAGGAATTAAATGACAATTACTCATCTGTTTGGGGGGAATCAGATGTATGTATTAATACACTATATTCAGCCTCTCATCCAGACCGTTTTTACTTGTCTGGTTGATATTTGGCTGCATTTAATTTTGAAAAATTAAATGACAATTACTCATCTGATTTTGGGGAAATCAGAGGCCTGTTTTACTCAGTATTTCTGCCTTTAGTCCAGACCGTGTTTACTTGTCTGGTTGATTTGGCTGCATTTTAATTCTGAGGAATTGAATGGTGAATTCCCGGGGGGAAATGGATAACACCTCATCATACGGTGCTCATCTCCCTTTGGCGCTATTAGCTGAAGTCTCCTCTGGGTAAGACAAATCTGAGGATCGTCATTATCGCGAAGAAGGCTTCGGTGAAGAGGTTCTGACATCAGTGGTGTCAGACCTCTGAGGGCATCCCCTCCGGGGTAAATGGGTTACACCTCACTTCACGGTGCCCATCTCCCTTCAGTGCCCTCAGGGGGCATTTCTGCCAACCCCGCCACCTCGGTGCTTTGGGGCGCAGAGGTCCCCAGCGAGTTCTAGTTCGGTTGTTCCCTGCCGGTCTCCCGTTTCAGGGCACCGAATTGGCTACTCAAGTTATGTCAGAGCCCAGTCTCGAGAGGCTGGTTCTCTTAGTACGAAGTCTTTTCGGGGTAAGATGGATCTGAGGACTGTCATTATCTTCAAAAAGGCTGCGTGAGGGCAGTCGAGGGGAAGTGTTCAACACCTCATGACACGGTGCTCAGTTCCTTTCGGTGCCCTCAGGGGGCCATTCTGCCAATCCTGCCACCTTATGTGCTTCGGGACGCAGTGGTCTCCAGTGAGCCTATATCTCAGTTTCTGCCTAATAGCCGCACTGGGATGCTCGCCCCCTCTATGGTGGGTCTCACAGCAATCAATTTGGCTGTTCCCTGCCGGTTCGCCGCTTCAGGGCACCAAATTGGTTGCTTGAGTAATACCAGAGACCAGTCTTTAGAGGCTGGTTCTCTTGGCCTCTGGGGCAATATGGTTAACACCTCACTATACGGTGCCCATTTCCCTTCAGTGCCATCAGGTATGCCAGAGACCAGTCTTGATGGGCTGGTTCTCTTTGTATAAGTCTCCTGGTGATAAAATGGATCCGAGGACCATCATTATCTCCAAGAAGGCTGCGGGAGGGCAGTCCCCTCCGTGGGGAAGTGGTTTACACCTCATTACACGGTGCCCATTTTCCCCTCGGTGCCCTCAGGGGGCCATTCTGCCAACCCTGCCACCTCGCGTGCTTCAGGGCGCAGTGGTCTCCAGTAAGCACATATCTCAGCGTCTGCCCAGAAAGGTAGCGGCACTGGGATGCTTGCTCCCTCTGCGGAGGGTCTTCAGAGCAATCAATTTGGCTGTTCCCTGCCGGTTCGCCGTTTCAGGGCACCAAATTGGTCGCCTGAGTAATACCAGTCTCGAGAGCCTGGCTCTCTTGGCCTCAGAGGGAAAGTGGTTAACATCTCCCTATACGGTGCTCATTTTCCTTCAGGGCCATGAGGGAGCCGTTCTGCCGACCCTGCCACCTTGTGTGCTTCGGGGCGCAGCGGTCTCCAGCGAGTTCTAGTTTCGGTTGTTTCCTGCCGGTCATCCGCTTCAGGGCACCGAACTGGCTACTCAGAAACTCCGGAGGCCAGTCTCGAGAGACTGGTTCCCTTAGTAGATTTTTGACAGCATGAAAGACTGCCAATATATCTCAATGGGTCCTGCACTTGGGGGTTCCTGTCCTCAGTGGTAGGCCCTGAGCAGGCTCTGGTTATGGAACAGGAGATAAACTCTGCTGGGGAAGAGGATCATTAAGATGTGTTCCTCCTCATGACAGTGTCTGGGTTTTACAGCCAGTATTTTATTGTTCCATAAAAGGATAGGGGGTTGTGTCCAGTTTTTGATCTGTGCGCTGAGGCGATTCGGGACATAATCAGATCCTAGGACTGGTTTGACACGATAGATCTCTGGACGCATACTCCCATATTCCATCCTTCCTCAACTCAGGAAATTCCTCAGGTTGCTTTTGGGGACAAAGCATACCAGTACTAGGTTCTTCCTTTTGGCCTAGTCTTGTCACCCTGTGTTTCTGGCTCAAAGTGTGAGCAGATGGCGGATAGGCATCGAGAGGTCATCCTTGCCGCATCAAAGTATGGGGGGTTAAGGCTGAGCGCAACGAAAAGTGTGCTTTCTCCATTTCAGAGGACCACTTTTTCAGGCGTGGTGTGGGATTAGATGACGATGCAGGCACTTCTTTCTCCTGCTCGTATCGGTTCGATCCACACAGCTGTAAGCAAGATAACTAGGCCAGTCACTCACTCTCAGACAGTTGCGAGACTGTTTGGTCTGATGGCAGCTGCGTCCAACGGGATACCTTTTGGCCTGCTGTACATAAGACATTTGCAGTAGTGGCTCAAGGCCAAGGGGTTTCCTTGAGGGGCAACCCGTTCTGCATGATCAAGTTTACGCGCAGATGCTTCGTACTTTGGTTATGTGGAAGAGGTCTTGGTACTTGTCCCAGGGTCCTGTGCTTGGGAGCTCCTTGTCGTCGCGTAACGCTTACGACAGATGCTTCCCTCACGGGCTGGGGAGCGATCATGGGTCGCTCGGAGTCTGTGGACGGGTTATCATTTCTCCTGGCACCTGCCTGTTGATGATGACTCAGGCTCTACATCCCTGGGGACCAGATTTAGGGAGTAGACATCCTGTCGAGACAGGGGCTGAGGCCCGGGGAATGGAGACTCCACCCTGGGGTGGTGGAGCTCATGTCGAGGTGCAGACTTGGCTGAGGCTGTGTCTGTACACGGTTTCCCTGATCGTTCTACTCCCGGGAGTTCTGGAGAGCAGAGTTATGGAGTATGGGTTTGGCCTCTGAGGAGGCCCAACTTGTAGACTCAGGTCTCTCAACTGAGGTTGTAAGGCCATGCTAACTCCAGAGCTCCCTGCACAAGGAAACTGGCAGAATCATCAGCAGGATCCAGTTACTGCCCGGTTGGTAAAGTGCTGGAATTCTGCAGAATCGATTCTCTGCAGGGTTATCCCCCTCCACTCTAAGGGTTTACGTGGCGGCCTAGCTGCTTACCACGCACCTTTGGGTGGTGTCTTTGGGGAGAAACCCATTGGTGTTTCCTGTGTGGTGCGTCGGATCAGGAGTATGGCGGCTTCGGAAGCCTTTTTATCGGGGTATCCCTACAAGAGGTCTGTGATGCGGCGGGCTGGTCCTTTCCACACACATTCATCAGGTTTTACTACCTAGATTTGGGCTTCACCCCTGGGTCCCAGTTGCTTTGTCTTAGTTGTGCTCGCTGTTTTCACACAAGACAGGCACTGGTCAGTATGGCTGCGTGGGTATAAACGTTCCCACAGCGTCATTCTCGACGCAACACGAGTTCCCTTGCGTCGCCCTGCCATACTTCCGGCATGCCTGTGATCGACTTGCTTCGGCCTATCAGAAGCTGACATTGTTTGGTCTGGGTTTGCTTTATAGTTTCCTGGTCATGACGTCACCCACCTTCCGTCACGCCATTGGACTGATTTCATAGGTGCTTCACAACGCAATTACGCAGAGCGTTCCCACAGCGTCATTCTCGACGCAACGTCTCGTTCCCTCTTCAGGGAACTAAGGTTACAGTCGTAACCGAGACGTTTTTATCTGACCTTTTTTCTAATTGATAGTTTTTTTTTTTTATCTCATCTCTTACTTTTAATTTGAAATCAGTTTGCTTTTAATAAGAAATCAAACACACTGCTGAACAATAACCAATCTAATATTTTTTCCTTATATTTTATGACAATTTTAAGGTATTTACAAATATAAAATATTTACAAATATAAATGGTATTTACAAATATAAAAATACAATTTTATATTTTAATTGGTTTATGTACTACAAACACTTTTGCGTTAAGTCCTCGTGGATTTTTATACAATGTAAAAAAAAAAAAGACCAGAATAAGGCAAAAAAATACAGTACCTATCAAAAGTTTGGGACCCGTCCCCTTCGTATTCTACACCCATAACCATGAGTTTCATCTCAATACGAACGAAACTCAACCAGACCTCACCCCCTTTTTTGCTCATGTTTTGGGTGGGAATTATTTAAATGAGGAATACTGTGACTTGTTCATTCCCGGAAGAAATGTCAAGACTACAATAGAGGCGTTTCAGGGAGTTCAGAAACAGTAGCTATGTTTCCATCCAACTATTTTTATGCGCATTTTGGGATATCGCATAAAAAAAACGCTGGATGGAAACGCCAAGATGAACATAAATTCTAAAAATGGGCATTCAAAACTTATGCGCTCAAATGAGTAGGACACATTTTTTTATGCAACACGAAAACATGTGCATAAACTACGATGGAAACACTTTTACAAAATAAATTCCTTGATGAGCATCAAAAAAGACATGACCTTGCAATGTAATAACATAACTGGACCAACCAGCAGACCGATCTCGTTGCACAGCATCTGAAATGCTGTTTTTGGTCATTCTGTAATGCCTGAGCAAAGTCTGTCGTTTAAGTGGTTCGGTTTAATTCCCTCCCAGAAGCGCCTCACATAATTGCGTTCACAAACACCAGCCATTTGAAAGCAAGATAACATGACAGCGTTTATTGCGTTTCATCTGCACGCTCTGAGGCGCAAATAATTTATTATATATGAAAATTATTATATACAATGGCTTCTATTGCAGAAACTTTAATTTTTCTTAGTGATATTTAGCACCAGTGAATCAGGAAGTGATGTTTTTGTTCTCTTTGACTTGCTGGATGGAAACAGTGCTTTATTCACGTATGTTTTATGCGATATTCAAAGTTAAATACGCAACTTTGGATGGAAACATAGTTAGTGACACTGATATAGAGAATAACTTTGTGCTTTGTAACTTTGCAGACCTTTTTCACACTCGAACAGCAACATAAAAAAAAAAATTAAATCATAACAGGCCCCTTTTTAATGAGTTCTGCATAACATAAATCCGGAAATGTGCATCAGAGGTGTCAAAATCAATTCAGGTTGAGTTCAGACTAAACTGTGTTTTTTGTATCACATTTTGATCCTGCTACAGCTAAATATGCAGGTATAATAAATAATTAAATAGTAGTTAAATAATCCTGTGGGCCGGATTGAACTCCACACTGGGACTCATTTGGCCCCGGGGCCGTGTCTTTGAATGATCTACATTAAATGGTCAAGCAAAGTGCTATTTGAGTCTCTAAAAACGGGATGCAGGACAGGTTTAAAAAAAAAAAAAGAAAAGTATTAGGTTTAGCACACAAATGTGATCAGTCATGAATGTGTCAGAAATTATATCATGTTGAAGCCGACTAACCTGAGAGAAAGATGAAAGCAACTCTGTTTAGAGACATTCTGCCTCTTTTTCTCTTACATAAAGCATTATCTATAATTTATTGACCCAGATCTCTGATGACTCTCAACAAACATCGCCTATATCCATTACTTTACTATATATATAGTAAGACATTGCTATATATATATATACACACATATGCATAAATGCATAAAAAGTCAAAATAATTAGTTGCATTTCTTGTGTATAACTAAAAGCTGTCAACTCAGTGATGATTGAATTTAACATTTTTCAGTCTGTGGCTTCTATAGGCAGCAGTTTGAAGTTGCAGAGGTGCTATTTGGCTAACACATGGCAGTGCTTCCCTGGAATGACAATTAATCTTCTTGCAAGTTAGTGATCATGGGTTTGCATATAATTGTTCATCCAACACCTCTCTAAATGCTAAACACACTGTGGTTAGCTGTAGTGCATCATAATTTGTTGATGAATTATTACGTGTTGTCTACTCCGATCCTGAATATTCTTACATTCTTGTTTGAATTCTAAATGATTCAGTGATTCACTGATGTCAAACCAAAGACATTTAAATGGTCTAAAGGAAACATTTGTTGTGATCTCCACGTCTTCGAACAACTTTTATTTTTATTCAGTCAGCGAATCATATTCAGTAGCCATATTCAGTGACTTGATTCAAACCGAGTCTTATGTATGATTCATTAAAAGAACCAAGTCGTTTGTTCATGAATTAGACTACATAGATGCTGTATTTTTCTATATGTTCAGTAACCACAGCAATTTTTTCTCCTTTTTTCCACATTTTGTGTGAAGTGAAGTCATGTATTTCATTACAGCAGGCAATCATCTTAGTTATTTTAGTTAATGTACTTGTTGCAGATTCACTGTATCAGTGTTGGCTCATAGTGTTATATAGATATTAGCCATTTCCTTTATGTTTGCTTATGATTTCCAAATTATGTTATGAGTTTCCATGTTTTATAGTTTCTAGTTATGAGTAACTTGCTCCCAAGCCACATCCAGCTAACAGGAAATGTTCTCAGAACGTTCTGGCAAGGTTATGAACAAGCATTTTTCCAGTAACATTAATAGAATGTTCGTTCAAAGTTCTGGTCTTTAATAATGTTCTCAAAACATTAGCACAAAAACGTTATTTATACATCATCCATGGAAGTGTGTTATTTGTATTGTATTCATATCATGTCATGTATTTTATTTTTTAAATGTTACTACTTATTTTAGATTGTTCAAAGAACATTAAAAAAGTAACATTCCAATTATGTTTGCAAAATGACGAAATGGAATGTTCCATTAACATTCACATAACCAAGGAAAAACATTTTTAAAAGTGGACATTTTGAACGTTCAGAGAACAAACAGAAACTTTGGAATGGCAAACATTAACCAAACGTTCTGAGAACATGTTTCTGTGGCCTGGTAGGGAAATCCTGTTTGTGAGCAAATCATTATTTGAGTTTTGAGTATTTTTAATAACCCTTTTAATTATAAAGTCCCCCTGAAATCAAAATTTAAGTTTTTTTTTTGCTTTTATGAATATTTTAGGTTATGAATAACCTGGTGTGTTCC
Source organism: Anabarilius grahami (assembly GCA_003731715.1). Taxonomy (NCBI): domain Eukaryota; kingdom Metazoa; phylum Chordata; class Actinopteri; order Cypriniformes; family Xenocyprididae; genus Anabarilius; species Anabarilius grahami. The sequence goes on from RJVU01071319.1 coordinate 877,656, forward strand.
AAAATAGTGACAAAATTCGCATTTAGGAGATATAAGCATTCAAACTTACAGTCTCTCACTTCCGCTAGGATCACGGATTTTCAATGCATCACCGCAGACTTCAGCTTCTCATCAAATCTTCTGTCCAATCAAATGCTCTCTAGAATCTGAAGTCCCGCCCCCCTCCTAGACTATAAACAGACACTGAAGCTGCGGCTGAAATGGCACATAGTGCACTATATAGGGGATAGGGAGCGATTCAGACAGTGTAAATATCAACCTGGTCTCATAGGAAAGACGTATGTGGGAACGTTTTTGTGAGTCGCCAAAATACATACCAATGCGTACATATTACTGCAGTTTCCAACAGAAATGAACACTAGAGGCAGTAAAAGGGCAAGCGCTTTTAATCGTTTTCAGACACAGTTACATTTAACTGGTCAGATTATGGATTAATAAAGACTCGTTTTCACGTCTCCTTGCATAATATTATGTTATGACTTCAAAACGCTTTTTTACCAGAGTGCACGATTTGTAAACTAATATATTTTGGACTTTGCATCTCTTAACCAACTCCAAATGATTCGCTTTTCTGACATAACAAGCTTGCTCGGTAGCTCACCTGATACGGAGTTGTACTTAAGACGAGGAAGCCTTGGGTACGAATCCCGTGAAAGGCGAGTCACAGTAAAAGAGCTCAAAAAGAGATCCAAACAAGCTAAAACGGCACGATTACAGATGCTTTTTATATAACATTTCGTTTTGTTTACACTATCAGGTAGGTTTAGGTGTAGTGTTGGTGGTAAGTTATTTTAAAACGCAATGAAGTGCAAATTTCAAATCAGAACTGCGGTGATTTGTATAAAAAACAATGTCATAAAAACTTACCATATTCAAGTTTATCTGTTCCGGCAAAAAAAAATGAACACGCTTTTAGCGCCACTCAGTGGACATTTCACATCGAAACTGCAGTGATATGTATGTATTGGTACGTATTTTGCAACTCGCGAAAACGTTCCCACAGGTACGTTTTTCTAATGAGACTGGGTTGGTAAATATGCTTTCCATTGATGCGAATGAAGTCCGTTTTCATGGTAGTGTCACGTGAACTGCTGTAGCGCGAGCACAGTCTGCTCCGGTCCAGAGACACGAGAGAACAAAGCAGATCATGTCGAATACACATTTGAATTCTACAAACAATGCTATTTTAACATATTTAACAATATGGAGGAGAAACGGTCAGAGATTATGAGGAAAATTGGGTTTTACAAGCTCAAATGTTCTGGCTGAGCTGTGATCTAGGTGAAATGCTATTGGCGATTTTGCAAAAAGGGGAGGAGTTTCTAGATATATCCCACCCTGTCTACCTGTTTCATTGGAAATTACGTCAACACAGTGAATAAAGCTGTTCAAAGCACTTCAGTGGGCCTTTAAACATCCCTATCCAGTGATCACAAATGCTTGAAAAGTCATGGAAATTCATTGGTCAAAAAGTGTGGGAACCCTGAATGAATCATGCCATTGTTGAGATCTGCTTTTCAGATGTGCGTCACATGTGTCTCACCCAGCTAATATTGATATCCGCAATTATATCTCCATCAAAACACATATTGTGTGGGTTAAATAACAAAATAACTTCCGGTAATTTCCTAAAGCTGACGGCACTCATTGATTACATTTTGTTCTTTTTTTCCCCTCCATTTTTATTTATAAACTCAGTGCTTTTGTTCATGTAAAGCCTGCATTTAATTTAATACGATTTAATTTACACGGCCATTAAAGGTAATGGTGTCGTATCTAATTGCAGGCTGTCCTGTGATTATTCTTGTGTGGAGGGATTTTTGAGCAGTGCTGAGGGAGAGAGTCCATTCAGTGTCTTCTCAACTGACTGCAAATTTTAATCAGTCCAATTATTCTGCTTACATAAAGCTCTAAACTATGGTAATGCTATTGTTGTGCGTGTACGGCCCATTATCAGCTGGTTACAAAAGGATGGGTGGTCAAACCAGAGGAGGAACAGGCACTAATGTCTGTTGTAGAATTCAAAAGTATGTTGATAGACATGACATGATTGATAAGTTTTGTCCTCGAGGTCAGCAGCGTGTGACATCAGCAAACAATATCAATTCAAGAGTCAAAAGAAGAGGATTTTCTGTTTTGTTTTCATCCAAACAATTGAGTTACTCGTCCGTTTAGAGTTCTGACTACAGAGAAAACAAAGCAGATATGCAGCATACTGTTTTTATTTATGAAAATGGAATGACATGCAATAATAATATACACACTATTTTCAATTTTTGGGTATTTATTTAACTTTAGGCTTGTTTATTTCCAATGCAGGTGTTGATTTGTTGTACATATTAAAAGAGTTTTTCTTATTGCCATTTATTATCATTTATTTATTGGTTTGAGCATTTGATTTATCATTTGAGTAGGCCTATTTGTTTTATCATTTGGCCACTGAATTATAGATTTAATTATGACAGGTTTATACTGGATTGATAATGAAAATTAAAGGGTTAGTTCACCCAAAAATGAAAATAATGTCATTTATTACTCACAAATTAAGATATTTTGGCTCAGTGAGGCATCCATAGGGAGCAATGACATTTCCTCTCTCAAGATCCATTAATGTACTAAAAACATATTTAAATCAGTTCATGTGAGTACAGTGGTTCAATATTAATATTATAAAGGGACAAGAATATTTTTTGTGCACCAAAAAAAAACAAAATAATGACTTATATAGTGATGGCCGATTTCAAAACACTGCTTCATGAAGCTTCAGAGCGTTATGAATCTTTTGTGTTGAATCAGCGGTTCGGATCGCCAAAGTCACGTGATTTCAGTAGTTTGGCGGTTTGACACGCAATCCGAATCATGATTCGACACAAAAGATTCATAACACTCCAAAACAAACCACTGTACTCACGCAAACTGATTTAAATATGTTTTTAGTACATTAATGGATCTTGAGCGAGGAAATGTCATTGGCCTCGCTGAGCCATCGGATTTCAACAAAAATATCTTAATTTGTGTTCCGAAGATTAACGAAAGTCTTACGGGTGTGGAACGACATGAGGGTGAGTAATAAATGACATTGTTTTCATTTTTGAGTGAACTAACCCTTTAAATATCAAATACAAATTATCTTTTATTTTATTTTTGGTACAGTTCATGCTTCCCTGAATGAAAAGGAAATGGCATTTGAGCATTTGATTTATTATTTAAGCAGCTGTTTTGAGACTTTGATTTATTATTTGATCTTTTTTAACATTTGAATTTATATTTGTTAGGAAAAAACTTCCATAGGTAGTATTTACTTCAAATCTACTTTACTCTTTCCCCGCCATTGACTGAATGTTCCAGCTATCCATGTTTTCACTGTTATACGGTAGGGAGCGCTATTACACATCTTCTGAAAGAGTACAGAATCTCCAGATCAAAACACAGGAGAAGAAGAAGCAGAAACAAGCGATAGAAGATTGCTTACGCAAACGTAAAATAACATGATAATCAAACATTAAACAGCATATAAGTTCAAAACTGCCTAATGTTACTGAATAGATTTTCTCAGCTTTTTGTTTAAAATGTCGCTTTTTTAATGAAATTTACCGACATTCCAGTGTTGATAAAAAAGGATGTATGACACTAGAATAAAATGTTTTTAAAATGGAAAGAGTTAAAGTGCAGTACACAAGTATATAAAATAATAATACCTAAATAAGAACATAGTAGAATACTTAAATATAAGAATGATGTTATGTTTAATTAAAGAAAACTTACAAGTACTTGCAGTATAAAACTACTAAACCAGTAGTTTAGTGAGAGTACACTTCATGGTGTACTTTCATAAACTAATAAAAAATGTGCTACAAGTATTTGACTAGTAAACTATCAGAATACCTATAAGTTCACTTGTAGTATAGTTGCAGTATAAACGGAAAACGTAGTTGTAAACTAGTTGTGTTCTCGATGTTTACAATTGTTACACTTAAAGTGTACTTAAACGTATACTTTTATACACTTAAAAGTGGGCCAAATTAGTCCCAAGTAGTATTGAAACTTGTAGTTATACTTGTAGTATATTGATATTAGTATACTTACTACAAAAAGTATACTTAAAAATATACTTAAACTTTACTTATGTATACTTAATAAAGTGAACTTGAAGTATACTTATTTTTTGTAAGGGTGTGAAAATGAAAACATACATCTGTTTTCACCACAATGTACACTGCCCTCCAAAAGTTTGGAAACGCCCTAGAAAAGTGGGGTTTTGAACAATATTGGCATGAATCCTTTTTAATTTGAGATAATTTTGCACTGATAGGGGACAACACAAACTACGAAAACATATTTTATTACATAAATAGTTTATACATCGAAAAAAATAACATTTTCGATTGTTGAAGTTATTAAGGTGTGCTGACCCAAAAATCTTTTACAAACCTGGGCCAAGTTTAAACCAGTAACCAGGCATCACAGCTGGCAAAGGGGCATGTCTGACTTTGACATGTATATATTGCCATTATTATGTAATCAAAATGGGAATTATTATTGCTGGTCTTCAATGTTAATGTCAAGTTACTGTAATGTATTTGCACCTAAAAATTATATCGTCCAAAACGATATAATTTTGCCAGGGGTGTTTCCAAACTTTTTGGAGGGCAGTGTGTATATATATATATATATATTTTTTTTTTTTT
>RJVU01071319.1:882369-896600 GCA_003731715.1 Anabarilius grahami
CAGATGATAGGGTACTTGTTTAACATACAGACAAAGAACATACTTGAGATGTAAAACATTGTGTAAAACAAAAGTTAAATATACTTTTATTGTGTGTCATTTGCAATCAATCTGTAATTTTGCTACGAAATTACCTTTAACAGTCAGATATTTCATTCCAAAATTTTTTTAAATGTCATTTCAACCATATACTATTAAACTGTTTTTAATTAATGACAGATTTTTTTCTCTGATGCATGAATCCTAACTGCTAAACATTGTTGGCAGTCCAATTAAATAGTGAAAACAGTGTGAAATGTGTGTCTACAGGGCCAAAAAAGGCCATAATTCAAGAAACACATTCAGAGTCAATAGTACTGAACATCCTGATTCAATAACGGTCTTCAAGTGTGGCCGTTCTGATGAACATCATTAGAATACACTGAACATTACAGAGAACATACTCAGTCTTACATCAGTGACGATCAGCAAGTGGCAGATTATGGAAATGTTTGTGAGTGGCGTTGTGTGATGATTATGCGTGGGTTTTTCACCTCGTTCCTCTGGCTCATTGAGGTCCACTTAGCAGCCTCATCAATCTGTTCCCAGACAACCCTGTCCACCCTCACTTCTGGAGCTCAAAAGGGCTTTCTTGGACATTTGAATCATTAAGCCTGGCTTTCTTCTACCCTGTTGTCACAAGTCAAATCTCCTCTTCAGCTTATGCGAGTTTGCACTGACTCTAAAGGGGGTTTAAGAGGGAGAATGACTCGTCTTTAACATCAAACAAGAGCCATTCACTCTTCAAAAGCTGCAGAACAATCGGCAGAGGTGGACAATAGAGAAACCTTTATTCAGATCACTCAGTGGATCAACCGATTGTTTAAATCCGCTTGACAGTTTTCAATATGCAAGGCCTGGTCCAGGTATTTACAGTAACTTTAACTCACTTTAACCCTCTCTCTTTATCTCACTAATGCTTTTTTTTAATTATTTTGTTAGAAAACACTTAAACATATAACATTTTTTGGTGAAATCAAGACAGCTTTTAGTGATGCACCAGGTTTGATGTTGTGAAAATGTATGTTTATTTAGCTTAAAGGGTTAATTCCCCCAAAAATGAAAATAATGTCATTTATTACTCACCCTCATGTCGTTCCACACCCGTAAGACCTTCGTTCATCTTCAGAACACAAGTTAAGATGAGGCCTGAGTTCATGTGACTACAGTGGTTCAACATTAATGTTATGAAGCGACGAGATTACTTTTTGGGCGGCAAAAAAACTAAATAACGACTTTATTCAACAATATCTAGTGATGGGCGATTTCAAAACACTGCTTCATGAAGCTTCGGAGCTTTACGAATCTTTTGTATTGAATCAGTGGTTCGGAGCGTGTATCAAACTGCCAAAGCCACGTGATTTCAGTAAACGAGGCTTCGTTACGTCATAAGAGTTTCGAAATTTCAAAGGTTCACCCCTGGGGGGCGTGACTTTGGCAGTTTGATACACGCTCCGAACCACTGATTCAATACAAAAGATTTGTAAAGCTTCGAAGCTTCATGAAGCAGTGTTTTGAAATCGCCCAACACTAGATATTGTTGAATAAAGTCGTTATTTTGTTTTTTTGCCACACAAAAAGTATTCTCGTCACTTTATAACATTAAGGTTGATCCACTGTAGTCACATGAACTGTTTTAAATATGTTTTTAGTTGCTTTCTGGGCACTGAAAGTGTTAATTATCTTGCTGGCAATAGAGGCCTCGCTGAGCCATCAGATTTTATCAAAAATATCTTAATTTGTGTTCTGAAGATTGAAGATTGTTCTGAAGGGTGTGGAATGACATGAGAGTAATTAATGACAGAAAAGTCATTTTTGGGCAAACTAACCCTTTAAAAATAACCCAGACATCTGTCACATTAAGTACATAGGATAAAAGTATTTCTAAAAACAATCGTTTCTTATAAATAAACGTTCCAAAAGCGTGTTTTTGCAGTGATGTCATAGAAGAATGCACATGCTTATAATGACTTATAGCTCCATTTATACTTATTTATAAATAAATATTACTATTTTATAAACATATTTAAAAAGACTCATTAAGACATATACTGCACTATATGAACGGTTATAGTAACATTTATATTATTTTTATAATTGCTTATAAGCCATGCATTTGCTTTTTCAATGTTCATGCTCATAATCCATTATACACTGATTTATAAATGATCAAATATAAAATAATTCCAGAGACACTTGTTTGCTGGACCAATTAGTTATGTCTTTAATGTCTTTAACTGTATTAAAACTCACAATAAGTATTTATAAGAACACAACACGGCTATTAATAACAAATTTATTTTACAAATAAATCTGAATAAAAAGTCATTGTAACTATAATATACAGTAATAACATTATAGCAATGCAGGCTGTATCTTTATAAATACATTCATGGAACCATACGACTGACTAATTAATACTTATAAATCAGTGTATAATGGATTATAAACATATAAACAAAAAAATAATATAAATGTAACTATAACTGTTCTTATAATGCAGTAAATGTCTTAATGAGTCTTTATAAATATGTTTATAAAACAGTAATACTTGTTTATAAATAAGTATAAATGGAGCTATACTTCATTATAAGCATAGGCTTTATAGAAAGTGTTACCAAACATTATTTCTTAAAATGAAGAACACTCAAAAACAAAAACAAACAAAAAAGAATAATACAAAAATATAGAAATAAACCTTTTTACTGTATATGATTTACAAATTTCAATTGTATTGTAAAATGCCATCAAACTGAACTGAATAATCCTTACATATTAGTAAAAAAAAAAAAAATAGAGCTTTTCTCTTTAAAAAAAAAAATATATATGAATACAAATCACATAAATGGTCCATTCCCTTGTTCCATTAAGATTTATACAAAATGTTTTAACTCATTTAAAATTCTTAATCTATAATATGAATGATTATTCAGTTCAATTTGATGGAATTTTACTATACAATTGAAATTCATGAATCTTAAAAACGGGCTGATATATATATATAAATATATATTGAGTAAATATTTTAATAATCCAAAGAACCTTTTAATATAACGAATCTTTTGAGCAATGGAAAGATTACATGGATTTTAAAGGTTCTTCATGGAAACATCCATGCCAATAAAGAACCTTTATTTTCAAGAGTGCATTATAAACACTTTTTTTTTTTCTTCATCTTAAAAAACTACATAAATCCATAGATCCAGTAAACTGATTTTCACTTCTAGTTTTTGAAGCATCACAGGCACAAATAAATGTTTATTCCCCATATTAGCAAGAGCTATTCGATTATTATTTACTTTTACTTTGTTAATAATGAACATTTTATGAAGATTAAGTACCTCCTTTAAAAAAGTTTTTGTACCGTTGTTTGCAGAGTGTCAGACCGTAGATCTTAGAGAGCTCAGTTGAAGGGAACATATGACAGAGGAAGGATGAGCTTCATCTAAAGGCCCTGTGCTGAAGGTCCAGAATCTTCCATCGCAGGCACACAGCAGGCCTGCTGATTCCCAGCCCAGTGGGAGACACACTGAAGCCAAGACATTGTTCATGAAGCAGCCAGCACCATGTGGGCCTCCTTCCCAAGAGCTGATCTCCAGCTGAGGGAAGATTCTGCTGCTGCTTACTGTCCAGGGGTGTTCTTGTTTTACTCATCAAATTATAGGTGGACAATCCTTCCGGTGTGCATTCAGAAGCAAACTGTGAACTGGTTGTGAATGACATTAATCATCCACAATGTTTACTTTAAACTTTAAAACACTGAGCAAAGTTTGAACTTTCATCAAGCTCTTAAAAACGTTTGTGTACCTGTATGATAGGGCTTTTGAAACCATTGATTTATCAGCCTAACACTATAGGGCAAACATTGTGCTAGTAGCTAATAGTCATGAGAATTTAAAGAACTCAAAAGATTTGAGAGTGAACAAGGTTCCTCACTGCATTGATTTATTTTTATTTTTTTCAATGCTGTCCGTGAACCCAATCAGACCTCTTGTAGTTGTCAACTACTGTTCTATAAAATGGGTGAAATAGAAGAATTATTAGAAAAAATTAACCCTAATGTGATCGTACAGGCTTTTTTGTCTTTTTCAGTTTAGTTTTTTGGATCATTTTGCCTGTGTTAATACCAACTACATACATTTTGGCACAGGTGTGTATTTTTATTGGAATTTTACTATTTCACCCCATTTCCTTTAATAAATCTATTTTACACCAGTAACACAAAATAGTTCCTCTCATTGAAACACATTAAAACTGCAATGTTTAATCTCAGGACCATTTAACTATAAAATGATGCAATCTTTGGCTTTCATTCTTTTGGCAAGTCTTCAAAATTAAAATTTTGACTATTTTTTTACCAAATGGTGCCATTTTCTTAGGTTTGCAAATACTTGCTTCATTCCTGTTTTCTGCTTCTGCATATTATAGAGCCAGTTTGATAAATTATGCAGCTATAATTGTATGGGTGTGTTGATATGGATGTCAGAGTGTGGTTTGTATGTGTGTAATAAAAAATTGTGTGTGTGCTTGTAATATTTGAGGGAGAAAAACTCTAATCACAAATCCAACCACTGTGTGTACCAGCGGAGTTTTGCTGGCGTCTAATGGGGAAATTTGGTACTGCGTACAAACAAAATCTTACTGAAAGCTCATTTTTTGAGATATCAACCTCACATTTGGAACACAACTTGTTTAGATTTATGGCTTTGATTTTATAGTAGTTTTAGAGTTCAACATGTTTCATAAAATATATATTTTATATAAAATAATGTTCATAAATTATTTTCATAAACTTAAACCTATATCTATAACTCATGGGTTGCAAGATTCTGCCAAGGGTCTTCTTTAAAATGAGACCACACTTAAATCTATGCTCCCATGCTTCACGTTTTTATGAGTTTTTGACATGGATATTTTTGTCCTCTATGGACCTATGTGTAACTTTTTTAATTGACGCACATATCATTTCAAAGCAGCTTTACAGGAAATGCATGTCAATATTACAATTTAGAGTGATCTGATATCAGAGGGGACTGTGTCCAAATTATGTAGTTTCAGAAATGTACATATACAAATAATGCAGTTAGCTAACAATGTATTAATTTAAACAATGTGTTAATTTGATGTAGAAACAATGAGCTCATTAAAGTAATTAATATGTGTTAAAAATGATTAGGATATTAAGCAATATTTGGACTAGTGCATGTTGATCCAGAGTTTGTGTCCTCGCAGGGGTTGGGGTCATCTCTTAACGGGTGTTGGTCATCTGAAGTCTTCATAAGAGGCTGGATCCGAACTGAAGCTGATGTACTCTCTAATCACCTCGGGACGGGCATCCCGAGATAAAACAGAAAAGCAAATGGCGTAGCTGCTGTTCATAACATTAAGCAAAGATAGTCATGTGCAATTGATCTGATATGAGATGCATTATGTGAATGCTTGGCTAAAGAGATGCGTCTTTAATCTAGATTTAAACTGGGTGAGTGCAGTTGTTACTCATCAGAGATCTGACTTTGTGTTCGTTATGAGACTTTCATAAACTATTTGCTCTTATTGTGCGTCTGTCACATGACAAATTAATGAAATGATTCCCCAATTCAGAATATGATGAAAAATTGCAAATAATCAACATATTCTGGGAATTTAGCTGTTGAAAATATAACATTTTTAATTAACTTTAAAAGATTAGTTTGTTTTGCTGAACAAGGTTCAGAGATTAAGTCCGTAAAATGATCTGATCTTCCCATTTGTGCTTGTTTGAAAAGCTAGAAATAAGAGATGATGATGATGATGTGACCCAAATGAACTCGATGCAAACTAAATCTCTTACATGTGGACATTCTCAGGTGGCTCCTAAAATGGGTTACTTTATAAAGACCTTAGACACACAGAGCCCAGTGTGCTCTTACCCAGATACGTCTCAGTACACTGCATTAACAAGTAGGGTGGGTCTTCATAAATGGGACGTCTGTAATATTTAACAACTTGCAGGTGTGGGACCAAATGGGTCTGTGTGTGTTTGTAGACTCACATCAAAGATGTTCGCTCTCATCTGGGCCTTGGGCCACTTTAACTACAGTACCTCTTCCTACCGTCCACAAACACACCAGCAACAGTGCTGCTCGTCTTTTATTGTCACTTTCCAGCGTTAAGACTGCCTTTTATTTGGCTGTTAAAACAACTGAAGTATGATTGTGTCTGTTTAGACATTTAAAGTATGTTTTTGATATAAAAAAAATTCAATTAATAAGTCACACAGTACAATTAATTTTATTTTTGAGTTGGTAATAGTGGCCTTTCATATCTTACAACAACTTGTACCACACTTCTTCATCTGTCTAATTCTGAGTGTTTCTTCTGATGTTTATGGTCCACTTCTATTACTAATCAGATCCTGCAAAAATGTTTGTTCCCTTTCGTGGGAACTGTCGACACTACGACAGTGACGTGATGGGTTCCCATCACGTCATTGATGTAGCGTCTCGTTCCCTTACTCAGGGAACAGGGGTTACACTCGTAACCCGAGACGTTCTCTGCTGTTGCATGAAAGCATGTCTTTAATATAACTAGCTGGAACATACACCTACCATTGAAAAATTTGAGGTTGGAAAAGTTTTTTTAATGCTTACCAAGGCTGCATCTGTTTGATCAAAAATACAGTAATATTGTGAAATATTATCACAAATTAATTTAACTGTTTTATATTTTAAAGAGGACCTATAATGCCCCTTTCACAAGATGTAATATAAGTCTCTAGTGTCTCCAGAATGTGTCTGTGAAGTTTCAGCTCAAAATACCCCACAGATCATTTATTATAGCTTGTCAAATTTGCCCATATGTGGGTGTGAGCAAAAACATGCCGTTTTTGTGTGTGTCCCTTTAAATGCAAATGAGCTGCTGCTCCCGGCCCCCTTTCCAGAAGAGGGTGGAGCTTTAACAGCTTGCGCTTCGGTTGCTCAACAACAACAAAGCTGGAGAATCTCACGCAGCCAAAATGAGGATTGTCAGTAACGGTGTTCAGCCTTACATTGTTCAAACCGGAGTCGACACTGATGGAGAGACTCAGGAAGAAGTTACAACTTTTAGAATGAAACTGGACGTTTCTGAATGGTTAGTGGATAAATTTATGTCATTTCTGTGGAGTTGATTCAAATTATCGACTAGCATGTGCCGTCATGTTAATCTTTTGTGCAAATCCAGCGTTGAATTGACCATCACTCCAGTTTTCAGAAATCTTTCAGAAATAATTCTGTTTTGCTGCTCAATAAACATTTTATGAACGTTGAAAATAGTTGTGCTGCTTAATATTTGTGTGGAAACCGTGATAAAAATGACTGTATTGCTCAATTCAAATGAACCCAAAGTATGTTGGAAATGAACATTTATTATTATGTTTAATAAATTAACATTTATTAATAAGTTTAATGAATAATAATTCAACAATAAACATTTATTAAATGGCTTATTAATAAATGTTCACCCTTTGATTATTATTGTTGCCTCTAGTAATTATGTGTCTGTTTTGGGTTCATTTTAAGCCAGCCATATAGTCATTTTTTAACAATAGTTGAGTTAAAAAAAACTGCCCAGCAGGTTTGGCAAACATTTAACCCAACCACTGGGTCAAAACAACCCAATTGCTCGGTTTGTCCATTTTCAACCCAACTTGGGTTGTTTTTAACCCAGCATTTTTTAGAGTATGTACATAATCTCAAAGATGGGTTGTGTTTGATGTGTTAATGTTCTTATTGCTCTGTTGTTCAAAAGTAATGCATCTTTAGGGAAATGTGTCCGTAACCATGTTTAAATGCGTAAATCATCCTAAAATGACAATCTGTCATTGTTTGGGTCAACCGTTAGGTTTAAAACGGATGTGTTTGTCCATATTTGACCCAAACATGGAGCATTTTTAGAGTGTAGCATCATCATCAGCAGCAGCAGCAGGTTTGATGTCCAGATTTTCAGTGATTGTATGTATATATAGCATCTTCAGGTTATTTCAAAGCAGCCATCATTACTTCTTAAATGCACTATCTATTATGCCAGTTAGTCATCAAATTGTTGTCTCTCTCTGACCTGCAGTAATGGATGTTTCTCTGCTCTTGTCAATTAGCTTCCATTTTCCACCACATGCTTTTATAGAGCCTCTAATGCATCTTAAACTGCAGGAGAGGCTGACACATCACAAGAACATCACTCCAGGTCAGTGACATCTGAACATGTTTGAGAGACACACATGCTCTCTGGTAAGTGTGACATTTCAGAAACATCTCAACACAGGCTTTACCCTCATGTTTGCCTCTACATTGTTTATGGTCCTGATGCTGTATGAAATATATATGATTTGTTTTTTAAGTTGCAGCAAATCATTGAGAATGTGTCTGGCATCTTTTGACCTTGGAATATAATATTTAAGCACTGGCTAATGATTGGATTCAGTAGGATTTTTCTGAGGTAAATAAAGGATTGCAGAAGGCTGAGAGTGAAAGCTGGTGAAGTAGTCAGCGCTGCGTGAGGAGAGACCACTTACCTTCTGTTCAGTCTGTCAACATGTGCAGCGTTTTGTGCAATGGGGAGAAAGGTGGAGCTTGTTTTCAAGAGGGAAAACAAAGAGAGAACGGGAAAGAAATCACAAAAACCACCCTCAGGGCTTCTTACAACAGCATGTGTGGAGAGGGAAAGACCTCGACAGTTGGTCCAATCGAATTGTGTTTGTATATCTACCAGCGTGTCTGTGTCCGTCTGTGATGTCACTCCCTGACTATGTTTACATGCACAACTTTTGTTTCAGTCTGAATCCAAACATAGTGTTTACATGAACGCTAAATAAAGTGATGGGGTTGATGTGCGTGTTTATATGTCACATTTTAAGGATTAGTTCACTTCAGAATTCAAATTTCCTGATAATTTACTCACACCCATGTCTTTCTTTCTTCAGTGGAAAAGAAATGAAGGTTTTTGAGGAAAACATTCCAGGATTTTTCTCCATATAGTGGACTTCACTGGGGTTCAACGGGTTGAAGGTCCAAATGTCAGTTTCAGTTTAGCTTCAAAGAGCTCTACATGATCCCAGACGAGGAATAAGGGTCTTATGTAGAGAAACCATCAGCCATTTTCTAAAAAAATAAAAATATATATACTTTTTAACCAAAAATGCTAATCTTGCACTGCTCTGCGATGCTCCGTGCATTACGTAATCATGTTGGAAAGGTCATTTTTTTGGGTTATTTTTCCAGTGCTTTTGTAGTTTTTGTGTTACCCAGATCCTGGGTCAGACGTAATAACCCAGGGGTTGAGTTATTTATCGCGGGGTTTTTGCGACCTCTTCAGGAGAGAGCAGTGCAGCTCTTTTGTAAAATACAGGTTTGCGTACATTTTATTTGATCTAAAAATCCGTTATTGTTCTTTATATCGTTTAATTTTATGCAAAGCAACATACGGGCGCGATCTGAGTCACCTAAACGAGTGTCGCGTCGGTCTTTTCGTGTGATGGAAACGCCTGATGCCTTGCATTAAATTTTATGATATTATTCAAAAAGAATGACAGAATATAAATACTTAGAATGTTAAATATGTTCTCAGAATTTTACACTGATTATTTATGGACAGGTTATGGAATCAGTCACAGCATTTTTCAGCTACGAGTGAAACGCAGGCAGCGGTCTGAAGTTATCAGTTCCCCCGCCAAACGCGAGTCATCTCCGGCACGAGATCCAGCGCCGTTACGGTGGAAACAGACAACAGAGACTGGTCCATTACACTTGAACTACTTCTAAATGTTTCATTTTTACTTCTAATATTTGTTAAACAAGCTTAAATGTAGGCAATATGTATTAAAAACCATATAAAATATGCAATACTATAAAATATGATTGAAAGTAAAGGAATTATCATGTGGTTGTGTGGAGTATTTAAAAAAACGTTTAGAGGATTTAAGTTAATCCGTAAACATTAATTCATGTTATATTATAATAAAAAAGAATCAAGCCATTATGCTGGGTTAAATTAACCCAACATGTGTTCTGTCCTATATTTACCCAGCCCTTAACCCAGTGTTTTTTAGAGGGCAGTGTCTACAAAGCGAACATGCAAAGACTAAGTCAAACGGCACTTACAAAAAAAGGTAAAACAACAATGTCGGACGATTTTTGAAGTTGGAGGAGAAAATGAGATGGAGTTTTTCACCATACCGCAGTACTTCCGCCTACATCACACATGACCTTTCCAACATGATTACGTAATGCGTGGCGCATCGCAGAGCAGTGCAAGACGAGCATTTGTGGTTAAAAAGTATATAATTTTTTTTTTTTTAAATGATCAATGGTTTCTCTAGACAAGACTCTTATTCCTCGTCTGGGATCATGTAGAGCTCTTTGAAGCTGCACTGAAACTGACATTTGGACCTTCAATCCGTTGAACCCCAGTGAAGTCCACTATATGGAGAAAAATCCTGGAATGCTTTCCTCAAAAACCTTACTTTCTTTTCGACTGAAGAAAGAAAGACATAAACATCTTGGATGACATGGGGGTGAGGAAATGATCAGGAAATTTTAATTCTGAAGTGAACCTTTAAGCTTCAAATCAGAATTGAGGTTGTCGCCTTCTTACATCATCACAGAATAAATGAAATGATTGTACATTACACTGACCGCTGCCCCAAACAAATCATCATCATTCGACACTATTGAGCTGTTTGCAGCGTCAAGCTTGACTGCTGGACGCACAGTGATTAGAGGCCGAACGCACAGCCTTTTATTGATAATCCAGTTAGTCGATGGTACAGCCACTTATTCAGAGGTTTGGATTATTTGTGTTGATCCTGTAAGCAGATGCACATTCATATGTTAGGGACAATGTACAATGTAATGTAGTGCGGTTAAAATCTAATTAACATGTGTAGTATTAATCTTGCAGTCTTTATTTGTATTTTTGATTTGTTTCTTGAAGCACAGCCGAGATCTGACAGAATGCTGTAGTAATTGGAGCCGTTATTTGCTCGTCTCTGTGTGAGAGATGTCGTACTCTTAAACGTACAAAGGGAATTTGTTCAACTCTGATCAGGAGGAAAAGCAACAAACGGTAAAGTTGCTTTCATCATGGCGAGGAACACAACTCAATGCTCAAGGAGTCTGTGTTTTCCTGCGGCGCTCCAGGCAATTTGAAGTCATTGTAAAAGCGAGGCCTCATTAACTACTTCATAGTTTTAACCCGTCATGTTGTTCTCCCACGCAAACATGTTAGTCGGTGCTTCTTTGATTAAAAAAAAAATTCTTAGTCACTATTTTTGGCTTGGTTTATGGTAAAAATATCTAAACAAGATCAATTTACTTAAGAACTAAAGTTGTTTAAGATAATAAGACTTGTTAAGTTTATTTATCTTACCCTATTAACCCATTGTTCTTTTGTTGTTTAAGCTTTGTTAGATTCTAAAACAAGTGCAACTCTCTGAACGCTGGATTGGACAAAATGTCACCTTATGTGGGCTGATTTTTATTTGAAAATAAATAAAGAATCACAACACAAAACAGGACTGACAAGAAAGCCTTCACTGCTTAAGAACTTTTGTTTTAATATGCCATCTAAAACTGAACATTAGCACAAAATTAGGTCTGAAAAGAAACTATCAGACTAATTTTAATTTTAATTACAGCCCTGCAGCATCAAGCCAGTACTAATATATTTATATCTAATGATTATTCAGTCGAGACTTTAGTGCATTTCACTTATTATTTTTCTTCATGTTGTCTTTTCTGCCGTGAGAGAATTGCAAACTTCAAATTGAATGTTATTATAATAGAATTGATATAATTTACCATTTATATCACAAATTATTTTCATTCTTTTATAATAAATGAATAGTCTTTTTAGGATATTTACCTTTTTTGTCCTAAAATCTTCCCAGCACAGGCCGGACTTCTCCCCAGCTATCAAAAATACGTCCAGTTTTTTATTTATTTTATTTTTATTTATTTATTTATTTATTTTATTCTTGGTCATAATACACTCTCAAAAATGGTGGGTTAAAATAACTCCAGTTGGGCTGAAAATGGACAATCTCAGCGTTTGGATTGTTTTAACCCAGTGGTTGGGTTAAATGTTTGCCCAATGTGCTTGGTAGTTTTATTTAACTCAACTATTGTTTAAAAATGACTGTATTGCTTCTTTAAAATTAACCCAAATGTTGGAAATGAACATTTATTAATAAGTTTAATGAATAATAAACAATAAATGTTCACCTTTTGATTATTATTGTTGCCTCTAGTAATTATGTGTCTGATTTTTAATTTCCAACCTATTTTGGGTTCATTTTAAGTCAGCCATATAGTCATTTTTAAACAATAGTTGAGTTAAATAAAACTGCCCAGTAGGGCAGTAACTGCTGGGTTAAAAAAACAAAACAATTTGGGTTGAAAACCCTGAGGTTGGTTTGCCAAATGTGCTGGGTAGTTTTATTTAACCCAACTATTGTTTAAAATGACTATTAAAAAAATGAACCCAAAATAGGTTGGAAATTAAAAATCAGACACATAATTACTTGAGGTATCAATAATAATCTAAACATAAACATTTATTAATAAGCAATTTAATAAATGTTTATTAATTATTATTCATTAAACTTATGAATACATGTTCATTTTCAACATACTTTGGGTTAATTTTAAACAAGTAATACAGTAATTTTTAAACAATAGTTGGGTTAAATAAAACTACTCAGCAGGTTATTGAAACATTTAACCCAACCGCTGGGTTAAAACAACTCAATCACTGGGTTTGTCCATTTTCAACCCAACTTGGGTTGTTTTTAACCCAGCATTTTTTAGAGTGCCTACATGATGTATGAATGATGTTTTTGTGCTAACATTATGAGAACATTATTAACCCTCCTATTATCCAGCTACGCGGGTCCCCCACTGGGGTCAATTTGACCCCAGCACATAAAAACCTCCAGAATATAATTTTATTGTCAAAGTTTTATGTATCAGGTACTTTATGTTTCTTCATTGACTACTCAAATAGCTCTTTAAATAAAACAACACCCCCCCATCACCCCCGTTNTCGTCTATGGAAAAATGTGCAAATCACCATAAAATTTCATGATTGGCATAGAAAATGGTCAAAAAATGGCTTATTAATATATTAAAGACCAGATAACTCTGAACGAACATTCTGTTAGTGTTACTGGAAGAACTTTGAGAGAACCTTGCCAGAACGTTCCCTGTTAGCTGGTCCACGTGAGGTATTTGTCACACAGGTCATGTCATTGACAGCCCTGAAGCAGAGCAATGTCATGTGAGAAATCACTTCAGTGTCACTCTCTGATGCATGACCTTAATTGTTGTTTTTATTCTTTACACCTGCAGACTCATGGCCTGCTGTGCAGTAATATTGTCGATTCGACCTCCAGTCAGACCTTGTGTCCTGGAGCGGGACTTTCCTCCGCCGCTGTCCCGGTGCAGATGTGCTGTGACACTGTCCCGGGCCAGCCAAGAGTGACATCATCCTCTTAGAGCCAACTGTACGGATTCACAGCCAACCCAGAGAGGATTATTTCTAGACGTCAGCGGTCCCCCGCCACATGTTTACGGCCGAGTCAAGTTTGTTTTCATTCTCCCAGGCCCTACTGTAACTCACGGTTCCCGCAACAATATCCCCTGCGGCCGGAGAATACTGTGCACCAAAGAGAGGACGGCACGTTTGACCTCACTGGTCCCACTGCAGAACGTGCTCATGCACACACAGACGGGTACGGACACACTGAAGGACACTGAGAAACATGTTTGGGCTTGTTTACACTCACACACACACATACAGCTGTACAGTTGTTGTCACACCTGCTCATATACACAAACACACACGCATATGCAAACTCAGATATACATACAAAAGGCTCCATGAGCGGCATTGCCGTCTACTGCCTACATACGCAGCTGTCTTGTATTCTCACTGAATGGAACACGATTTGGAACACTTTACACAGACAGCATCATACCGCTCTTCATGTGACGTGATGAAGAAGCTTGATTCACAACTGAATTTAATGTAGTTTGCTGTTAACATGTTGCTAAGCTCATTTATAATTATTAGTTTAAAAAGTACCCAATATTTATGTACGTAAAACACACACATATTGGGCAGATTTATTTAGCATTTGTTAAATTATTAAATAAATTTTTTAATAATTAATAAGCGAT
>RJVU01071319.1:903802-933152 GCA_003731715.1 Anabarilius grahami
AAACAGAAGTCATGTTGGTGTCTTGACGTTCAAATCCCATGGAACGCCAATGAAAATAATATTTCCATCCAGTACAGATGCAAGAGGCTCTTAATCTGGTTAGAAATCAGATCTAATGAGACGTGTGACTCATGTTGAGCTGAGAAGTACCTGTTTTTTGTTTCTATTGGACTTTTTCAAGTCTGTCACTGTTCCCAAGGCGGCTTTCTGTTCGTTCTCTCCAAAACGGGGTGAAAGGCATACAAGCAAAGTATACTGTGGGCTTCGCCTAAATGGTAAAATTGCCTACACACAAAAATGTTGAAATGCCGTTTTGGTAAGCATCCTTTAAAACACATCTTAAATTAATGTAAACAGCTGAGAAAGAAAACACGTGTATCAGTATATTGGATCCATGCAGCTCTTAAAGTGACAGCAGCCTAATAAACCTGCTGCAGTCCTTACTGTTAATCAAACAACAAAAGACAGATAAAATCACTCACTGCTCTTAAATGAATAATCTTTGTAGTTTTAATAAGGTTTAGTCTATATTTAACATATGCAGCAGTGTTATTTTAATTTATTCGATTTCTGTTGTCTGTTACTTATCTGAATACCACTCTTAGTACACCTTCCTGAAAAACATAAAGCAGTGTTTATTTAATTTGTATTTTTGTTCTGTTGTATTTATTTGTTGGTATTTATTTCTTTGCTCTTACTGTATTGCTGACTGTTATTCATTTTCTGTAACTGTTTTGAGGACCTTTTACTTTCATTAGTTAACCTAGTAGCCTATCGATAATTGTGAAATGTCCCTGATATTTAAAATTACTCATATAATGAAACAAGTTATAAAGTAAAACATCTAGCTTCCATCAGACTGCTTTCTGTATTCAACTTATGAAGAAAGCATAACTGACGCGACATTTCATAAGTTGAATACAAAAGGCAGTCTGGCGGAAGCTAGATATTTTACTTTATAACATGTTAAATATGGATATTTTTCTTACACAAAAGCATCGCTTCACTTCAGAAGGCCTTTATTAACCCCCCGGAGCCATGTGGAGTTTGTTTATGATGTATAGATGCACTTCCTTGAGCTTCATACTTGTTGGACACATTCGTCAGGATATTTATTAATATAACTCCATCAGAAAGAAGAAAGTCAAATACACTTAGGATGGCTTGAAGGTGAGTTATTTATTTGGGGAATTTTCATTTCAAAATGAACTAATCCTTTCAATGATTGCATAATAATTTCATGTTTAATGGGTCATTTCCGTTTTTTCTAGTGATAAAGTATGTTTACATCTCTTTAATTCACACAAATGTTCCCATATAAAAGGTTATATGAAGGGCCTGGCATGCAGAACCCTTAAAGGTTCTATATAGAAGAGTGTAAGATCAGCTAAACCATCCTTAACCAGCTCAGACCACTTTTTTTTAGTAGTATTGTACCAGTCCCTCTGTGAGCATTGTAAGTTATTTGTCTCTGGCCAAAAGTCAGTGCGGTGTAAATGAATATGCGAGCGCAGAGACCCGTCGGAAGCTCAGCTATGCAGCCACCTGCCCTCTTAATCATGTCAGGGCATGTTGCACGCCGACTCACTCTGAGCGCTGCTGATCTTGGATCAGTTTCCCATTCTTCAGATTGTGCTGTTTATTAATACTTGACTATTTATGGAATTGGAAAATACCAATTGAGCTTTAGAGCGGTATGACTAAACTCCTTTACAGGATAACAAAACATCCCATTTGTCACTTATTCTCAAATTTTGTTCTCATCCAATAGTGTCAGTGCAGTTACATTTGTCTTTTATTGTATTACCATATGACTTTTTAATCAAGTCAGAAGTTATTGTTTTGTTGCATAACACATGATTAGTGAGGCAGCCAATAGATTTAATAGTGGATTTGTTCATTATGAAAGACTTCTGTATCCCCATGATGATTCTGTCATCAAAAAAGCTCTTTTGCTCATACTGTAGGTGGTCTAGAAATGGCAAATGGGTCTGTGTGAAAGAGAGCCAATGCTAGGTGGTGGAAAAAAACTAATGTTTGTTCTTTGTTCCAGTGGCACCTGTGTGCACTACTGTGAAGTCCAGCTGCAATTTTCTAAAACCCAGCTGAGAGCGGACAGACGAGAGAGCTAGAAACATGAGTGGGTGGACTTCATATTTCCATATTCACTGCACTCACATAATGGGAGGTCAAAGAGAGACATTAAGAGAGAGACAGAGAGAGGAAAATAGGACAACTCTAAATCCACAGGAGGAATAAACTATACAGTCTGAAGCTGACAATTAAAAATAAATGGTTTAAAATTTAAAAATACTGTGCAAAACATTCAGTTTTGTTTCCAACTGATGTGTAATAGGAGAATATTATACAGTATATATAGAATATTATATATAAATGTACGTACAACAGTTCTTTCTGGTTCTCGAATCTGATTGGCTGATAGCCATGTGATTTTCTAGCGTAAACAGCACTCTTACCTTTTCACCGTTTGTATCACTCCACTTGAAATCAAATCCACCTTATTTTTTACAAATACTACACTTGTTGTACCATGAACTGTAGTTTTAAGTTTGAGGTTCTTTTTAGGTGAGAATGTAGTTGTTTAGACTTGAAATATGTGACTCATATGTAATCATAGCGCCTGATTTACTATTTGTTTAGTTGTTTTCGGAGCTCCAGGCCATCAGCAGCCGTTCAGTGCTCGTGTACCCACCAAGAACAGCTTCATCTCGGCCATTGGTTCAGGGATTTGCTGCTGTCTCTTATAGTGGTTAAAAA
The DNA here is from genome assembly GCA_003731715.1 of Anabarilius grahami. Classification (NCBI taxonomy): domain Eukaryota; kingdom Metazoa; phylum Chordata; class Actinopteri; order Cypriniformes; family Xenocyprididae; genus Anabarilius; species Anabarilius grahami. The sequence continues at coordinate 906,581 of RJVU01071319.1, forward strand.
TGAGACAATTAATTTTGGGTCCATAAAACGGGCAAGATTTGATCTATTGATCATATACTTGTTCCTGAGCAAATCGAATTGGGCTGTGTTAAATTTAATAATTAAATTTTTAAGCGTTATTTAACTATCCTGTTGAGCACTGCTTTTGTACGTTTGACTGAATTGTACAATTGTGTTTATTTCCTATTGTCATTTATAATGGATGTTGTTAATTTAAATATTGTTGTTCAATAAATATTATTTTATATAAATAATATGTTGTATTTGATATTGAGAAAGGGTCCATTCGTGCGTAATATTGTTTTAGTGAAAGTTACATTAGTGCACCATTAGATGGCGGCAAACATTCCACGTTAATGAGTCCGTCGCAAGATACTTTTAAATTGAAAGGGACTTTTGTAAACAAAGGGCGTTGTTTTAGCGCTGTGTGTTATGGAAAATTTCCTTAACTGTAAAACGGACACAAAGATATCACTTTCCTCAGCGGACATTCAAACGGCCTTTTATAATGGATATAACATTATGGACATCGACCTGAAGAATGAATGTTATATTAGACACAGGTTATCTCTCTTTTTCTCTCTCTCAATAATACTATACAAAATACAATGAGTTTCAATGGAGGGACTCAACGGTCCTTTGTTACTAGATCTAAAGTGACGTTTTAGAATTAGTAATGGAGGCTTGGGCTCAACTGTTAAACTGTCAACTTGAGATTTAAATTCATGGCAGAAGAAAGTAATTCTGCACAAAAGAGGGTTTTTAAAGAAACTCCATTGTTATTCCTTATTCATTTACACACTCGTGCCATCGAGCTGTTGTATAAACGCAATATTACACTTGTAGTCATGCGATATCACTATACAGTGGGTACGGAAAGTATTCAGACCACCTTAAATTTTTCACTCTTTGTTATATTGCAGCCATTTGCTAAAATCATTTAAGTTCATTTTTTCCCTCATTAATGTACACACAGCACCCCATATTGACAGAAAAACACAGAATTGTTGACATTTTTGCAGATTTATTAAAAAAGAAAAACTGAAATATCACATGGTCCTAAGTATTCAGACCCTTTGCTCAGTATTTAGTAGAAGCACCCTTTTGATCCAATACAGCCATGAGTCTTTTTGGGAAAGATGCAACAAGTTTTTCACACCTGGATTTGGGGATCCTCTGCCATTCCTCCTTGCAGATCCTCTCCAGTTCTCTCAGGTTGGATGGTAAATGTTGGTCAACAGCCATTTTTAGGTCTCTCCAGAGATGCTCAATTGGGTTTAAGTCAGGGCTCTGGCTGGGCCATTCAAGAACAGTCACGGAGTTGTTGTGAAGCCACTCCTTCCTTATTTTAGCTGTGTGCTTAGGGTCATTGTCTTGTTGGAAGGTAAACCTTCGGCCCAGTCTGAGGTCCTGAGCACTCTGGAGAAGGTTTTCGTCCAGGATATCCCGGTACTTGGCCGCATTCATCTTTCCCTCGATTGCAACCAGTCGTTCTGTCCCTGCAGCTGAAGAACACCCCCACAGCATGATGCTTCACTGTCGGGACTGTATTGGACAGGTGATGAGCAGTGCCTGGTTTTCTCCACACATACCGCTTAGAATTAAGGCCAAAAAGTTCTATCTTGGTCTCATCAGACCAGAGAATCTTATTTCTCACCATCTTGGAGTCCTTCAGGTGTTCTTTAGCAAACTCCATGCGGGCTTTCATGTGTCTTGCACTGAGGAGAGGCTTCCGTCGGGCCACTCTCCCATAAAGCCCTGACTGGTGGAGGACTGCAGTGATGGTTGACTTTCTACAACTTTCTCCCATCTCCCGACTACATCTCTGGAGCTCAGCCACGGTGATCTTTGGGTTCTTCTTTACCTCTCTCACCAAGGCTCTTCTCCCCCGATAGCTCAGTTTGGCCGGACGGCCAGCTCTAGGAAGGGTTCTGGTCGTCCCAAACGTCTTCCATTTAAGGATTATGGAGGCTACTGTGCTCTTAAGTGCAGCAGAAATTTTTTTGTAACCTTGGCCAGATCTGTGCCTTGCCACAATTCTGTCTCTGAGCTCTTCAGGCAGTTCCTTTGACCTCATGATTCTCATTTGCTCTGACATGCACTGTGAGCTGTAAGGTCTTATATAGACAGGTGTGTGGCTTTCCTAATCAAGTCCAATCAGTATAATCAAACACAGCTGGACTCAAATGAAGGTGTAGAACCATCTCAAGGATGATCAGAAGAAATGGACAGCACCTGAGTTAAATATATGAGTGTCACAGCAAAGGGTCTGAATACTTAGGACCATGTGATAATTCAGTTTTTCTTTTTTAATAAATACAGCCATATCACACACATATCCAGGTTTGAAATTAATAGAAAAGTCTTTAATATCTTCAAACATATTAAAAAAATTAAATTAAATTGAAAAGAGAGATTTGGGAGAACAGGTCTAAATAAAAAAATAAAATAAGAGACAAGGCATGTTTTTGACTAACTCAGAGGGCTTGTGTAGTGATTTCATGACAGTGTACCATCTCAGTGAATGCACAGCACTGTATCCCACCTGTCAGTCTGTTCTTCAAAGCCCATGCGAGTCTGTATTGTGCATGTGGCCAGACGTGTTGATGTGACATTGAAATGTTCTTTTCTAAAGGAAGCCAGAATCTTCTGTGTTTCTTGCAGTCTGCCATGCTCTCCTGGGTACATTGTGTCCAAAAATACAGGCAGCAGGAAATTCTCTGTGAGTGATATCATATTCTCTGAAAGGGCAGAAACACGCTGAAAAAGCCCCCTCTAATTGCACACTACACATGCTCCCTCTCTCTCCTCCTCTCTTTCACACCAGAGAAGCATATCACTCAACCCACACATCATCTGTATCAATCGTTTTATTGGGCTCTGAGTGTGTTGAAATATGATAATTGGGGGGAGGGGTGTAGAGGGAAAGGAAAGGAGAGGAAGTGAGATGCGATAGGAATAGAGGGAAGGAAGTGAGGAATGAGAGGAGGACAGATAAGAATAGGTAAGGAAAGATACCTTTGTGAGTAGACGGGAAAAGATGTGAGAGGAATACAGGGAAAGAAAGGAAACATGAGAGGAAGACAGGAAAAGAAAGGAAGTAAGATGTGAGAGGAGGAAAAGAAGTGAGATGTGAGGAAAGGAAAGGAAAGGAAAGACAAAAGAAGTGAGAGGAAAAACTGAGTAGAACTGGGAAAGGAAAGGAAGTGAGACATGAGGAAGACAGGAAAAGAAAAGGAAGTAAGTTGTGAGAGAAGAAAAAGAAGTGAGATTTGAGAGTAGAAAAGGAAATGAAAATAAAAGAAGGGAAGTGAGACAAGAAGACAACAGTGAAGGAAGTGATGAAAAAGGTGGAAAGGAAATAAAATGGAAGGAAGTGAGATTAGAGGAAAGGAAAGACAAAAGAAGTGAGAGGAAAAACAGTCAAACTGGGAAAGGAAAGGAAGTGAGACATGCAGAAAGTGAAGAACAGTTTGTAAGGAAAAAGAAAGGAAGTAAGGCATGAAAGGAGGAAACAAAGGGAAAGAAAAAAGGAAGAGGAAAGGGAGTGAGGCATGAGAGGAAGGCAGAAAAGGAAAGGAAGTGTTACTTGTAAGACAGGAAAGAAAATGAAAAGAAGTGAAACGAGAGGATGACGAAAAGAATTGAGATGTGAGAGGAGGAAAGGAATAATAGGTGTATAATTTCCTAATTAAAGAAGTGAGACATGAAAGGACAACAGCATGCTGAAAAAACTGGAAAGGAAAACAAAAGAATTCAAAAAAGGAAAAGGACAGAAAGTGGAAAAACAAAACAGAGTAAGCAAAGGAAGGCGAGTTCAGTGAGAGGAATAAAGGTGAGTCTTTACTCCATGTGGCAGCAGATGTGCTCACTAGGAAACGGAAGTTGAAGCTGAGTCGCGTTATGACACTGATACTTGGAGAGCCGTTAATAATTGATCAAGACCACTCTGGCAGTGAACTCATTAGCTTTCACACACTAGAGCCCTGCAAACTCACATCTAAAAACAGGCTGAGGAATGGACTGCAAAACATCACCAGCCTGAATACAACATTAACAAATCACTGTATTATTTCACTTAATCCAGTGTAGGGTGTAAGGTCGTTAAAAGTAAAACGTCAACTATAATTAGCAGGCTAACGTTTGACGTTATGATTGGCATGTTGTTGAGAACATATTAAACCAAATAGAAATTGGAGTTTATGAGTGAAAACATGTAGCATGCACGTATGTTTCACTAATCTGAAGTTTGTTAAGACATTTCCAGTTCCTGAATCGGAAGTAAAGATGCAAACAGGATGCAGAATTGCAATTCAAATTTGAATAAGGATGTAGAATTCTAGTTCTTTAACAACATAACATCTCGTTATTACGAGAAAAGCTGTAATTTTTACAAGAAAAAGATGTCGTTTTAACGGCATATCTCATTTTTACAAGAAAAGATGTTGTTTTTATGAGAAAAAGATGTAGTTTTAACAACATAACATCTCGTTTTTACAAGAAAAGATGTTGTTTTAATGAGAAAAAGTTGTCGTTTTAACGACATATCTCGTTATTATGAGAAAATATGTCGTTTTAATGACATAATATCTCTTTATTACGAGAAAAGATGTAATTTTTACGAGAAAAATGTGTTTTAACGACATCTCGTTTTTACAAGAAGAGATGTTGTTTTAACGAGAAAAAGTTGTAGTTTTAACGACATATCTCGTTATTACGAGAAAAGATGTCATTTTTACGAGAAAAAGATGTCGTTTTAATGACATATCTTGTTTTTACAAGAAAAGATGTTGTTTTAACGAGAAAAAGTTGTCGTTTTAACGACAACATCTCGTTATTACGAGAAAAGATGTCGTTTTAATGAGAAAAAGTTGTAGTTTTAACGACATAACATCTCGTTATTACGAGAAAAGATGTAATTTTTACGAGAAAAAGATGTCGTTTTAACGACATATCTCGTTTTTACAAGAAAAGATGTTGTTTTTACGAGAAAAATGTCGTTTTAACGACATATCTCCTTTTTACAAGAAAAGATGTTGTTGTAACGAGAAAAAGTTGTAGTTTTAACGACATAACATCTCGTTATTACGGGAAAAGATGTAATTTTTACGAGAAAAAGATGTCGTTTTAACGACATATCTCGTTATTANTGCAAAACATCACCAGCCTGAATACAACATTAACAAATCACTGTATTATTTCACTTAATCCAGTGTAGGGTGTAAGGTCGTTAAAAGTAAAACGTCAACTATAATTAGCAGGCTAACGTTTGACGTTATGATTGGCATGTTGTTGAGAACATATTAAACCAAATAGAAATTGGAGTTTATGAGTGAAAACATGTAGCATGCACGTATGTTTCACTAATCTGAAGTTTGTTAAGACATTTCCAGTTCCTGAATCGGAAGTAAAGATGCAAACAGGATGCAGAATTGCAATTCAAATTTGAATAAGGATGTAGAATTCTAGTTCTTTAACAACATAACATCTCGTTATTACGAGAAAAGCTGTAATTTTTACAAGAAAAAGATGTCGTTTTAACGGCATATCTCATTTTTACAAGAAAAGATGTTGTTTTTATGAGAAAAAGATGTAGTTTTAACGACATATCTCGTTATTATGAGAAAATATGTCGTTTTAATGACATAATATCTCATTTTTACAAGAAAAGATGTTGTTTTTATGAGAAAAAGATGGTTTTAACAACATAACATCTCGTTTTTACAAGAAAAGATGTTGTTTTAATGAGAAAAAGTTGTAGTTTTAACGACATATCTCGTTATTACGAGAAAAGATGTCATTTTTACGAGAAAAAGATGTCGTTTTAATGACATATCTCGTTTTTACGAGAAAAAGATGTTGTTTTAACGACATATCTTGTTTTTACAAGAAAAGATGTTGTTTTAACGAGAAAAAGTTGTCGTTTTAACGACATAACATCTCGTTATTACGAGAAAAGATGTCGTTTTAATGAGAAAAAGTTGTAGTTTTAACGACATAACATCTCGTTATTACGAGAAAAAATGGAATTTTTACGAGAAAAAGATGTCGTTTTAATGACATATCTCGTTTTTACAAGAAAAGATGTTGTTGTAACGAGAAAAAGTTGTCGTTTTAACGACATATCTCGTTATTATGAGAAAAGATGTCGTTTTAATGAGAAAAAGTTGTAGTTTTAACGACATAACATCTCGTTATTACGGGAAAAGATGTAATTTTTACGAGAAAAAGATGTCGTTTTAACGACATATCTCGTTTTTACAAGAAAAGATGTTGTTTTTACGAGAAAAATATGTCGTTTTAACGAGATATCTCCTTTTTGAAAGAAAAGATGTTGTTGTAACGAGAAAAAGTTGTCGTTTTAACGACATATCTCGTTATTACGAGAAAAGATGTCGTTTTACCGACATATCTCGTTATTACGAGAAAAGATGTCGTTTTAATGACATATCTCGTTTTTACGAGAAAAGATGTCATTTTAACGACATAATATCTTGTTATTACGACATAATTGAGTGGAAAAAGTATTATGTATGTGGCAGCAATGCGCCACCGTAGCACTTATTTTCCCAGAATGCTCAAATTTACCCCAAAAGTCTTCAAAATGGAGCCAAACAACAAGAAATGTTAAAGACCCTCAACAGAACCTCTAAGTTTTCTGATCTTGGCCATTTTGTTGTTGTGTTAAAAATGCTAATGAACTAGTGAAAAATCTTCTTTTGTGTGACTGCTGATTTAGTGGCTTAATGTCACACTCATTAATTAAAAGGTAACACATTCTTAAATTATGAATTTTGCCCTGATTTATGCATGTATTGCATCATCCATACGAACTGCCAAACTTCCCACTTGCACATTCAATTATTGTTAAAGAATGGACACAAAATATGTCAATCGACACCCAAGATTTTTTATTGAATATGATGGTTGTCTGGCAATTGTTTAAGAAAAATGGCCCAGCAGAACCTCATACTTTCCAGGATTTTAGTATTTAAATGGTCTCATTGCATAATAAAATATCAATCAAGCAATAGTAGCTAATGGAGCACTGAGCTTCAAAAATACGGAAAATAACCAAGCGAATCAATCATATCAATCTGCTTCAATTGTCCTGGGTGAGTTTATAATATAGTAAGCACTGTTGATGTCCGAAATCGTAAGTGAATCTTTTGTTTGAGTTGGTTCATTTCAATGAATTGGAGAATCCCCTTGATAAAACCAGCCTGAATGATTCATTCACGAATATAACTGATTTGATTCTCGAGTTCAACTCATTGATTCAATGTCCTGATTCAGTCCTGTCACTGTTTTAGCTCATTTCCATCTGGAGCTGCTGGTGTATGAAACATTCATTCAGCAAATAATAATAAAGTTCATTATTCTTGTGTATATCTTATTATTAATAGTGCTGTCAAAACTAGCCTGCTAACGCATGTGATTATTTTAACTTTGACACATGACTCGTGTGCACAGAAAGACTCGCAACAGTATCGAGTTCTTTCACGCTTGAACAAACAATAACACATAGAATTATGACAAAATGCCTGTTTCGTCGAGTATCCTCATAAGAGCAGTCTTAAATGAGTTAAATAACAGCTTAAATGAACTTAAAGAGTTGTGAGAAAATGAGATGCGTGTCAGATTCGCGTCATGCTCGGAAACGGCAGCTCTTAAAGTGACAGCAGCCTAATAAACCAGTTGCTGTGATGATGTCTGTCATTAATGTTAATCAAAGAACAAAGGGAACGGAGAAAATTGTAGCTTTAATAAAGATTAAACTATATTTAATTTATAATTTATGCAGTGAAGATCATGTGCATGATTTATAAATCGAGGGAACGAAATAGTAAATCATGCGCACAATTACATTTTTTTCTTGCATGTCAATTGCAGAGCTACGTACATTCATAAAAATATGCCATTAAACAAGTATTTAAAATATACTGTCTTTAAGTTGTTTCTACATTAAAGTTGCAGTATGTAAGAATTCTGTCCGCTAGAGGTCGCTAGAGTCCCATTCAAAACAAAGGCGTAGCTTGATGACGACAAGTTTGAGAGCGGAATCTTGGGACATGTGGTCTCCACCCCAACGGACGGTGCAAAAAATAGTGATCGGACTCAGGAAGAAATCATGTTCATGGATGCGATTATAAACGTTACTGTAGTATGAAGCAGAGCAGGAGCGAGTGTTGTGGGAGCTGAACGAGGAGCTGGAGCGATTGCGCAACACACGCCTCACGAGCAGCAGGACTTTTATTATGCCACAGTCGCCGGCGCTGCTTCCGCTTTCCCGGTCATGAGTATGAGGTAATGCAGCTCTGTTTATCATATTAGATACATTTGAGTGTGTTGAAAATTATGTTATAACGTTACTCTGAGCGCTCGCTCGGCAGCTGCTGTGAGACACTGTTACACACTGCAGTAAGAGAGATCGATTTTAGAATATCATATTAAATGCAGGATGGCTTGTTTTGATAAATGGCATGCAATTAATTTTAACACGTACTGTACGATGGAGAAAATTCTGTATTACTGTTACGAAAAATAAATCTGCATCTGATTATGCAATGTTAGCTATTTCACAAAATAGTGTTTTTCTCTGAGGCATGGTAAAGCATGGTTCTCTTAAAATTGCAATTTTCTCACGATTTACAAATAGTTGGAAACATTTGGGATATTGTAAGTACTCAAGTGAACAAAATATATAACACTGGCCTATAGGTTTTGGATATTTTACTGCAAAATTCGTACATATTGCACCTTTAATTTGGAGAGTAACTGTGAAATCATTACAATATAAAAATATTAAAAACTCCAATGTTTTTAATCATGATTAATTACAGAAAAAATGTGTGATTAATTAGTTTTTTTTTTTTTTTTTAATTGACAGCACTAACTATTAAATATTGTGCTCTCTGCCTGGACAATTGCAAGTGAAGCAATTACAAGTCAACAGCTTATAAAGACATTCAGACAGTTTCAATAGTGTCTGTTTGAGAGAGCGAGTTTGTAAGCTATATAGTTAAAAATGCATAATTTTAGTTAATTTATTAAACTTATTAAATGTAGTGCTTTATTGTCTCTTATTGAATATACAATAATTGTTATGCTTATTGATAATGACTGTTGTAACATGCGGCAATAGAGTAGTGCAGGTTCCTTCCCTTGAGATTTTTCTATGGGTTTTTATATTGGGGTTTTTCAATCTAAGAGTGAAATAAGGTGTGTGGTAAACATAACTTGATGATACATGAACATTTTGCTCTACAGCGTAAATTACACACACCCATTTCAAAAGCTCAAATCTTGAAGCTTTTATGTTTATTTAAAAAAAACTCCCAACCAACAACCAACCGGCTTTGAGGCCTGGAGTACAAATCAGCCAGGAGGCCCAGAAACCCTAGCGGCACCCAAGTTGATGTTGAGCCAGTACAACAAAAGTAAAGTTTCAGCATACGGAAAACAGAGCGAAGCAGTCTTGAGGAAGAGTCTGTTCTGAACATCCATCCCCTGCAGATCCACTGCCTTGCACTGCTGAAGGGCCCCGTCTTCACTAAAGTTCTCCTGAGTTCTCCAAACTCCTCCACCGAGCTCGAAACTCGCTGCTGGCGCTCACCAAATGTCACCTTTCATGCCTTCAACTTCAGACTTGGCACCGATTGTTTATGAACCCATGGATGTCAGTTCTATAAGTGCACCGAGCAGAACTCAGCAAAGGTTGTTGTCAGCACTCAATGGTGCGCTTTCTCTGACGCGGTGCAGGGAACTTTTCGATCTATATTTACATTAGCCAGTCTGCCTGGAGCTGCGAGTCAGCCTGGCTTATGTAAAAGAAAAGAGGGCAAAATCAATAAGCACATGTTGCAGTGAGATTGTGAGTGTTGTATGTCCAGTACAGCTGCTTTCACTCGACAGTTTTTGGGTGCTAACTAACAGAAAAACACTAATTCGAAACTAATTCATTCCATTGCATAAATTTTACAGTAACAATAACATTATTTGTATGTCAAAATGTTGAAGTAATAAGCTATTCACGGAATTCTGATTCATTATAGTAAATTGGTTCATTCAGACAGTTAATTTCAATTCAAATGATTCAGTGATTCATTGAGTTAGGATTTGAGCAAACCCTTGCTAAAGTAATATACTTGCACAGCAGTTTTGAATGATACCTCAAATTATGCATCTCCAAATGATCAAATTTACAATTTTTGCCAGCAGCCAATAAAACAGGTCAGAAAAATCTCATGATTTTATGCTGAAGGAGGCAACAACAGTGCCAAGGTTGTTCTTTTTCTTAAAGGATTAATTCACTTAAAATGAAAATTACCCCATGATTTACTCACCCTCAAGCCATCCTAGGTGTATATGACTTTCTTCTTTCTGATGAACACAATCAGAGTTATTTTAATAAATATCCTGACGCATCCGAGCTTTGTAATGGCAGTGAACGGGACCAACGAGTTTGAAGCAATGCATCCATCAAAAGCAAAACATATTCCACACGGCTCCAGAGGGTTAATAAAGGCCTTCTGAAGCGATGCATTTGTGTAAGAAAAATATCCATATTTAACAAGTTATAAAGTAAAACATCTAGCTTCTGCCAGACCACCTTCCATATTCAGCTTGCAAAGATAGTGTAACCGGCGTCGCGTCAGTTAAGCTTTTTTCATAAGTTGAATAGGGAAGGTGTAGGACGTAGCGTAAGCGTTTTGAACCTTGAAAGGTGTTGCACTTTCTTCGTAACTTGAATACGGAAGGCGGTCTGGCAGAAACTAGATATTATACTTCATAACTTGTTAAATATGGATATTTTTCTTACACAAATGCATCGCTTCAGAAGGCCTTTATTAACCCTCTGGAGCCGTGTGGAATGTGTTTTGCTTTGGATGGATGCAGTTTCTTCAGCTCATACTCGTTGGTATCGTTCACTGCCATTATAAAGCTTGGATGCGTCAGGATATGTATTAATATAACTCAGATTGTGTTCATCAGAAAGAAGAAAGTCATAAACACCTAGGATGGCTTGAGGGTGAGTAAAGCTTGAGGTAATTTTCATTTGAAAGTGAACTAATCCTTTAAGTTATGAAAACCGTTATTACTAATGGTTTTCTTAACTCATCATAGGAACTTTTGACTTCAGTGATTTGGGTGCTCAAGAAATCACTTAGACACACAAACCACTCATAACAGTATATCCTATTACTGTGCCAGTGAGAAATGCAGTTGTAAGAGCCTCTCATTCATAGGTCTTAAGGCATATGCTTAAGTCTATGTTTACAGAAGTTTACTATATTTGTGAGCCATTTTCAGAACTTGTTGAAACACACACAAAGAGAGCGAGAGATCAATTCATACCTCACGCTGCATAATCTAAATGTCTCAGGTCATGAATGAGAGTTTGAGAATGAAGACTCGAGCAGGGGGCCGATCTGCAGGAGTCTGCTGGACTTCACACAAAGAGCCATAAACACAAGAGATGGCTCAGGATGGACGACTATTGTCAAGCAAATAGCACCATCACATCAAAGGGGAAACCATTAGTATGTTTAAACGCAGAGAGGAAAGGGGGATGGTGGTATCAGTGTTGGAGGAGTAAACGGGGTGATGGAGGATATCTGAGACAGCTGAGATCTTAAAGGTGTTGAAATTAAGAAGCATTTGTTACAGCTAAAGAGAACAAGAACATATGAAATGTAAAATTTGGCATGTCAGAGTTAAGCAGAGGCTCAGTTTGCTGCTCTGACATTTACCGGCTACACGGAAAACATTTGCTGTAGAAGCAGTTTTCACACAGAAAATGCTAGCAAATTTCACAATCAATTACAAAGAAAAGTAGCAAAGAATACTCAATGTTTGAAAAATCGCCTTACATCGTGTCCTAACCAGACGCGACACAGCGACATGCAATAAAAGACATATTTTCCATGTTAACCGGAGTTTTTGTCCAAACTAGCTGCGATTATTCTATTTTTAGAAACCGTTCCTGGGTCAAAATCACTATAAAGTGCCTTTGAGACTTCACAATTTCCAAAATAAAAAGTTGAGATTTTCCATTTAACTTCATATTTGTTGTATTGAATAGACCTTAATTGGTCAAGCTCCAGCACTTTTTGTAAAATAACTGTAAGCAGGCAATGTACGAGCAAACCAGTTTAAATATATTTTCATTGAATAGTGATTTTAAAATGTAGATTTTCAGTAAGATACTTGGTCCCTTTCTCAACAATACATTTTAGTTAATCAGAAAAGTCTTTTGATAATAATGAAACTGCTGAAAAATGTTTGTTTCCCCATAAAATATGCAATACTTGCAATTTATTTTCTAAATAAGTCTAACAACAAAGATATCTGGTTAAGCTTTCAAACTATATTAACTGGCCCTCTTTTCTTTATAAAGAAATCACACAAAAGGTTTTGCTAACTTGGTAAAACAATAAGCTAATTTTCATTACATTTACATTTATGCATTTGGCAGACGCTTTTATCCAAAGCGACTTACATTGCATTATACTATACATTTGTATCTGAGTATGTGCAATCCCTGGGATCGAACCCATGACCTTGGCATTGCTAGTGCCATGCTCTAACCACTGAGCTACAGGAAAGCTGTAAAGATTAAAGATGAAAATGACAGGGTGGACAAAAATATGACAGGGTGGACAAAGACTTTAATGGGTGAATAAAACAGGAATATCAGAGAAAGAACAGGAAAAAGAAGAAACCCTTAAGCAACATATGATACTCTAACTATTAAACTAAAACTGCTCACTTGATTCATTTAAAACCATGGCTTCATTCATAACGAATCACCACTTTTTGTTGCTCAGAAACGCACAACAGTTCTGCTGTGGCTTTGATTGGAACTATTTTTGTATACAAAAACAGACAATATTGACGATACTGATTATACTTGTTGTTTATTTTACTGATATCACATTTTCAAATCGAGCAGATATTCAGGAAAACAGCACTTTTTCTTGTGTGATTGCTTAACTATAACATATGATATAAATGTAAGACAAAAACCCATTCAGGGCATTTTTTATCTTCATATCTTGAATTTAGGCACATTTTAACTACATTCTAACAGGCTTCATCACACAGTGAGTCGCTGTCATACATCATATTCCATCACTATGAAACTGCATGCCATGTAAGATGGTGTACAGGTCTTGGCCGGGGCAGGGTGCACTAAATGCGTTAATTTCGAAGTGTTATTTTTTCCATAATTAATCACACCAATTAATTAACATGTTAACAGCCCTAGTGAAAACATTATCAGAATATGGCAAAAACTATGCACATGTCCACCCTGTCATGGAAGGCTTGATTACAGGGTGGACAATGACAGGGTGGACATTTTTGGCAAAATTTTGCATTTAATGGACACATGGTGTAACTTCAGTTAGCAAAGTGATTCATTGTTGAAGCTGACAGTGTACTGTTTAAAATGTATATTTTTAATTTCTGAAAAGTTTTTATATTAATTAATATTTCACTATGACAAGGTGGACATGCTAAGCTTGACAACATCCAACTACAAACACAATATGATGAAAATTAGGAAATATAAATGCAGATACTCAGTGTACTTGCAGCAGATGTTTTAATCTCCATTGAAGAAAGACCAAATGGGGGAGGGGATGTCACTGACTACATCAGTTGGTTTCTTAAAGGGGCGTTTACCCCAAAAAGACAGGGTGGACAGCAATTTCAGGGACACCTGCAAAGTGCTTAATATTATTATGAAAATAGAATATAAATGATTAAAATTACTTGTTTTATCAAATAACTTGTTGAGGACAATAAGAACATTCAAAAAGTTTTGGAATTTTATGTCATTTATTGACTTTTTACACCTACTGAAGTTAGCTGAACAGTATGCCAAAACCGCATACATCCAATCAAAGAAAATGGTATAAAATGAGAAAAAAACATTTAAAGAGATTTATCAATGTACTTGTATGTGTGAAAATAATAAAACCTCAGAATTTCATTATTTTTCATTATTTACATGATGACTGAGCGATTCTGACGAGGACACCAAAAGGCACTTTATAGTGATATTGACCCTCCTATTTTTCTGTGACGTCGCGGCTGGAACAACTACACAAAGTATAATCTCAGGTGCTGTTTATGTGGTTTATTTAATGTTACAAGCATATAATGTAACTTTGAATATCATTTTGTGTGTCTTTTATAGCCATAGGCTAGCCAACAATGGACAATTTACCTCAGATCTTCAAAATAAATAAAATGAAACAATAACGTTCAAACTGATCTTGTGAACAGTATGACAAATATTCATTCAGTAACTCACTATGTATTTTCAATAATGTTGTAATGGTGCAATATTCAAAAATTGATTATGTAGCCTACAGAGTGTGGTGCAGGTATGGCATCACTTTGTAGGCCAAAATGCGGAAGTGAGTGAGCATTTTAGCACTTCCGGTTCCATCGCCCGAAGTCAATGGGTTTTTTGAATGGGATTTTGGTTAAATGGCTGAAATAAGGTCTGTGGTGAACGCAAGCTCAAGATAGTTTCACGTTTTATTCTATGACATAAAATGCATCAGTAATACCTCACTTTTTTTAAGCTTTTATGTGTCTTGAAAAAGGCGGTTGCTAACAAGTGGCTAAATGGGACTACACAGGCAGTCGGGGACATTAATCGTCATCACTCTGAGAAGGTAAGCTCAGTCTGCTTTTACAGCCTCATTATGCTCATAATTGTACTCTTATAAACTATTCTAACTCAAACGTGCTAGGAAAATGTTTTTAGATAAAAACTGAAAGAGTTGTCGGAAGTTTAGTGATGGTGACGTTGAAGTCGAGCGACCGTGATGTAGTTCGTTTATAGCCTACCTTTAACTTTTTACTTCTGGTGACTGCATTTAGGCTTCAAACTTCATAAAAGATATGTTCATCTGTGAAAATTATCTTGATGGACAAAAACGTGTAAGTGTCATAACCCTTTGTTTAACACAGAGCTTATTTTTTGCGATTTTCCAAAAGTCTATGGGAAAAATGCATTGGCTTTCGATCGAGGGAACCCGTGCGCCGCTAACTTCCTGGTTGGCCAACAAAGTGACGTCATACCTGCACCACTCTATTTCATTTGAGTGCCGGGAGCTTGCCGAGAGAGCCCGCCCACACGCTCTTCTGATTGGCTGTGATTTTTGATTGACTTTATCGCATCTCATAGTCGTGTCGAGTCTGGTGTGGACAAATTTCTTGTAACTGGAATTTTATTGCATCCATCTGGTTAGGACACTAATTAGGTGCCATTCACACAGAAGCATTTTCCCATTTCACTACGCTACTTTTCCATTGTTTTTCAATGTAAACATGCGTAGACTGACATCTTTAACATTGCGCTCGCATCTTGCGCATGACACTGCATTCTAAAAACGCAGTGCTCAAGTTAAAATAAAAGTTTAACATCAAAACGCATTCCATTTTTTTTTTCAATGTAAACGCGCTAGACTGACGTCTTTAACCACTGCGTCTTTTGCGTGACATTCTGAAAACGCGGCACTCAAGTCAAAATACATTTAAATAAACACATCTCTAGACTTTGCGCTTTTTTCTTGCCAAATATACTCTTTACTCTATCCGATTATTTCTGAGTGTGAACTCGTGGAATATAACTTTCATCATAGGCTATACTACACAAGCAATAGGTAGGAGATGAAAATAACAGGCTTTTTAAGTTACACAAAGAGACACTGAGATAAAGCATTTGGACTAAATACTTCCATTAACAAAGGTGACCTTTCTCTTTTGGCTAATTCAAAGGTAAATGAAAAGCAGGACCCTCAAATGGGAGCAAGAAAAGTAATTTGAGTAAACTAATTATCAGAGCTGAATTATTCATCTTTCTAAGAGTAGTGATGTGAAGGTCAGGAGCTGAAAGTGGAATGATCAGGCAGTATTTGTGCATTCTCTTCCTTACATAATAACACACGCATAGATGCGCTGTGAGAGGCCTTCATATTAACGCTCAAAGTTTCTGAAATCATGCAGTCCTTTAATTACTGAGGCAGTGCAGAGATTTTTATGCTTCAGTGACTGGAGATGACATGAAGATGTGTTATCAGTAAATACATCCTGGTTCCAGCTGTCAGTTCATATCAATTTACACGTTCATTTGTTAATTTTAACGTAAGCATTATATTTACTTGTGTACTTATTTTATGTGCCTGTTATAAAAACTTGAAACTGTCTTTATTTTAAATACACACTTCAAAAAATATTTCTATAAAATTCTATTATATTCTATAAAAATATAAATTTATCATCCATGAAAATGTAGACATTCCCTAAATATTATCAGATGTAATTATATTTATTTATGCTTTCCTTAGCTTATGACTTTTAATTACTTAATTGCTAATTATAGGCCTTATTCAAGACACATGAATGATTTTCTGTGTAAATCAAAATGTCCATAAATTAAAATAATAATAATAATAATAATAATATAGAGCCCCTAACATGTCATTTGCATAAAGAAAGATAGAACGAAAGAAAAAAACACAAATGAATTCAGGTCCAGTGTTTGTTTGTTTGTTTGTTTTTTTTTTATTAGCCTATAATTTAGCGGTGTAACATTTTTAATATCCATAATATGTTCACCTTCTCTTGGCCTCGAGGAACAGAAATGACGCAGTAAACCCTGACGAATTAAGCCAGCTGTTAACCTCTCGTCTGCCCTCAATGTTACAGATGTTATAAAAGCGTTACATAAAACTGCATCGCTTCTGAATGACGCCATGGGCTCGAAATTGATCGGTATTGATCAGAGAAACGCCCGGTCAGGAGTATGCGATTAATGAAGCTTTTTCCTTTTCTGTGTCATTAAGCAATGATGTACCAGGCGGACGAGGACACAAAGGGTTAATGGTTTGAATAAAAACATCTGCTATGATGGATTTCAGCCCATTAAATGTTACTTTATTAACTAAAGAGATTTATTTGCATTCACAGAACCAATAATTTCCTGTGGTGCACTTTTTTCCCCTTAAGCTCATTTTCAGCTCAGTAATGGGGTGAAATCAGGTATATTGAGCAGCTTTTCACCAATCAAGAGCAGCATTAAAATGTCTCTGCACATAATGTTCAATTTCCCCAAGTGCTCCTTTTATTTTAAGTCAGGTGTCTTCTATCATTTTATTTTCTAAAATATGTAATAAAACGATTAGTCCAAAAAACTATTTAAATTTCAAATGTCTATCTATATGTCAGCACAACAGTGTTCAGGTAAAATGGGTCATATTCCGTAGAGACCATCTCAATATAAGCCATGACATTTCATTCAAATTCACATTTCATATATTAACACTGAAAATTATAACATATCAGAAAAATCATCTTAGATTTTGTTCTACCCATTCAGTCTATTTGGTAACACTTTATTTTAAAGGATTAGTTCACTTTCAAATAAAATGTTCCTGATAATTTACTCACCCCCATGTCATCCAAGATGTTCATGTCTTTCTTTCTTCAGTCGAACAGAAATTAAAGTTTTTGATGAAAACATTCCAGGATTATTCTCCTTATAGTGGACTTCAATGGCCTCCAGATGGTTAAAGGTCAAAATTACAGTTTCAGTGCAGCTTCAAAGGGCTTTAAACGATCCCAGACGAGGAATAAGGGTCTTATCTAGAGAAACCATCGGTCATTTTCGAAAAAATACAACTGTATATGCTTTATAAACACAAATGATCACCTTGCACGTGCTTCCACCAAAACCACACTTTCGTATTCTTCAAAAAGCTTACGCTGTATGTCCTAGGCCTTCCTTATTCTACTTATGGAAAAAAATGGAACTGGCGCTGCGTTCGTTCCGTAAGTAGAATAGGGAAGGCGTAGGACATACAGCGTAAGCTTTTTGAAGAATACGAAAGTGCGGTTTTGGCGGAAGCACTTGGAAGGCGATCATTTGTTTATATAAAGCATATACATTTACATTTTCTTTCGAAAATGACCGATGGTTTCTCTAGATAAGACTCTTATTCCTCGTCTGGTTTCGTTTAAAGCCCTTTGAAGCTGCACTGAAACTACAATTTTGACCTTCAACCTTTTGGAGGCCATTGAAGTCCGCTATAAGGAGAATAATCCTGGAATAGTTTCATCAAAAACCTTAATTTCTTTTTGACTGAAGAAAGAAAGACATGAACATCTTGGATGACATGGGAGTGAGTAAATTATCAGGAAAATTATTTTTGAAAGTGAACTAATCCTTTAAGGTGAAGTAGTTACATGTACTTACTATATTACATTAAATTATGCATCAGATTTTGTTGCTGATTTGAAATATGTTATTTAATTATGAGATCGCCAAACAGTTTTTGAAATAGATAGGACTTGGTCTTGGATGCACGAAATAGCTGTCCGGAGGCATTGCAATAATGGCCGCTGAGTGAACTGGCTTTCCTTGAAAAGGACTTTGCTCTAACCATAACTCTATAGTAGTTAAAGGCACAATATGTAAGATTTTTGGATAAAAATGTCCAAAAACCACTAGAACAGTGTTATATATTTTGTTGATTTGTGTACTTACATTATCCCAGATGTTTTCAAGAATGTTTAAATCCAGAGAAATAAGCAATTTTAACAAGGACACGGACCGTGTAACTCACGGTAACTCGTGTTACCCTCAGTTTCCAGTTTTATTTTTGTAGAAACCATGGAAACACCAAAGACACTTTATATACATATATATTATATGTTTTACACTTAGAAGCGGAAACGGCGACTGTGGCATAATAAAAGCTCTACTGCTCTCGAGCCGTGTGTCGTAACGTTAATAATCTCATCCATGGACATGATTTTTGGCCAAGACTCGTAGGATTATTTTCCTCTGGCTGTGAGGTGAAGACAACATCTCCCGCGCTCAATCGCGGCTTCATCAAGCTAAGCCTTTGTTTTAAATAGGCGACCTCTATAGCAGCGAAAAATTACATATTACTTAGTACATATTTGAGTAAGTACATAGTAACTATGTCACCTTGAAATAAAGTGTAACCATCCATTTTATCCAACTCAGCTCAGTCATACTAATTCTAACAGTTGTTTTCCTCAGTGTTTTGAATTTTGGTCATTGACGAATAAGGTTTTTAAAAGTGTAAAAAAAACATAATGGAGATATAATACATTTTGAAGGTTTATTAAGTGTTAACAATGAGATTATGAGGTTTTTATAATCAATTAACACTGCTTTAGTCATATTTTATAAGATGGACAAAATTTGTCACCAAAAAAGTCATTCGGTTTAACCAAAATTTCAGTTTTTACAGAATGACACTTTTGGTTATACCGAATGATAATATTTTCAAACTCTGCTAACAAGCTGATATCTAGCTATCTAGCAAAAGGACAATCAAACATTTTATATTTAGTACAAGTTTTTAAAATATTACAACATTTTCCATGTTTATAGCGGTTGTACTGAATGACCTGATGTTTCGGGACATGCGTATGAGCAAATGAAAACGTGAATTTATCAAATAGTTAAGAGAGAGTCAGTAACTTTGCTTCACGATCATGTGGTCCTTTACAGATGTCTGAATGATGTCACATCCTGTCACATGATATTAACCGCATGACTTGATCCAAAATGATCCCTTTATATTGGTTACTCCGAATTACATCAATGAAATTCATTTTTCCAGACATTCTTTCTTTTAACAAAGCAACGACTTCTACACATCATTTTAATACCATTTTCTCTACGTTGATATATGATGTTATAAAATCATGCCATAATAAAAAATATATACATTTATTACATTTTAAGGTATTTTAATCACAAATGACTGTATTGGCCTTTTTACGGTTAAACCGAATGACCTTTTGACACTTCAAAATCTTTAAATTACCTTTATATGTAGCAAAATATAATTACAACCTTTTGGATTCAACAAAAGAGATCTAGCTGTACTACCTTACATACTTTGGATGTCATATCTTTGTTTTTTATTATTATTAAGACCTTTGGTCAAAAAATGACCCATCACATCATTGACCCTTTTATGTACATAATCTTCAGCTTTAAAAGCAACAAAACAGACATTCAGTTCAAACTGCCCTGTGGTGTGACATTTAAATCCATCTCAAACTACAACAGCATTTCCAAATGATATTATAGTTATTGTGCAAGCAGTTTATTAATTCATGTTCATTTTCACAAAGTTCATATTAACTGAGAGACAACATATAGGAGTTTATAAGTGCATTTGTTACTCTGCAGGATCACTGAAACTAAGGCAAAATATTGACTGAAAGAGGTGAAAACTGCAAATAAATGAATCTCTTGAATCCATTTCACACTCATAGGGCTTTAATAATAATAAACCATTACTACAGAAGCTGCTCTTGTGCCTGTGATCATCTGAATTGTGCCTGTGAGCGTTTCATGGGGATGTTTGGTTGGTTGGCGCTGCTGTGATGAGACCCATATGCCCAGATGAGCGGTGTGGGAGACAGACAGAGACAGCAGTGAGAGGAAGCAGGCGACGGGACGCGTTTGATGTCACGACAGCTGGAGGTGTGAACGGGACACACACTGTCCTGACACTTCCACAGCCTGTTTGTCTCACATCAGCAGATATCTGTCTGTATCTTGTTAGTTCATCATCTGTCCATGTTACTGGTCAGGAATGTGCTGTCCCGGCATTCATCACAGCTCATTTGCAGATAAACACTTGATTTTTACATTTTCTGTGGCAAATGCCATACTCATCCATGGTGTTATGGCTGGTTGCCAGGGTGTTGCTATGCAGTTGTTTTTTGAGTAGTTGATATGGCATTCTAGGTGGATGCTAGAGATTTCTATATGGTTGCTAAGCAGTTCTGAGTGGTTTCTATGGTGTTCTGATTGGTTTCTATGGTGTTATGGGTGGTTGCCAGGGTGTTGTTATACATTTGCTAAAGTGTTATGAAGGGTTGCTATGTTGTTATGTGTGGTTGATATGCAGTTGATAAAGTGTTCTGAGTGGTTGCTAAGCAGATCTGGGTGGTTGTTAGCTAAAGTTTTCTGAAAGGGTGCTAGGCTGTTGCTCTGTGGTTGAAAAAGTGTTTTTTGAGTGGTCGCTATGGTGTTATGGGTGGTTGCCAGGGTGTTGCTATGCAGTTGCTAAAGTGTTGTAAGTGGTAACTATGGTGTTATAGGTGGTTGCCAGGGTGTTGCTATGCATTTGCTGAAGTGTTATGAATGGTTTATATGGTGTTATGGGTGGTTGCCAGGGTGTTGCTATGCAGTTGCTAAAGTGTTGTAAGTGGTTGCTACGGTGTTATAGGTGGTTGCCAGGGTGTTGCTATGTATTTGCTGAAGTGTTATGAGTGGTTTCTATGGTGTTATGGGTGGTTTCCAGGGGTTGCTATGCAGTTGATAAAGCGTTATGAGTGGTTGATAAGGTGTTCTAGGTGGATGCCAGGGTGTTGCTATGTGGTTGCGAAAGTGTTGGGAGTAGTTGCTATAGTGTTATGGGTGGTTGCCAGGGTGTTGTTATGCAGTTGTTATTTTTGAGTAGTTGATATGTTGTTCTAGGTGGATGCTAGAGAATTGCTATATAGTTGCTATATGGTTGCTAAGCAGTTCTGGGTGGTTGCTAGCTAAGGTTTTCTGGAAGATTGCTAGGCTGTTGCAGTGCGGTTGCTAAAGTGTTCTGAGTGGTTGCTATGGTGTTATGGCTGCTTGCCAGGGTGTTGCTATGCAGTTGTTTTTTGAGTAGTTGATATGGCGTTCTAGGTGGATGCTAGAGAGTTCTATATGGTTGCTAAGCAGTTCTGAGTGGTTTCTATGGTGTTATGGGTGGTTGCCAGGGTGTTTCTATGCAGTTGCTAAAGTGTTGTAAGTGGTTACTATGGTGTTATAGGTGGTTGCCAGGGTGTTGCTATGCATTTGCTGAAGTGTTATGAGTGGTTTCTATGGTGTTATGGGTGGTTGCCAGGGTGTTGCTATACATTTGATAAAGTGTTATGAATGGTTGCTATGTTGTTATGTGTGGTTGATATGCAGTTGATAAAGTGTTCTGAGTGGTTGCTAAGCAGATCTGGGTGGTTGTTAGCTAAAGTTTTCTGAAAGGGTGCTAGGCTGTTGCTCTGTGGTTGAAAAAGTGTTTTGAGTGGTTGCTATGGTGTTATGGGTGGTTGCCAGGGTGTTGCTATGCAGTTGCTAAAGTGTTATGAGTGGTTTCTATGGTGTTATGGGTGGTTTCCAGGGGTTGCTATGCAGTTGTTAAAGCGTTATGAGTGGTTGATAAGGTGTTCTAGGTGGATGCCAGGGTGTTGCTATGCGGTTGAGAAAGTGTTGGGAGTAGTTGCTATAGTGTTATGGGTGGTTGCCAGGGTGTTGTTATGCAGTTGTTTTTTTGAGTAGTTGATATGTTGTTCTAGGTTGATGCTAGAGAATTGCTATATAGTTGCTATATGGTTGCTAAGCAATTCTGGGTGGTTGCTAGCTAAGGTTTTCTGGAAGATTGCTAGGCTGTTGCAGTGCGGTTGCTAAAGTGTTCTAAATGGTTGCTATGGTGTTATGGGTGGTTGCTAGGGTGTTGCTATGCATTTGCTGAAGTGTTATGAGTAGTTGCTATGGTGTTATGGGTGGTTGATATGCAGTTGATAAAGTGTTCTGAGTGGTTGCTAAGTAGATCAGTGGTGCGTTTCCAAAGCGAACTATGGTCGCAGGCTCCGTCGTTACCAATAGAGTTCAATGGGAGTTATGACCATAGTTGGCTAACGATGTTTTCAGGAAATGCACCCCTGGGTGGTTGCTAGCTAAAGTTTTCTTAAAGAGTGCTAGGCTGTTGCTCTGCGGTTGCTAAAGTCTTCTGAGTGGTTGCTGTGGTGTTTTGGGTGGTTGCCAGGGTGTTGCTATGTGGTTGCTAAAGTGTTGTGAGTGATTGTTTTGGTGTTATAGGTGGTTGTTATGGTGTTATAGGTGGTTGCCAGGGTGTTGCTATGCAGTTGCTAAAGTGTTCTGAGTGGTTGCTATGGTGTTATGGCTGGTTGCCAGGGTGTTGCTATGCAGTTGTTTTCTGAGTAGTTGATGTGTAGTTCTAGGTGGATGCCAGTGTTTTGCTATGCAGATGCTAAAGTGTTCTGAGTGGTTCCTATGGTGTTATGGCTGGTTGCCAGGGTGTTGCTATGCAGTTGTTTTTTGATTAGTTGATATGGTGTTCTACAGATTTGCTATATGGTTGCTAAGTAGTTCTTGGTGGTTGCTAAGGTTCTGTGGAAGATAGCTATGCTGTTGCTAAAGGGATTGCTAAGTAAATATAACTGCCCAAGTCACAAGAGCCTCCTTCCACCTGCAGAAATAAATATGATAATAATAATAATAATAATAAATGAACAAAATAATCAATATGCAAATCATATAATGCATATTTAAGCACATTATATAATATACAATTAATAATCTGTGTAATATTATTATATTTATAATATTTATAGTTAATACACATTTTAAATGAATTAAATTACTAAAATAATTAATAAAATTTTGTCTTGTTTCCCAATAAATTTTTCTAAACATCATTAAACAGAAATAAAAATATTTGCGAATCAAAATTGGATAAGATAGTCAATGACTATCCATTGAAGTTTATTTTTCCTTCCCCATTTTACAGACACATTTAACAATAATTTTAATCCTAAAACTAGAAAAATTATTAGCCAATAATGTAAGATAAATTCAGTACGTATAAGTTACAACCTGAAGTCTTACACTCCAGAATGAGGAGTTTGTTCAAATCACTAACAATAATAATGAGCAATAATAACAGTGATGCTTTAGCAAACAGCACTAATTACTACAATACATTTGGGGGCAGTCGTGGCCTAATGGATAGAGAGTCGGACTTGTAACCCAAAGGTCATGGGTTCGAGTCTCAGGTCCGGCAGGGATTGTCGGTGAGGGGAGTGAATGTCCAGCGCTCTCCCCACCTTCAATACCACGACTGAGGTGAGACCCTTGAGCAAGGCACCGTACCCCCAACTGCTCCCCGGGCGCCGCAGCAATGGCTGCCCACTGCTCCGGGTGTGTGTTCACTGCTGTGTGTGTGCACTTGGATGGGTTAAATGCAGAGCACAAATTCTGAGTATGGGTCACCATACTTGGCCACATGTCACTTCACAATCACAATCACAATTACATTAAAGAGGTAAAAAGCCAGCACATTACAGCACATCTGAGAGGCAATGAACCATAAAATAGCGCTGATCTGAGCACAGACCGCCTCTTTAGTATAATGGTCATATTGCGTAAACAAAACTAAGTACGGCTCACTTTATATAGTGACTCAGTAATCTACACATTATCCTGTAACAATGAGTAAATGTAATCAGTGTGTGCTGGGATGAGAGTCATTACTGCAGCTCAGGGTTTATCTCACTGCTAATCAGCATCATGTCATTGTGAAGGGGATTAATACCAGATACCAAACACAGTGACTTCTGTCATGAGTGCTCAGCTCGGCTTTAGCACAGGATTTACATGTATCGTCTTCACTTATGGTCAGAAAAATCATGTGACTTAGATGAACATGCTACAGTTTTATTTTGTTATTTGATATAAAGAGTCACCACATGCTTTTAGCACTAGTTCTTCTGCTATTTAAGAACAATAGCATCAGCCCTGCGAGTTCCTGTTCACCCAACAGGCCTCACTAGTGTGTAAACAACATGGATGTGATCATGTGATCACACATATTTTTGTCTGACATGAAAATGCTGCAGAAGTTCAGAACGAGTTGTTTTTGTAGTTTAGTTTCAGTTAATGGTGTTTTTCACATTGAGTATTTAAAGTCACAGGATATTTTCTTAAAACATCAACCACTTTTATCTAAAAATATTGAGGGAATTTGATTCCTCGGGACTCTCTACATACAAATGGATGGATGGGAAAACTATGATTATTTGTTCAGAATTTTTCACAACACATATACTGCTCTAACACTTTAGATTAGGGTCCAATTCTCACTATTAACTATGACTTTTACACCAATAAACTCCCAATTATTGCTTATTAATAGTTAGTAAGGTAGTTGTTAAGTTTAGGTATTGGGTAGGATTAAGGGATGTAGAATATGATCATGCAGAATAAGGCATTAATATGTGCTTTATAAGTACTAATAAATAGCCAATATTTAATATGCATGTTAATGAGCAACTACTTAATAGTGAGAATTGGAGCCCTTTTTTGAAAGAAATTAATACTTTTATTCAGCAAAGATGCATTAAATTGATCAAAACTATGGTAAAATAATGTTAAAAAGATTTATCTTTTGAATAAATTCTGTTCTTTTGAACTTTCTATTCATCAAAGAATCCTGAAAAAACAAAAATATGAAGCAGCACAACTGTTTTCAACACTGATAATAATCAGAAATGTTTCTTGAGCACCAATTCAGCATATTATAAGTTACAGAATAAATTGCATTATAAAATATATTACAATAGGAAACAATTATTTTAAACGGCAATAATGTTTCACAATATTGCTGTTTTATTATACTTTTGACCAAAGACATGGAGCCTTGGTGAGCAGAAGAGACTTTTTTTTCTGCCACGGAACACATAAGGAGATGTTCAGCAAGATTTCCAAGTTGCTTTTTTCAATACAGTGAAGGTCAATGGTGACCAGTAAAGTAGATTACAGTAAAGAACTGTTCAATTTTGTGCTAAGTATACTACAAATACATTTACATAATTATGTGCTAAATAAAAATGGCAGCGGCTATTTGCAGTAAGTGAAAATAGCAATATATTCTACTTACACTAAGTGACAATAGCAGCATTTTCTTAGCGATATGCTATATATAAATATTACACTAGGTGAAAACAGCGATAGATTCTATTTACACCATGTAAAAGTATCAGTTCTTTGCAATAAGAGTAATTAGATGCTATCTATACTTTATATACTTTTTTTTTTTTACCATAAAAAATTATCCATATGGCACAATACTGTATGGACTTCAAGCTGAAAATAACGGTCATTATTTATTTAGTTAATTTTATGCTTAATAAAATACAATCCTACAATGGCTATAGCTTCAGATATGACAGAGAAAAGAATTGAAAATATTTCGGTGTCCCAAAACTTGGCGAACCATAATTCATCTTCATAAATAATCTTCTTATATTAATCTCGGTTGTAAATTGCTTTGGATAAAGCTAAGTAATGTAAGAAACACACCAACCATGATAATAGTAGCTGGTACCTCTGAAACTGCTCGCACAAATTACTGACAGAGCTTCATAACCATTGTGAAGTGTCTCTGCAAGAAGCCGATCCCTTATTTTAAATTCCAACAGAATCTTTTTGGCTCTTTTGAACGCTCCAGTACTTATTTAAAATGATGACACTGCATTTGTTGTACAACCTGCACACAGAGAAACCTTTATTTAACTAAACAACCCAAAACAGTCACACTTTCAGCACCTGAAAACCACACGTCTTGCAGAAGTATACACGACTTAAAACAGTATTTTGTCATAGGCTTAGATGAAAAGCTTCGAAAGCATTTCAGTAGCTTTAGGCAAAATGTATTAAAACAAA
>RJVU01071319.1:944605-968657 GCA_003731715.1 Anabarilius grahami
TATTATACATATGTAATGACATATAATATACATATTCAATCAAAATAATATGATAAATGTAAATGTTCTTTGTTTAAATTTTTTGAGGTTGTTAGCTGTGTAAAAGACTACAAATATTTATTATTTTAAAGCAAACTATAATTTATATACATATTATATATATATAATGTATTTAAATGTTTTTGTTTACATTTTTGTAGGTTGGTTAGCAGTGTTAAAAGACTAAAAATATATATAATTTTTTAAAGCAAACTATAATTTATATACAGTCAAACCAAAAGTTATTCAAACTTTTTTTTATATATATTTTTGACATTTTTACTAGTGGGTGCAGGACACTATAGTTCATTTATGTAAGTGAGGACAGCAAAATAAAGTAAACTGTTACATATTATACCCAAAAATTCTTCATACAGTGGACAACCAGTAAAATTGATACAAATTTGGGAACAAAAATTATTCAGACACTTTGACCTGACCATGTTTTGCTTAAGTGTTATCTGACATAATTAAGATGATTTTTTTCTGACACAGTTTAACTCTGAGATCTTGTCATATTTTATTACCATTTTTTTAAACTATAGTGAATAAACTGAATTAATGAATGAAATGTTCAAGGTGTCTGAATACATTTTGCTTTGACTGTATATAATGTAAATGTTTTTGTTTACATTATTGTAGGTTGGTTAGCAGTGTTAAAAGGCTAAAAATATATTATTTTTAAAGCAAACTATAATTTATATAATGAATCTGATTAATTCTAACCCCCTTTTTTACAGTCTTAAATGATGGTTTTAGCTCCATCTTTCATTTAAAAATAAAAACAGCAGGGAGGCTCATCAGCTATGAATAATTAATTTAGCTTAATTTAATATTCCATGTGCTAACCAGCCCATCACTATGAGGGGAAAACATTCAGATTATTGTGCCAGCAGCCACTTCTGACCCAAGAATTTAACCCTGCGCCAACCAGCTCCATTCTCCTTCACACATAATTCAAAAAACACCCAACCTGAGACCTGCCCGACAAAATATTTGCTTCCTGTATTTATTCCCGTCTTGTTAAGAAGTCAAGCTGTGAACCCAACAAAAGGGCATGTGTTCTGCATTTAGGTCTAACACTTGTCAGCTCTTTTCTGCGAGCGCTGGGATTGTTTCCTAACAGTACGGTTTATGAGGGCCGGTTTGTGAAGCCAGCATTTGGATGTTTCCATTTTAAACTGATCATTAGGGCCTGTTTGCAGTGCATTTATTATCTACAACCAGGGAATATTCTTCTCAGTCAGTCTTTCCACAAAAAAACCCACATGACATTGCAAAAGCTGCTGGGAGGAATTAAAGTTTAAAATCCAGCATTGGGAAGCAAGGAAAACGTAACGATGTACACAAGTTAATGACCCTGACACGAATGTGTCAAGACACATAATAAAAGGTATTTTAAACACTTCAGCATCTACTTAACCAGTCAGATGCCATATTGATGACGTCACATCATTAAATGTACACTGATTTCAATGCAGGCAGATTGAGCAGACACAACCTCTACTGGTCAATTATGAAAAACAGCAGAGATTTTTACATAATAAGCGAATCAAGACGTCTCGTTCATGTACCATTTTATTGGACTTATATAGAAATACTTAAAAAAAACATGAAGTAGCACCATTACTTAAGTTTTACTTTATCATGTAGAACTTTAAATGTCAGAAAAATAAAACTCTTGATACATTTTCAAATCTTGTTTCAGCAAATATAATATTAGTATTTGACCATGAGGTTAAAGGCCTTTTATTATCATAAAATAAAATATACTTTGTTTTTAAACTTTGCTCAATAAAGTACATATACGCTCAAGTAACTTCACCTACATATACATA
The DNA here is from genome assembly GCA_003731715.1 of Anabarilius grahami. NCBI lineage: Eukaryota > Metazoa > Chordata > Actinopteri > Cypriniformes > Xenocyprididae > Anabarilius > Anabarilius grahami. The sequence continues at coordinate 946,483 of RJVU01071319.1, forward strand.
AACAAGTGGTAAACAAACGTATTAAAATAGAAATCCTAAACCTATAGTGGCGCAACAGAACAGAACTCTGATACCCACTGGAATCTAATTCATACAAATTTGTAGAAAGCTTCCTTTTCGTCTGAACGTACTAAGTTTTATACATTTCGACATTTCGTAATAATATAGAATAAAATATGCTTTATATTACTGAATAGAAAATATGCTGGGTGAAACGGATTCAAAAGACATTTTTTGCTGAACCTAGAAACCCCTCCGACCCAACAGAATACTGCTCGATGCAAATACACATTTCGTGGTCTGAATCGCCATCCGCATTTCACACGAGTGATATTAAAATAATACAGTGTTCGTTGCCGTAAGGCCATACTAAAAAATAAAAAGATATTTGAACCCAGCTACAAAAAAAGTTCACTGAACTTAAATTAAAATATCTGTAAACATCATCTTTGCAATACGAAATATAATCTTTCAAGTCAAAAAAGAATAAAATACTTCAATCTGTATTAATGTCATGAATATTTAAAACTTGTGGAATTTCTGGTTGATCTATACACACATATATATATATACATATATATGCGTAGGATATGTTGCTGTTCTCCCTCAAACGAGTTCCATCCAAAAAGCTGCAGTATCTCCACCACCGCTGCAAGTCTCTGTGCGTCTGTCAGACAGGAAGCCGTCCAGATTCCCCAACAACCTCGAGGTCTGCTACCAGTACATTCGATCAGCGCAATCGTTTATGCTAACAGTCGACAAACTGACTAAAAAGGTACCTCGGGCTGTCCTTACTTCATTGACGTTTGTGTACAGTTGACTAAAACTACTGATTACTAGGCTTTAATATTTAAAACATGCATTAGATGTTGAAAATATTCGTCCCGAGCTACAGTACACTATAAACAATTACACCGTCCCTTTTTGGATACTGCAGCTCACACGTGTGTATATATACACACACACACACACACACACACACACACACACACGTACGTCGCCAGGGTTTAGGAAAATATACGTATAGCCTGAGTAACTGCAGCATGGCAGACGGGGCATTTGGGCTCGTTCCTCTCGCAGATGCGGTTGGCGCACTCCATGCAGAACAGGTTGTGGCCGCAGGGCACCAGGGCCGCGATCACCTCGCTCTCGAAGCACACGGAGCAGTCCCGACTGCCCTTGCGGCTCGTCCCGGACGAGGAGGACGAGGACGACGAGGAGGACGAGGAGATGGAGGAGTCGGGGTGATGGGATCCCGGAAGCGCCGGGGAGTAGCCGGGGAAGCTGAGGGTGCCGCCGCCCGGGTCGCTGCGCACCCGGCGCGCCAGCGGGTGCTCCGCCACGCCGTTGGCTTGATGCAGTGGCGGGGACAACCTGGGCTGGCTGCCGTTGTTGGCCCGGCGCAGCCCGTTGGCATTCGTGGAAGCATTGGCGGGAAAAGGCGGGGAGGTGCCGTTGGTGGCGCGCTCGTACTGCGACCACATCAGGCCCGGCGGCGCGGGAGTGGGGTCGAATCCCGGCGACGACTCGAAGCTCAGCTCGGTGCAATCGGGCGAGATCACCTCGCCGCCGTAGACAAATCCATTGCCGTTGGCGTTCATGTTGATGTTGTTGTTGTTGTTGTTGCCATTGCTGGAGGCAGTGTAGCTGAGGGCGGGGCTGGGCGGGCTGTNCTGTAATCGGCCAGCCGGGAGCTGCTGTTGTTGCCGCCTCCTCCTCCGCCGCCAAAGTACGAGTCGGTAGAGGCACTCCCCAGAGAGCTGGAGCTGTCGTTGCGGTAGTTGGAGAAAGGCTTGCGACCGGAGGTGGGCGTGACGCTGGAGCTGGGCTTGCTCCACAGGCTGGCGTTCCCGTGCAGGTCGAATCCCACGTCGGTGCCGTTGGCGTGGAAGTCGTTCTCGTCGGTGAACTCGATGAGGCCGCCGGTGCGCATGGCGATGTGTGCTTCGATCTCCTCCCTGGCCCGGTCCACGTTCTCAGGCATGCCCGTCACCTCGAACACGGGCTCTTTGTCCCGGCTGGGCGTGACGATGTAGGTGTGGGTCTGCTGCTGGATGCGCTTGATAGTGGCCCCCTTGGGTCCGACCACCAGACCCACCACCCGATAGGGCACCCGCACCTGAATGGTGGTCTGGCCGGGTAGATTGGGCGGGCCGGGCACTGTGGCGTTACCATTCAGGCTGCTGTTTTTGTTCCGCGAGGCTCGGATCATCGAGAAGTGCTCGGCCGCCGAGATGATCTCCCTCCGCGCCATGGCTACATCCTCTCGCCTGCCTGTCACAACAAAGACCGGCTCCTCTCCCCGCACCGGAGTTTTGATATACGTATTGGTCTTTGCTCGCAGGGCTTTAATTTTGCAACCTAAAAATCAAAAAAACAAAAAATAAGGCAAAGCACAAAACACAAAGATGCAAGCACATAGTCTAGGTAGGGGGACAACAATTTCAGTCCCCCCCCCCCCTCTTTTTTTTTCTTGGTGCGGCATAAATTCAAACCACATGCTCGGCTACTTGACATACAGGGTCAAAAATAGCACAGGGGGAAAAAAATGCATGCTGAATTCAGGATTTTCCAGAGAGTCTGACCCTCTAATCATACTGTCAACAACTTGCCTTGTCCCTTCGTACCTCTCAGATAACATGTTGTCGCCTACATCTTAGCTATATAATAGTGTTTCCTGGTTAAGGAAGTCTATTCCCAATTGGCTACATAGGGAGTGTAAACAAACAAAGTCCACTGAGACAAAGAGAGCAAGAAAATGGCACTTCAGCCTAGATATACAGGAATTTGTGTGTGATGACACATTAAAGGTAGATATGCTTGGGTTGTGTCAGCGCTCCCTTGCTTTGGTTTGGTCGGACATAAGGAGGGCAGTGCAGTTGAAAATAGGCTACAACCTACATTCCCTATATATCATGCATGCAAATGACTACAATAACATGCAACTTCAAGATGATGATGATGATGATGATTACCTTGCCTGCCGACAATTTCGGCAACATGCTCGGAACTGGGAACGGGGACGCATTCGGTCATGTTCACGCTCTTTTTCCTGGGCTCGTTGTCATACAGAGAATTTTCATCGTTATCCAGTCCGAGCAGGGAGAGCTGGTCCAGGGCGATCTGAAGGGCTCTTTGGTCATCCAGGGCGTCCCCCTGCCCGCCGCTGCCGCTCCGCTCCATGTCGGCGAACAGCGAACTAGGCATCTTGGATGGGTCTGGAAACAAAGCGGGGAAAACTTACAGGAGGAGGGTGGGATTGAGCTGGGAACGGCTGGTTTAAAAAGCTCCACGGGTGCGGATTCAATGCGCGTCCTTCTTCCTTGTGTCCAAATAATAGTAATAAAAAAAATCAGTGCAATCCCGAAGCGTGGAATAAGCGTTATTCCAGGAGACTGGAATGCCGGCGGTGGCGATATTCCCCTTCGAGTGCGCACCCCTCCCTTGCAGCTCGTTTCTGTTCGCTGTCTGACTCGCTGCAGCCAGACGCGGCACTACCGGAGAATATGTGCGCATGACGTCACCCCGGTCGGACGGGGCAGGGACGGTGCGGCGCTGGGTTGTGATTTGCATACGCCGCGCTGATTGGACCGATTCTGGATGAAGGAGAGAGGGGGGGGTGACCGAGTTCAGCCACGGCTCGTCGCGGTCCGCCCTTTTCTTTTGTGGTCTTATAAAATAGCTACATAACACATTTTATGTGAATTAGAGTTATTGTTTAACTTTCTCGTTTTCATAATACTTCACCCAGCAGTGTGGTTAAAACGCACATTAATAAAGAGATGTTGGTTTTACATAACTGAGGTGCAGTGAGTCTATTGTTTAGCATCATTTTGTCTTCTGTGAGGTCTTTCTGTGGAAAAAAAACGCGGCAAATTGAGTTAACAGCACTTTAAAGGGATAGTTTACCTACAAATGATTTACTCACCCTGTATCTTCTTTCAGACGAACACAATCGGAGATATATTTAAAGGTGCCCAAGAATGCTTTTTCACAAGATGTAATATAAGTCTAATGTGTCTCCTGAATGTGTCTGTGAAGTTTCAGCTCAAAATACCCCATAGATTTTTTTTTATAAATTTTTTTAACTGCCTATTTTGGGGCATCATTAACAATGCACTGATTTACGCTGGGCGCCGCCCCTTTAAATCGCGTGCTCCCTGCCACACGAGCTCTCGACTATATTACAGCGCATTTACAAAGTTCACACAGCTAATATAACCCTCAAATGGATCTTTACAAGATGTTCGTCATGCATGCTTCGAATTATGTGAGTAAAGTATTTATTTGGATGTTAACGTTTGATTCTATATGAGTTTGAGACTATGCTCTGTGGCTAAAGCTAACATTACACACTTTGGAGAGATTTATAAAGAATGAAGTTGTGTTTATGAATTATACAGACTGCAAGTGTTTAAAAATGAAAATAGCGACGGCTCTTGTCTCCGCGAATACAGTAAGAAACGATGGTAACTTTAACCACATTTAACAGTACATTAGCAACATGCTAACGAAACATTTAGAAAGAAAATTAACAAATATCACTAAAAATATCATGTTATCATGGATCATGTCAGTTATTATTGCTCCATCTGCCATTTTTCGCTATTGTTCTTGCTTGCTTACCTAGACTGATGATTCGGCTGTGCACATCCAGACGTTCTGCCCTTGTGTAATGCCTTTAATAATGTTGGGAATATGGGCTGGCATATGCAAATATTGGGGGCGTACACCCCGACTGTTACGTAACAGTCGGTGTTATGTTGAGATTCGCCTGTTCTTCTGAGGTCTTTTAAACAAATGAGATTTATATAAGAAGGAGGAAACAATGGAGTTTGAGAATCACTGTATGTCTTTTCCATGTACTGAACTCTTGTTATTTAACTATGCCGAGGTAAATTAAATTTTTCATTCGAGGGCACCTTTAAAATCATCCTTAGTCCTCCGAGGTTTATAAAGGTACGATCGTCCACCGGAAGCTAGTTATTTGAAGTTTTAAATATTTATTATAAACCTTAGAGGACTAAGGATATTTTTAAATATATCTCTGTTTGTGTTCGTCTGAAAGAAGATAGTCATATACACCTAGGATGGCTTGAGGGTGAGTAAATCATTTTTGGGTGAACTATCCCTTTAAGTAGATAATGCTGAAAATGTTAACATTAAGTCTGCATCATTTTTAGCCTCGTAACTTAAAGTTTTACACAAAGAAATGAACCGCACTTTTGAGAAATATCATTAAAATGATGTACACCAATCTTTTGTTCTACATGGGTGCCATCATGTGTTGTCATCACATGACCAGCCATGTTGTGCAATTGACTGGGTCAATAATAACAACATCTTTATTTCCAGACAGTGCTTATGACACTTTAAAAAGCATAAATCAGGCTAACCAAGCAATATCCATTGTCATAATGTGTGCATGGCTCCTATCCGGGCTGATAGGTGTCAATAAATACACAGCAATTATTGGGAGCCAGCTAAATGTAAACAAAACCTTAATTATTAGTCAATCCCCAAATAATAATGTATATTTAGAGTGTATTAGTTGCTTCATCTGATTTAGATTCTTCAAAACAATCTATAATTATTAAATTTTTTGTTTTTCTCCAAGTGACCTTTACATGTGCTTTTCCAAAGCCTCAATGAAGGACAACATGTCAAGGCATGTACTCTCTTTGTCTACTGCACACCCTCTCTCTCTCTCTCTCTCTCTGAAATCGTTTAGCATTCATTCACATTTCGGTTACAGCGTGCTTATAAAGTGAACCGCCAGATTTGTATAATTTCATGCATTTATTCAAAACACGCAAAGTCTCTGTCCAAATGACACCAGCCTCTCCTCCCCTCCTGCCTCACAAGGAAATTTCAAGTGATTGTGTTAAATCATCTAATTTCCTTGAGATGTCCTCATGTATACACCTCAGTCAGTAATATTTGGCTGAAAAATATAAAATTAGGAAATGTAATAATAATGCCACTTGTGAGATATATAGTCCTGGTGTCCTCAATGCAAAACAAGCTTCATAATCATCTATTATTGTCCTGTTAAAATGAGCCAAACAAACATGCATTTTCTTCACAATTCCATATCAATTTATTTACAAGTGCATGCGAGTAGATGCCTAATCAATATTTCATCCCATCCACAAATATTGGCATAGACGCAGTTAATGGCCAGTTAGCTATCAACAATACTCTCAAGCACTCTGTCGTCGGCCGGTATGTTAAAGAGCATGATGGAAGTGCTTATTGGTGATCTCCCAATGGATCCCAAAGCATCTACAGGCAAATGCGCCGTTTGTGGCCCGAGCGGGAAGACGGGGTGGGGGCAGGGAAATCTGCTTCTTTTTACACAAAGAAAATTTTAAACCAATTCAGGGGCATTGAAACGAGAAGCACTTTCTTTGTCACCTCACTCCTGAGGAACAATAGGTATGCTAATATTAACTGCCCCCAAACCTGAGAATGTGAGTCAGGGGCTTTTTTTGTTAATATTCACCCCTTTTTTTATTCTTCCCCCCCCCCACCTTTTTTTTAGTTTAGCACTAGCTGGCTCACAATCTGAGCTTAAAAGCTGCATTGAGAAACATCTGGAGGTGGGAATTATGCTAAAGCCACATGTATATACGCTTCAGAAGCTCAGAGCGAGTCACTTGTGATTTGCATAGTTATAGACAGTGAATTGTATTGTGAAATCAAAGCACTATAGTATCTAAGTGTATATATTTACAAGTTGCCTGCTTACATGCATTATCATGTTTCATGTGTATTTAACACTGGACTGTGCACAAAGAGATAAAGTTGACCATTTTTGAAAGATATCGCATTGCATGTCCGATGCCGATCAATTGCATTTACAGACTGTGGAGAACAAAGGCTGTGGAGCAGACTCTGTACGTGCTGGCTTCAATCCTCCTCACACACACACACACACGCAAACACACACACGCAGAGCCAGCGGTCGAAAGCCTCAGCCACAGAGTCTGTTTAAAAACCACTACTTCACATGTCTTTCCAGATCCGTTTCAAAAGTGGGTATGATTGATGTCCTCTCTGCTGCCCAGATGGAGTGACAGACGGAAGATCATTGTCATGACACAACTTTTACGAGGACCTCTTTTTCCTGTTAAACTCGTTTTATGACAACTCATACATTTTACTGCATCCCAAGAAATACGAAAACTTATAAAACAAAATATGTGATGGCTCCTTTCAATATTTATGAAAAATTTTAAGTCTATCTTTACTGGATACGCTCTAAAAAATCTTGGGATATTTTTCTACTGGGTTCAGCCTTCTGGGTCATTTTTTGGGTTATTTTTTCAGTGTTTGGGTAATTTTTGTGTTACCCAGCTCCTGGGTCAGATGTAACAACCCAGGGGTTGAGTTATTTATCGCGAGCTTTTTGCGACCTCTTCAGGAGAAATTGGTGCATGTCTTCGGTAAAATACAGGTTTGTGTACGTTTTATTTGATCTAAAAATTCGTTATTGTTCTTTATATTGTTTAATTTTATACAAAGCAACATACGGGCGCGATCTGAGTCACCTAAACGAGTGTCGCATCAGTCTTTTCGCGAGATGGAAATTTTATGATTTTATTCAAAACGATACAGAATATAAATACTTAGGATGTTAAAATATGTTCTCAGAATTGTACACTGATTATTTATGGACAGGTTATGGAGTCAGTCACAGGATTTGTTCTGCTACGAGTGAAACGCAGTCAGCGGTCTGAAGTGGTCAGTTCCCCCGCCGAACGCGAGTCATCTCCGGCACGAGATCCAGCGCCGTTACGGTGGAAACAGACAACAGTGACTGGTCCATTACACTTGAACTACTTCTAAATGTTTCATTTTTACTTCTAATATTTGTTAAACAAGCTTAAATGTAGGCAATGCGTATTAAAAACGATATAAAATATGCAATACTATAAAATATGATTAAAAGAAAAGGAATTATCATGCAAACCAGTGGTTGTGTGGAGTATTTTAAAAAAGTTTAGAGGATTTACGTTAATCCATAAACATTAATTCATGTATGAAGTAAAAAAAAAAAAACTAGTATTATAGTAAAAATTAATCAATCCATTATGCTGGGTTAAATAAACAACCCAATTTGCTGGGTAAAATGGACCCAACATGTTCTGTCCTATATTTACCCAGCCATTGGGTTGTTTTTAACCCAGTGCTTTTAGAGTGTCAGCTTTATGAATACAGTTTGAAGGACAAATGTAATTTAATACAATTTTAAGAATTTATTATAAAATGTATAATTGATTTTATAATTGTATTATTATAAAAAAATAATTAATCATGTAATAAATCAATTGATTGATAAATTATTTAATTTTCATTCTGGAAAGTAAAAAAAAANCAGGAAGGGAAAATAAATCTTTCAGAAATAACATCTATAAGTCTATCTAAAAAAATAAGTTGTGTCACTTAGACTGCAATGAATGGAGAGCAAATGAAGTGTTCTGCCTCTCAGATCTTTCTCTTGAAAACAAAAACATCAATAATCTTCCATTTTTCCTCTAGAGTTTCAGAAAAAACCTCAATGATGTCTTGCCCTCAGATTTCCGCAATCAAAACTCATCAAATTCCTAAACTATGATCCATAGTAGCATGTTTCTCCAAAGGAATTTTAAGAGAAACACCAGACACATAGTTGATTCTGCAAGAGAAACCCCATGAAGTCACCTGAGCAATGAAAGAGCAACCTTTGAGCAATAAAACATCCCTCTGGCTGTGTCACTTTATACGCCTGCCGTATGATTTCCCAGGCGTGCCAGTCAAAACATAACCTGCTTTCTTTCCACTAGCACCTTGATGAATCAGGGTTTTCTATAAGTTTGCCAGTTGTCCGCTTCACTCAGTTCATTTAAGGTACTTAGGTGATCTTAGGCCAGCACAAATAAGCAGAACGCCTAGAGTGGATTCGACATACATAGGTCACCCCTGTTTGTTTTTTCACATGCTCGAAGAGGCCACATTAACGCATGCGATATTTGCTGTTTTTCAGTAGGAGTTAACCAGCTGCTTAGCCGCGATTACCCGGCTGCTCTTTAATGAGAGGAAGAGGGGCTTAGCTTGGCATGACCCAGACCTGTCTGAGTGCAGCGCGGCCATGAGATAGCTAATAAGCCACCAGTGCCTACCGTCTGGCCCGGAAAAAAAAACAAAAAAACATAACAACGGGAACAAAGACGGGGAGGGAGGGATGGCATGGACAGAAATTAGAGAAGAGAGGTCACAGATGACACTCTTGCGTCATCTGTTTTGTTTCTCTTGTGGATGCATGTATGCAGTCATTTATATCCAATCATGCATTAAGTTTTTAAGTGCTATAAAACCGAGTGATGTAATCAAGACTCTATAAACCCCACCTCTCTCCTCCTCTTTGTCTGCACCGACACGATGCATGGCAGTGTCGCGCAACTAAATAAATGCATTTTGCAGCTCCAAATCACTGCAGTAAAATCTCGTTAGCTTTCATTCATTCAAATGTGCATCGGTACGACGTGTTACGTAGGTGAAAAGGTAAAGTAGGCCAGTGCTGCAGTGGTGCAGTGTGCGTGTTTGCGTTGGCCCATCCCTTCGCAGACTGCTACCCGCACTGACACACTGAACTCGAGTGCCACTGATTCGCCTCCTCCCATTGGCTGCCTGCCAGACGCCCGGAGAAGAAGCATGCAGCAGAGCAGAGCGCAGCGGCAGGACAGCTGGGGCTGCTCCCCCACAATGCACCACTCCCACCCAGGCCCTCCTAATCCAGTCTGCCTCTGCTCTCAGCCCCTCCCGCCTCCAGCGCCGCAGCAGAAGCCTTCGGATGCTGTACAACCCTCTGCGTCTGACTGTTCTCAGCCAGAACGAGGGAAGTCCACACCTATTGCGTTAAATAATAAATCTCATCAATATTTAGCAGTCTGGATGCATGACTCTGGATGCAGTGGCAACAAATACAGCGACAATAACAAACATGTTAGTACGCGGCAAGGTCGTAACCACTGATCTTTTCATTTAAATAAAGGAATTAAAAGGGTTTATGGGAACAAAGAATCAGGAAGAACAACAGCAAAAGCACTAGAATTCAGTGCTAAGTAATACATTTGAACTATTTATATATATATATATACACCAATCAGGCTTAACATCATGAGCACTGACAGGTGAGGTGAATAACACTGATTATCTCTTCATCACGACACCTGTTAGTGGGATATATTAGGCAGCAAGTGAACATTTTGTCCTCAAAGTTGATGTGTTAGAAGCAGGAAAAATGGGCGAGCGTAAGGATTTGAGCGAGTTTGACAAGAGCCAAATTGTGATGGCTAGACGACTGGGTCAGAGCACCTCCAAAACTGCAGCTCTTGTGGGGTGTTCCCGGTCTGCAGTGGTCAGTATCTATCAAAAGTGCTCCAAGGAAGGAACAGTGGTGAACCGGCGACAGGGTCATGGGCGGCCGAGGCTCACTGATGCACGTGGGGAGCGAATGCTGGCCAGTGTGGTCCAATTCAACAGACGAGCTACTGTAGCTCAAATTGCTCAAGAAGTTAATGCTGGTTCTGATAGAAAGGTGTCAGAAGACACAGTGCGTCAGTTTGTTGCGTATGGAGCTGTATAGCCGCAGACCAGTCAGGGTGCCCATGCTGACCCCTGTCCACCGCCGAAAGAGCCAACAGTGGACACATGAGCATCAGAACTGGAAGAAGAGGGACCAACAAAATATTAGGAAGGTGGTCATAATGTTATGCCTGATCGGTGTATGCACACATTCAGTCATGTTAATCATATGCCGAAAACGGCTTTTGTTAATGTTTTTTATCTCATCACATGAATCACATAAATGACAGTCTATATTTTCAATTCAAACAGTGGAATTTGACAAAAAGTAGAGTAGTTTGCATCATTGGATATTATAGTTGGTCATTTAACATTTATATCATACTAGAAACTAAATGTTTAGCTACTTATATCTTACCTTGCTCTCTTTCATTGTTAATTCAAGCTTGGCTTCTGTGATTTGATTGGCCATCTCCATTTTAAAAGAGTGATTTTTGTAGGCCAACCAACCCAGAAGTTAACATTTACATTTACATTTATGCATTTGGCAGACGCTTTTATCCAAAGCGACTTACATTGCATTATACTATACATTTGTATCTGAGTATGTGCAATCCCTGGGATCGAACCCATGACCTTGGCATTGCTAGTGCCACGCTCTAACCACTGAGCTACAGGAAAGTTAACATCAAACTGGCTCCCTCGACAAAAACCCAACAGGATTTTTCCATAGGCTTTTGAATTATCACAAAAAAAGCTCTGTGATCAACAAAAGTTTAATACTTTTGATCATTTTCACGAATTAACACAACTTTTATGAATTTTGAAGCCTAAATAAATACAATCAGCAGAAATAAAAAGCTAACCTTAGGCTATAAATGAACTTCACCAAGGNCGACAAAAACCCAACAGGATTTTTCCATAGGCTTTTGAATTATCACAAAAAAGCTCTGTGATCAACAAAAGTTTAATACTTTTGATCATTTTCACGAATTAACACAACTTTTATGAATTTTGAAGCCTAAATAAATACAATCAGCAGAAATAAAAAGCTAACCTTAGGCTATAAATGAACTTCACCAAGGTCACATGACTTTCAAAACGAAACTTCCGACAACTCATTCAGTCTTAATTAAAAAAAAAATTTCCCTGAAAATGTGAGTTAGAATAGTTTGCAAGTGTGATTTTAAACACGACAAGGCTGTGAGAGTGAGAAGATGAGTTTATCTGTTCAGTGTCGTGATGTTTCATTTCCAGTCCCATTTAGCAACTGCCTTTTTCGAGACAAGTAAAAGTTTTTTTTTTTTAAATCACATCTGGGGATTTAATGGTGTGTTTTATGTCGTAGAATAAATGTGAAGATATCTTGAGCTTGTGTTCACCACAGACAGACCTAATTTTAGGCTTTTAACCAAAATCCCTTTAAAAAAACCCCATTGACTTCAGGACAATGGAACTCATTTCCAGGTTTTGGCCTACAAAAATACGTCATTCCTGCCGCACTCATTGTTAGACACAATAGATTAATAACTCAAATTAACAAATTAATTAATAATGAACTATACAACTACAAGTATATCCAAATTAACCTAGAAATCTAAACTGCTTGTTTGTGATATCGTCAAAAAACCTAAAGGGTTACTTCACCCTTAAATGAAAATTATCCCATTATTTCCTCACTCTCAAGCCATCCTAGGTGTATATGACTATCTTCTTTCAGTCAAACACAGTCAGAGTTATATTAAAATATATTCTGGCTCTTCCAAGCTTTATAATGGGAGTGAATGAGGCTCGAGATTTTGAAGCCCAAAAAAAGTGCATCCATCCATTATAAAAGTAATCCATACGACTCCAGGGGGTTAATAAAGCCCTTCTGAAGTGAAGTGATGGGTTTTTGTAAGAAAAATATCCATATTTATAACTATAATCACTTGCTTCCGGTAATGGCAGTACGTGAGTCTAGTTCCTGAGGTAGAGTGACCTCTGACCAGACGCATGACGTAATGACAAACCTGGAAGTGCAGAGGAGAGAGCAAAACAAAACATCAGTCACGAATTAGAAGTCTAAAACAAGAATTTTTAAAGAGAAATGTTGGAGGATTTCGATATTAGAGAAGAGGAGCTTGAGTTTGTGTGAACTGCGAGAGGCGTCTAAGCTACATCGTGTGTCATGCATCAGGGTCAAAGGTCACTCTTCCTCCAGAACTCGACTTACGTACGGCCATTGCCTGAAGTCAGTGATTATAGTGTATAAAGTTATAAATATGGTTATTTTTCTTACAAAAACGCATTGCTTCACTACAGAAGGTCTTTATTAACCCCCTGGAGCTGTATGGATTACTTTTATGATGGATGGATGTGCTTTTTTGGGCTTCAAAATCTTGAGCCCCATTCACTCCCATTATAAAGCTTGGAAGAGCCAGGATATTTTTTAATATAACTCCAACTGTGTTTGTCTGAAAGAAGAAAGTCATATACATCTAGGTTGGCTTGAGGGTGAGCAAATTATGGGATAATTTTCATTTTTCCCTTTAAACTATATTATCGGTCAAGTCGGATAAATAGTATTTTCTGTAAAGCAATGTATACTACATAGCAAATATCGAATGCGAGGCATGAAGATATTGAAATATTATAAACAGTAACATCATACTTTTCTGTAAAGCTGCTTTGAAACAATGTGTATTGTGAAAAGAGCTATACAAATAATTCTCCTTGACTGACTGCTGAGGCACACCAGGCTAAAAATGCAACTTAAAACATTTTGGCTTTCAGAGCAGCATCAAGAATATCAAATATAGGGGACAATGTGGCTGTTTGATTTGATTATTGGGGCCCCTGGTAGACAGAAATGAAAAATGAGTAGGTCCGGCGCTCATGCCCAGCGGTGCGCTGGTTAATTGCGCTACTAATGAGCAAACAGAAGCTGTGCAGCTTTTGCAAGGAGGTCATCGGGTAAAGATGCTCACCGTGCCAACTTCCAGTGCCCAGGATGGGATCGTTGACAAAAGACATCCACTCAACCCTAAACAACAGAAGAAACAAGGTGTTTCAGACAGGTCTGCCTCACAAAAACAAAGAAAACAGGCCTGAGGAATCACTGTAAATGAAGCAGGAAGAAGGAAGGGATGCAACAATCATCATCACTCACTGCGAGGCTGTAGGGGACTCATTCACAGACAAACACACAGCATTAGACTTCATGTTATCTTGAGTCTTAGATTGAAGGGGGAAATTTATAGTTTAAATGTGATAAAAAGTAATACACTCCTGCTTTGCATTGCACAATAAATTTGATGTCCGAAAAGGTAGCCTACCACATTTCGGAAACGGTAACGTGAGTCAGTAGGGCAAAGTTCATCGCTCATCCTGCTAGCTTTGTTTGGGAGTGTCAACTTTCCTTTAGACCATACTATACAAATCAAGTGGGATCAGCTTTTCCCAGACTACTTTTTAAAGAGAGATTGCTTATTTGTAACCACAGCCTAGAGGCGGGTTTGCCTTTCTTTGAGGAGGCTGATTCGCTGTAAGGCATGTTCTTCTCGCTCGTTTCCATTAATCAAGCAAGTGTATAAATAAATACCATGTTGTATATGCTCTTTTTTTCATTCAGCATGGAATTGGGTCAACCACACACATTAACCAGTTTCATTCTTCCTCAGTTTCTGCATATTTCCTTCTCTCGCTCTCACTCAGCCCAGATGCACTGCAGTTTAGCAACAGCTGGATTCAGTTGAGGAGTAAAGAAATAGTGTGCTTACACAAGGTAGACGTGAAGTTTTGTTTTTGGAACTGTTTTTAGGGAGAGTCTTGAGTAGAGCTGGGAAGTGAGAATTGAGGTTCCACCACTTAACATAGGATTTTTGTGGCTTTTAAACTTTTAGGTCTGTGGCTTATTCTAATATGCTAATGTCCTCACAAAAGTTTTTTTTTTTTTGCACATATATGCTTTTAAAAAGCAGTTTCTCTTTTGGGAAATGGACCAAAAATACTATGCTTATGACTTAATCTGCACTAAACGGATTTTTGTCCATAAAATACTCTTTAGAAAAAGGGGGAAAATTATAATTAAAAGTGTGGCACTATTAATGGTCTTTAAACATCTGCACAACATTCAGCACAAGTAGCCCGATTCACAAACTAATGACTCTTATGAGTCGGTTCTTTCAGTGAATCAGTTAAAATACTAGACAGACCAGTGGTTCTCCAAGTATTTTATTTGATATATCTGCTGTATTGACAAAGCTGCTTTCAACCTTTTCATTTACAGAAACTTAGTGTGGGAATATATGAAAATAATTAAATAAAATATATATTTTTTTATGACTAGTGACTTTTCCAGATGTTTGTGACTACAGGATTTTTTTTTTTTACTCATAAGTAGCCATTATCCAGGTTTTCAAATAAAGTGGGAATCCTGGCTCTTAAATAAAATTGGCTGTTGTTAAGGAAACAAATTAAAAATATAGCTGCAAGCAGCAATTACAGGGTCGAGCCAAATAAGGACAGAAAAGGAAATATTTATGGACATGAGGTTAGGATGAAGCTGTTTAAATTACATCAGTTAAAGCACTTATAACATAATATCATGGTTTATAACTTCTGAGCAGTAGGTGGCACTATGATGAAACTCTGCATGCACCCTCAAGCCATGCCTGTGATGACATGTACCAAGTTTCGTGTCAATACACAAAACTTTTGCAAAGATACAGCCGCATATCCATTTTGTCATGCTAGCAGACAAATGTGTTGACGCAGTATAAAACAACGGTTGGGTCTATCAAACATCTTTTAATACATTTTTGTCATGAGTGTCTGTAGATGCTACATACCAAATTTCATACAAATTGGACAAATTTTGTAGGAGTCCGAACAAGTAGATTTTTAATAAAATTCAATATGGCGCACAGTAAGTATGGTAGAATATGGCAAATTTGGTGTTGTAGGACTCGGAATAAGCCAACAAATCTTATGATGTAAGTTAAATGACAATATGTTGAAGTTTTCATATGTTATAAGCATTTTCATATATTTCATTATATCTCTTGACCACTAGGGGGCACTGACCTAAAACTTTACAGGTCCTCTCAGAACATGGCCTCAATAAATCGTACCGAATTTCATAACGATCCTAATGATTTTATGACAAGGCATTCAAAAGTTATAAGCAAAAACAGCCATTTTTCCTATCTCTGCACCAGTAGGTGGCGCTGTGACGATACTGTGCATGTACTCCCAAGTCATGCCTGTAATGACATATACCAAGTTTGGCGTCAATACACCAAAAAATTTCAAAGATACAGCATTAAATCCATTTTTGTATGCTTGCCGTCACATTCGTTGATGTGCTATACGAGAACCGATTGGCCGATCAAAAATCTTTTAATAACTTTTTGCTTGGAGTGTGAGTAGATGCTACATACAAAGTTTCGTGCAAATTGGACAAACGCTCTAGGAGGAGTTCGAAAAAGTAGGTTTTTCGGAAAAAATTCAAAATGAAGGAAATTGTTTCTAGGACTTGTACGTCAAAAGTAACGAGCATAAACATGAGTGAATCTTTGAACTGTTGGTGGCGCTTCAGCGCTTGACCCCTAACAAGAAATATAATGTCTGTTTACATCTTGATTTTCAGCAGTTTTAGTCTATAAAGCTTGTTTTAACTGCAATCATTATAAACTCAAAATTAATACACATTTAAGGCTTGTGAGAATTGCCACTTCAACTAAAAAACAACAGCATTAAGATGTGTGGTAACACTTTATTTTAGTGTCCTTGTTACACACGTTACATATAGTTACTGAAGCAATAACTATAAATTATGCATAATTACACGCAACTAACCCTGAACCAAACCCAACCCTATAGTAAGTACATATAAATTATTATTACACAGTACTTAAATGCATAATTACACTGTAACACAGACACCTTAAAATAAAGTGTAACCAAATATGTAAACAAAAACAGTATTGTTTTGTTTAGCAGTCACTATCTTAGATATGTTTTAAAAAATATAATGAATGCAGTCATTAAGGTGTCGGAACTGGAAGCAGAATCGTTTCATTCCGTATGATTCCAATGCCTAGTCTTGAGATGGTGGAGACGAACAGGAATCAGATTTGAAGTTCCATTGACTCCAGGCTGCATTGATTGCTGCTTGGAAGGCGGCCAGGCCCGAGGCAGCGGCAGTAACAGCAGTAAAGCGCGACTGCCTCCTTCCCTCCCTCCCTCTCTCTCTCTTTCTCTCTCTCTCTCTCAGCGCAGGAGCCGCTGCATCGAGGAAGAACTCTCTCTGAATGCAAGCCCTGTTCTCAACTTGTGGGTCATTCCTCCAGAGCTCTGCTATCTGATCACAAACTCAGTAACTGGCTCACATACAACCTAAATCAAATTCAAAGAAACCATCTTTTGTTTTGTCAATTCAACAAATGCACAAAATTCGTTACCCCAACACAAGATTTATATCCCTACCTCTGATCTGAACACAATCTCATTGACACAAACTGCATCGGGTTCAAAAGACTCCAGAAATGACATGCTAACAGGCCTTGTGTAGGTTTGCATAGCAGAATTTTTTGCTGTGCAGTGAATGTGAAGGATGCAGTACTCACAGACACCAGAAGGGGGAGTTTCGACATGACTGCCATGTGCGCAGTTCAGCAGTGCTGTGTAGATTCGCTCATCCATCAGTGTTCAGCATCACTGAAGAACCAGGAAAAACTTCTCACAGATGAGCCGCTACCTCCACAGTCCCAAACCATCACTCATCACGGTCACTTTCTAGAGCACCTTCTGAAAGCAGAGGACGAAATGGCAGGGTTTGATAAAAATTCAGTATGAGATCTGAATAACATAATAGCAATGTTTTCAGAAATGTTTCGATTTTCCAGTCTTTGGGTACTTTTTCAGCCGTAACAACCCAGTGTTTTGGTAGTTTTTGTGTTACCCAGCTCCTGGGTCAGACGTAACAACCCAGTGTTTGGGTAGTTTTCGTGTTACCCAGCTCCTGGGTCAGACGTAACAACCCAGTGTTTGGGTAGTTTTCGTGTTACCCAGGCTCCTGGGTCGGACGTGACAACCCAGTGTTTGGGTAGTTTTCGTGTTACCCAGCTCCTGGGTCGGACATAACAACCCAGTTTTTGGGTAGTTTTCGCGTTACCCAGCTCCTGGTTCGGACATAACAACCCAGTGTTTGGGTAGTTTTCGTGTTACCCAGCTCCTGGGTCAGACGTAACAACCCAGTGTTTGGGTAGTTTTCGTGTTACCCAGCTCCTGGGTTGGACGTGACAACCCAGTGTTTGGGTAGTTTTCGTGTTACCCAGCTCCTGGGTCAGACGTGACAACCCAATGTTTGGGTAGTTTTCGTGTTACCCGGCTCCTGGGTCAGGCGTGACAACCCAGTGTTTGGGTAGTTTTCGTGTTACCCAGCTCCTGGGTCGGACGTGACAACCCAGTGTTTGGGTAGTTTTCGTGTTACCCAGCTCCTGGGTCAGACGTGACAACCCAGTGTTTGGGTAGTTTTCGTGTTACCCGGCTCCTGGGTCAGGCGTGACAACCCAGTGTTTGGGTAGTTTTCGTGTTACCCGGCTCCTGGGTCGGACGTGACAACCCAGTGTTTGGGTAGTTTTCGTGTTACCCAGCTCCTGGGTCAGACGTAACAACCCAGTGTTTGGGTAGTTTTCGTGTTACCCAGTGTTTGGGTAGTTTTCGTGTTACCCAGATCCTGGGTCAGACATAACAACAAGGTTGAGTTATTTATCGCAGGTTTTTTGCGACCTCTTCAGGAGAGAGCAGTGCAGCTCCGTCAAATTGGTGCATGTCTTCAGTAAAATACAGGTTTGTGTACAATTTATTTTATCTAAAAATTCGTTATTGTTCTTTATATCATTTAATTTTATGCAAAGTAACATAAAGGGGCGCGATCTGAGTCACCTAAACGAGTGTTGCGTCGGTCTTTTCGCGTGATAGAAACACCTGATGCCTTGCATAAAATTTAATGATTTTATTCAAAAAAATACAGAATATAAATACTTAGGATGTTAAAATATGTTCTCAGAATTGTACACTGATTGTTTATGGACAGGTTATGGAGTCAGTCACAGCATTTTTCAGCTACGAGTGAAACGCAGTCAGCGGTCTGAAGTTGTCAGTTCCCCCACCGAACGTGAGTAATCTCCGGCACGAGATCCAGCACCGTTACAGTGGAAACAGACAACAGAGACTGGTCCATTACACTTGAACTACTTCTAAATGTTTCATTTTTACTTCTAATATTTGTTAAACAAGCTTAAATGTAAGCAATATGTATTAAAAACGATATCAAATATGCTATACTATAAAATATGATCGAAAATAAAGGAATTATCATGCAAACCAGTGGTTGTGTGGAGTATTTAAAAAAAGTTAGAGAATTTAAGTTAATCTGTAAACATTAATTCATGTATGAAGTGCATGCATAATTATGCACATTTCGGAAACACAAAAGTGCATTAAATCAGTCATGCGAAGGTAGTATTTCGACTTTTATCATGTACTTGTGTAGAGGACATTGAGTCTTAGTCTCCCTTATGGTGAAAATTATGGTGAAAGACTTAATAATTCCAAAGAGAAACCCTTCTGTTGTTCAACTGACGAGAAACACGCACATTCTCTCAGGAGCGAATGTAATACAATGCGTGTGGCCGTTTCTAAATCAATATGTCCGTTTCCAGGCCCAGACTCTGAAGTGGTACTCATGATGAATCAGGCACTGGAACAAATGCTGTCGTGAATCAGACAGGAAACAAATGTTTGAGGGTCACAATTCTGCTCTGACCTCCTCTGCCATTATGAAGCATCATCATTGCTGTTCCTAGCAAAGAAAAAATACACCGTAGTTAGAAAAAGGCCAGGTTAACGCTTCACTGGCTAAATGACTGTGTAAAACTGACTGAGATATTCCAAGTAATAGCAAACTGAGAGAAGTTGTTCTGTTTGAAACAGAGATGCTGACCTGGAGAAAGTAGGACAGTTATTCCGCATCATATCTTATCTTAAATACCTATGCTTATTTAATTTGGATTTCTCATAATAGCCCATGCACAAAAAAGTCCCTATTTGTAATGAAATGAACATTTATAAAATACAAATGTATTTATGTATTGTAAATGCAATACATTTTCGACTGCCTTAATCCCTCAATGCAATGCACTCAGCCTTCCATTTCCAATATGTCAAATAAACAAAAAATGATTTTAACATTTGATCAGGCTGCCAAAAACGAATTAAACAGGCAACATGCTGAGGTCATGATGCAAAAACAACAGTGCCGTATCCACCGAGGTGTATATAATTAAAATTGTCAAATAATTGCCTAATATTAAAGGTAGGATAGGCAATTTGTTTTATAAACCCTTTTTGTTATGGTTGAAACTCTCTTTACATAATGAGTTCATTAAGCCCTCGTCTATTGATCCCAGTACTCCAAATAGCAATTAAACATCAAAAAGTATCTTTATTTGTATGTTTTCAGAGAGGAGTACCTTTCCTTTGACCATGAAAAATACAGTTTTTCTCTGCTTGCTTTACCACTTGCACTTCCTCTCAGCACAAGTTTGGTATCGTTTTAAAGCGCAGCATTCCAACTTTGTGAATATTCATAGTGAATTCTCGATGGCATGAGTCTGAACCAATGAAATGTGATTTTTAAACTGATGCTGATGTAAACAAAACGATCTTAGTCACGCTGCATGACACATCTGAAGTGCGCGCGCAATCCCGAAATACACATATACACAGAATTAAAGTATTTCAAAAAATCTGTCTTGGAGAGTATTCACGCCAACATTATCTGTTATGTCTTAAGTGAACGTTTGGTTAACTGTTGGGGAAAAACATCTGATGTGTAACATTATATTGGATCCATTTGGTACAGTTGGTTTTAATATAAAGGCTGTCTGTTTCATTAAAGGGGTCATATCATGAAAATCTGACTTTTCCCATGTTTAATGCTATAATCAGGTCTCTGGTGCATCTACCAAACCAGAAAATGTGAAAAAGGATAACCCAGTAATTTTGTTTTGGTAAGCCTTTCTCTGCAAGCATGTGACAAATCACGCCGTTCTGTAGAATGTGGTTAAAGTTACCATTGCTTAGTGTATTCACGGAGACCCGGTCATGTTGTTATTTTTATTTTTAACCCGAAATGCAGGTCTGTATAATTCATCAACGCATCTTCATTCTTATTGAGTCTAGCTAGTCCAACAGTGTGTAGCTTTGGCCAAGTTAGCCGTGCAGCACACTATCAAACTCATTCAGAATCGAATGTTAGCAAACATCCACAAAATGCATGCCATACCTATGTGATCTGATATGCTACATCATGAACAGTTTTTAATGATTCATTTTGAGAGTTATATTGGCTGTGTGAACTTCTCCTGTATAATTTATGCAGGAATTGCAAGCTTGGGGGCAGGGAGCACGAGATCATTTGCATTTAAAGGCACACACACCAAATCAGCAATTTTTTTCAGTTAAAACATGGTATAATAAAAAATCCATGGGGTATTTTAGGAACTCAATAATTATAAAGCCCTGTGTACGCCCTTTGACAATAATGTAGCATGGTTATATCTTGTATGTTTGGCTACTATTTTTACTGGGCAAGTATGCAGTACACAAGTGTGCAGTATGATTCATCTGCAATAAAGTAATGGGCAGCAGTTTGAACTTACACACACTATCTATGGCACCTAAAGTCTGCACATAGACACCATAATGGCTAAGAAAACTACTAGGAAGCAATGTAATATAAATGCAAAAAAGGACAGAGTTTTTGTAAAGCCATTTAAAAATGTGCCAAAACAATATACAGAACAACAATTGGGCCTGACAAGCTTTTCAACAATGCACCCGCTCTGTGTTTTTTGTTTGCACAATGTGGAGGCTAAAATAATTCAGTAATGTAAAACTGTGTTGGATGAATAAAAGTTAATTTTGCAGGCATTTAATTATCAAGACAATTAATGTAACTTGCAAAGAGGCACATAAAAGTTCGACATCCTGGCAAAAACATGCATTTGGCAGTAGCGAGGCTGTCTGTATTTGCTTTACGCCTGCCGATCGCCAGACTTTAGAGGTTGCTGTACTCGTTCGAAGCGTTGGGTGCATTCGAAGCCAACGGCAACAAAATAAAATGAAACTGTCCCTCACAGACTTTGAAGTCAAAGCAGCCTTTTAAAAAGTCCCTCTGTCACCATCAGATCAATATCTGCAGACAACAACACAACACCTCACAGCATAATGAAGTGCTCACAGGCATGAACCCAACCAGGACCGGGATGAAAGAGAGAAAGAGATCGAGGAACAAAGATGGAGGATAGACAGATGAATTGTGTCCACTCACTTTCACTTAATGCTTCCACTTTTACTCTTGGAAAAGACACAAATAGCTTTTATAGCCTTGTGTCACATGCATGAAAACCTAAAATATAGCCTTTTATTCCCTTGTTCTTTAGTAAACCATCTATGTACTGTTACCTTAAACAAGTGTTTCTGCAGATTTTGTGGATATTAAATGGCGACAGTATACCAAAACTGTTTATTACACATCAAAACACATACAGTAG
>RJVU01071319.1:968674-997827 GCA_003731715.1 Anabarilius grahami
TGTGGTGGGGGGGGGGGGGGGGGGGGAAGGTTCTTTGATTAACATGGCAGACAGCAGCAGGTTTATTAGGCTGCTGTCACTTTAAGAGCTATTGCACGGATCCAATTTACTGTTACACACGCGTTTTCTTTCTCAACTGTGTATGTTTACTTAAAACATTATGGGTCCTATCATACACCCGGCGTAATGTGGCACAACGCGTGTTTTTTGCTAGTTTCAGCCTGACGCAGTTATCATTTTCACGTCCATCACCATTTCGTTTAAATAGCAAATGCACTCGCGCCTATCCGTTCGCCAATGGGCGTGCTGGTCTGAAAACGAGGTGTGTTCAGGCGCGTTGTTGGCGTGTTGCTATTTTGCTATTGTTGCTATTTTTGTGCCATTGACCAACAAAAACCTGGTCTAAAGTCAATGCTGCAGTATTTGTTTTGTTATTTAAAGAGTGCGTTAGTAATATGCACCTACATGCGGGTGCACAACGGGCGTACACTCTGCTTATTACACACACAGGGACGCGCAGCAGCACACAAACATGACAAATATTACAAATAAAAGGATTACAATGTTCAAGATTATTATTGTGTGCATAAAGATAAAAATGCTTTGGTGGAATTTGGCTTGTCCAGTAGATGGTCTGTTCGTGCTTTAACCTCGTGCATGAGCAGAACCGTTTCCTCGCTAGAGAAGCGTTCAGATTTTCCGCTTGCAAATTCCACCATGTAAATAGCAAATCCGCCATAGCGCGAGCACAACTGTCTTTTAAAGGGAATGGGAGATGAGACCCTGATTGGTTTATTGCACGTTACGCCCAAAACACACCCATGACTCATTAAGAGAATAGGGACAACCCTTTTAGACCATGTGCCATGCACTGACCATTTTTCCCGTCGTTAAACTAGCAAAAGTAGATTCAGACATGCGCTTAGATCATTAAAATAGGGCCCAATTTGTGTATGTGAATGCTCGCCAAAAAGGCATTTTGACATTTTTGTGTGTACGGGTTAGGCGTATATCTGCAGCCCATTTGCTTATCCGAGTTCAGTTCCAAATTCTAGCGCGCACAGAAAGCCGCCTAGGGAACATTGTCTCTTTTGTGGCTTAATGCGCTTTTAATAACACTGTTTAATATCAAACACATCCCACAGTTGAGTAACAGTAGACTGCATTTTACAACACTCACTTATTTGGCAGATTTAGACGTTGGGCTTTTCGCTGTGTAGGAAAGGAAGGTGCGTTGGACGGAAAATCACTTACGATTAATCGTACAGCCCTAACAGAATCTTCATTTTTAGGTGAACTATCCCTTTAAGATTGATTAACATCTCCACAGAACCCTATATTGCCAACTCTACACAACCCTCTATAATGAAAATAGGATGGTTCCACCACTAAAGAATCTTTATTTTTAAGAGTGTGGAATGAAATTCAGTATGTAAAAATGGGAAAGCTCAGTCTTTTAACTTCCTCTGGGCCACAGGGTGGGCATTTGTCTATTTTGGCACATTTTGCTGTGCAGAAGAGGGCAGCGGGCATCAGGTGCTGTGCCCATCTTTGATCCACCACACCAGCTGTCTACACACAGACGCGCAGGATCCTGATATAGCATGCGTTATTTTACATAAGCATACACACTTAAGACACATCATACATGTCTAAAACAGATACAAACCAGAGCCGAGAGGAGCAAAGTTCAATAACACTCTGAAAGGAGAAATATCGAGTGTAACGCAATGTCTTCGCGATGTCTTCAGGGTTATATTAACATCTAGAAATGTTTATGTCTACAACAGAGCATCTCATTTCCATGTTTCCATAGCAAAGAATTTTTATGGGCTGTTTTTAAGGATCGTGTTTATGTTCCTACGCTTTTTTTCCCTCTCTCTCTCTCAAGCTATAGGAGCTTTTGTCAGCAGATGCCTGACGTCTGGCCTGGCAGCTCTAAGAGCGTGTTCGCTTATGAAATCCATCATGACATTAGCTGGCAGGGTTAATGGTTTTAAAAGCAAAAAACGTCTGCTGAAAGAATGGAGAGCGCTGTCAGACGCATAAACATCCCTCGTCTTTCATAAGCTCTGGGGAAGATGGTGTGGGGGAGTCGCCGCGGTCCAAAAACATCCACAGACAGGAGGGGGATGCAGCATCTTTTCCTCTATCGCGCTGTTTTTTTCATTCGCTCACTCTTTCTTTGTGATATTTGACCAAGTGCTGCCTGTGAGAGTTTGTGTGGGTGGACGGGCCGGATCCATCAGCGAGACAGGTCTCTCTCTCTCTCTCTCTCTCTGCGTGAGTGCAGGTGTGTTTTCGGCTGGAGATGTTGAGTTCTCTCTGTGTGTATTGGAGTGTGGTAATTGAGCGCCAGTCTTGCTGGGACTCGGCCCAGATGGAAATTGTTTTGGCGAAGGGGAAGAAAAGATGGAAAAGAGGAAAGATAGAAGTCCACAGTGGCACAGAATTCATCATTATTAAAGTCTATCGCATTTTTCTTCGAATAAGGTTTAAAATAGTGCCTGAAATGCATAAAAATGTTTGTGGTTTTTTTACGTTTTTTTCCTTTCTTTTCCAAAAAACCTTGAGAAAATATTGATTATGAACCTCAGGGTGTAAAAGGAAATCTTATATGAGTGCAATCTTTGTGTCTAAATGGAATTAAACCATATTTGCATGAAACAAACAGTTTCTTTCGTTCACAGTTTATTTGAAGGTATCCTTCTTACCCCTGTTACTATACATTTAAGAACTGGGTAATATTAATTAACACCATACACTACTTAATAAATACTTTAAAAAATGCTGGGTTAAAGTTGGGTTGAAAATGGACAAACCCAGCAGTTGGGTTAAATGTTTGCCACACGTGCTGGGCAGTTTTTAACCCAACTATTGTTTAAAAATGACTACATGTCTGGCTCAAAATGAACCCAAAATAGGTTGAAAATTAAAAATCAGACATAATTATTAGAGGCAACAATAAAGGTGAACATTTATTAATCAGCAATTATTTAAATTATTAATTAAACTTATTATTGCATGTTCGTTTATTAAACATATTAACAAATGTTCATTTCCAACATTCTTTGGGTTCATTTTAAGCGAGCAATACAGTCATTCTTAAACAATAGTTAAATAAAACTACCCAGCAGGTTGGGCAAACATTTAACCCAACCACTGGGTTAAAACAATACAATTGCTGGGTTTGTCCATTTCCAACCCAACTTGGGTTGTTTTTAACCCAGGATATTTTAGAGCGGGGTAAGGATTACGATTAGTGTTTGGTTTAGGGTTAGGTGCATGTAATTATGCATACTTTACTGTTTTTACTATAGTAGCCTCTGTGTAACATATAACAAGGACACTGTAAAACAAACAGTTACCTTTCACTCTAAAAAATGCTGGGTCGTTTCAACCCATGTTTGGGTCAAATATGGACAAACCCAACTGTTGGGCTTAAAAATTGTATTTAAAAATGTAAACCAATGGTTGGGTTTGTCCATATTTGGCCCAAACATGGATTGCAGCAACCCAGCATATGTTTGGGTGTTCAAAAAACAAAAAAACAAAAAACAAAACAAGGTAACCAATAAAACCAATAAAATACAGATTCTGCAAGGGGTATGTGAACTGTACTGTATGTGTTCTTCTGTACCAGGGTTTCTCAAACCCCCAAACTGTTGCATTGTCCACAATCTAGCACTCAGACCTGGCGTGACATTTCAAAGTGTGTCTTGAGTGTTCAAAGGCTTTTAGGATCACTTCAGACAAAGAGCCCACCTCGCTTTCCCTAACTCGGCTTTCATCAATGTAAGTGCCTTACACATACTGTATACAATGAGGTCCAAAAGTCTGAGACCACTATTTAGAGATGTTCGTTACAAATGATATAAACAGCATAGCAATCTGCGTGAAAAGAAATGAAAAATGAACGTGCACATACCTCATGGTTATGTTTTCCAGCATGATGTCATTATGTTCCTAAGAGCATCACGATCTGTTCAAAGAAGTTCACATGATCAGTAACAGTAATTCGATTAGTGACCATTAAACATGAGTGTTTAGAAATTTTTGAATATCCTACTACTTCCCGTTTATTTCCAGGTTTAAATTAGATTATTAATCCCAGAGTTTCAGTGCGTCTCAGACTCTTGGACCTCACAATGAGTTTAACACAAAAAGCATTTATTTAAAAAAATATATCTCTGGATAGTGTAAATTCAAACAGTCGAGTGTTAATCACAGACAGTGAGACATGTAGACCCCAATTATAGGTGGCAAGGACTGAGAACATGGGAAAACAGAGAGACGAGAGAGAAAGACGTGAATAGAGCAGAAGACATTGGTGGAAAGTCTCTGTCCGTCTGTCTCTCTCTACACATGCAGTTTCTCCTTCAGCACTACAATCACTTTGTACTTCAGTGGTGCTATAGCTGCTGTTTGCCAGAGAAACATCATTAATCTTTCTCGGTGTGATTACACACAGTATCACAACTGAAAATATTCTTGTTTTTATTTATTTATTTATTGCACTATTTAGCAAAGCGCAAAAACACAGTGTGGGTTTACATGCTATAATCCACACAGACAGACAGACAGACAGACAGATAGATAGATAGATAAGATACATAGAAAAAAAAGAAAGAAAGAAAGAAAGAAAGAAAGAAAGAAAGAAAGAAAGAAAGAAAAAATTATAGATAGATAGATAGATAGATAGATAGATAGATAGATAGATAGATAGAAAGATAGATAGAACGATAGATAGATAGATAGAAAGAAATAACGATACAACGATAGATAGAACGCTAGATAGAACGATAGAACGACAGACAGACGATAGATAGATAGATAGACCGACTATAGATAAATAGATAGAACGATAGATAGAACGATAGACAGAACGATAGATAGAACGATAGATAGCACAATAGATAGAACGATAGATAGAACGATAGATAGATAGCACGATAGATAGAACGATAGATAGAACAATAGATAGATAGACTATATAACGATAGAAAGAACGCTAGATAGAACGATAGAACGACAGACAGACGATAGATAGATAGATAGACCGACTATAGATAAATAGATAGAACGATAGATAGAACGATAGATTGATAGCACAATAGNAACGATAGATAGAATGATAGATAGAACAATAGATAGATAGATTATAGAACGATAGATAGAACGATAGATAGAACGATAGATAGATAGATTATAGAACGATAGATAGAATGATAGATAGAACAATAGATAGATAGATTATAGAACGATAGATAGAACGATAGATAGAACAATAGATAGATAGATTATAGAACGATAGATAGAATGATAGATAGAACAATAGATAGATAGATTATAGAACGATAGATAGAACGATAGATAGAACGATAGATAGAGATAGATAGATAGATAGATATAGATAGATAGATAGAAAGAACGATACAACGATAGATAGAATGATAGATAGAACAATAGATAGATAGATTATAGAACGATAGATAGAACGATAGATAGAACGATAGAACGATAGATAGAACGATAGATAGAACGATAGAACGACAGACAGACGATAGATAGATAGATAGATAGATAGATAGATAGATAGATAGATAGATAGATAGATAGATAGATAGATAGATAGATAGATAGATAGCTAGCACCTATACATTTAAAGAAAAACAGTATTTTTTACCATGGTACTTCTGGTTAGTGATCAGAGGTGTATAACTGTACAGAAGTAATGAAGAGATTACATGAGAAATAATTCATCTGGACTGCACTTCAGTTATGAGGGTAAAATGAGCGATTCCTGCAGGCCGAGAGTCATTCACTCTTTTAAAATGCTCAGACGGCTCCTAGTGAGCATGTGCAAATGTGACTAATGCAGCGGCACTCTCCGTACTGCCGAGGGGATTCATGGGATACGAATGTGTGGGTGTACAAATGGAATTGGCCCTCCAAAAAAAAACCAAGAAAGAAAGAAAAAGAGAGAATAAATAAAAGAAATGAAAGAAGTATCTGACACAAATAAGAACTTCGAGGTGGAAGACAGAGTGGATGGAAATTATGGCTCCCCTCGTGTTTTCTCTGCCTACATAATTGGCCCACGAGTCTAGTTTGTTTAATTCTAGTGTGCATTAATCTGGAGCTCGCCGACCTCTGTGGCATAATTACTTCAGTAAAACTCACACACGCGCACGGATCATTGTACACACTGCAAACAAATTGATTACAGATTAAACGGAAAGCTGGAGGTGCTCGAAACAGGGAGAGGAGAAAAGAAGTGCCCACAGCTCGCTTAGCGTCCTAAATCGAATCAGAGCGAATGGGTTTAAAATTCAATTTAAAGGGGAAAGGCACAAAAAGCCTGGTCGAAAGGAAGAGGGAAAACTGAGCAATTTATGCGTGATAACGATCAGCGGCCCACCTCTGGACTTATAGAGCTCCGAAACAGACTCTGAGACCGAGGAAAATGTAAATAAGAGTTGACTTTCCCTTTGGCATTCTGTAAAACATTCATTTTGTGGACTGACAGTTACACACTGCAAAAAATCAATTTCTCAACTGATTGGCACGTATTTTTTGTCTTCTTATTTTAGCATAACCCTTGTTAAATGCTTAAAACAAGAAAAAATCTTATTTGCCAATGAGATGAGAAAAAAAAATGTAAGACTTAAACCTTAAAGTGCATGAAATGGAAGTTGCGACGTATATCCGAGTGAAACAGCTTCTCAAACAAGAACAAATGTAGGGCGGGACTTGATTTTGTCCATGTGGAATTGATTGGATGGTTGTGGTTTGCTATTGGTGGATCTCATGTGAGTGACAAGTTGCCCCGCCCTCATCGTCAGAGATGACTCTGCATGAGGGACGGGAAGATATTTTGACAACCTTTCACAAGATGTAATATAAGTCTCTGGTGTCTCCAGAATATGTCTGTGAAGTTTCAGCTCAAAATACCCCACAGATCATTTATTATATGTCAAATTTGACCCTATTTGGGTGTGAACAAAAACGCACTGTTATTGTGTGTGTCCCTTTAAATGCAAATGAGCTGCTGCTCCCGGCCCCCTTTCCAGAAGAGGGCGGAGCTTTAACAGCTCACGCTTCGGTTGCTCAACAACAACAAAGCTGGAGAATCTCACGCAGCCAAAATGAGGATTGTCAGTAACGGTGTTCAGCCTTACATTGTTCAAACCGGAGTCGACACTGATGGAGAGACTCAGGAAGAAGTTACAACTTTTAGAATGAAATTGGATGTTTCTGAACGGTTACTCGATAAAGTTATGTAGTTGCTGTGGAGGAGTTTCTCGAGGCAGAGATCAGGGAGTGTTTCCATGGCTGTGTGTTTCAGGGAGGTATGGGACGCTGCTTTTATCTTATCTCAATGAGGTGAACATCCCTGCTGATGCAGTGTGAAGTGAGTAATGTAGTGGCATTAAAGTGAAGTCACGACTACAGAGGACTGTGCAAACCCTCAGCAGGATGATTTCATTATTAATCAGCAACATGTCTACGATGCTAAGTCAGTCAGTCGAGCATGAAGAAAACTAAGAAACTGCACAAAACACAAGGCGAGTACAGTACAAAAATATAATGAGGAGTGTCCTTAAAGGGATAGTTCACCCAAAAATCATTTACTCACCCTCAAGTTGTTCTAAATGTGTATGAGTTTATTTGTTGTGTTGAACACAAAAAAAGGTATTTTGAAGAATGGGTAACCAAACAGTTGATGTAACCATAGTATTTTTTTCCCCATATGGAAGTCAATGGGTTCTATCAACTGTCTGTTTACCAACATTCTTCCAAATATCTTATTTTGTGTTCAGCAGAATAAAGAAACTCATACAGGTTGAGAACAACTTGAGGGTGAGTAAATGATGACAGAATTTTCATTTTTGGGTGAACTGTCCCTTTAAATGACTTCAATTCTGAAGTGACTGAAAAATGCAAATTACTCTAAACAAATGAATCAAATCTATGGCAAAATGGTATTACCATATCATTATTACATATCTAAAAAGAATGAAAACTTACAGATTAATTAGGAAGTTAATTAGTAAAATGTTGGAAATGGACCTACTTAAGCATAAAAAAAAGTTTATTTTAAAATTTTATAAAATACTAGAGAAGAAAAATCAAAGATACCATATCTCTAAAAAATGCTGGGTTAAAAACAACTCAAGTTGGGTTGAAAATAGACAAACTCAGTGATAGGGCTGTTTTAACCCAGCGGTTGGGTTAAATGTTTGACCAAACCTGCTGAGCAGTTTTATTTAACCCAACTATTTTTAAAAAATGACTATATGGCTGGCTTATAGGAACACTCCAATTTTTTTGAAAATAGGCTCATTTTCCAACTCCCCTAGAGTTAAACAGTTGAGTTTTACCGTTTTCGAATCCATTCAGCCGATCTCCGGGTCTGGCGGTACCACTTTTAGCATAGCTTAGCATAGTTCATTGAATCTGATTAGACCGATAGCATCTCGCTCAAAAATGACCAAAGAGTTTCAATATGTTTCCTATTTAAAACTTGACTCTTCTGTAGTTACATCGCGCTGCGTAATATCATTGCGTCTGCTGCACTCATGGTACGGCAGCAAAGTTCCTTGATTATTACGCCGGAATGAGAGTATAGTTCCTAGCCATATCGGCCTAGAAAATCGCAACTNAGGAACTATACTCTCATTCCGGCGTAATAATCAAGGAACTTTGCTGCCGTACCATGGGTGCAGCAGACGCAATGATATTACGTTCCTTGATTATTACGCCAGAATGAGAATATAGTTCCTAGCCATATCGGCCTAGAAAATCGCAACTTTTCATTTTCCGTAAGTCTTAGTACACGATGTAACTACAGAAGAGTCAAGTTTTAAATAGGAAAAATATTGAAACTCTTTGGTCATTTTTTTGAGCGAGATGCTAACGGTCTAATCAGATTCAATGAACTAT
This sequence comes from Anabarilius grahami, assembly GCA_003731715.1. Taxonomy (NCBI): domain Eukaryota; kingdom Metazoa; phylum Chordata; class Actinopteri; order Cypriniformes; family Xenocyprididae; genus Anabarilius; species Anabarilius grahami. The sequence goes on from RJVU01071319.1 coordinate 977,621, forward strand.
GCTAAGCTATGCTAAAAGTGGTACTGCCAGACCCGGAGATCGGCTGAATGGATTCGAAAACAGTAAAACTCAACTGTTTAACTCTGGGGGAGTTGGAAAATGAGCCTATTTTCAAAAAAAAAGTGGAGTGTTTCTTTAAAATAACCCCAAAATATGTTGGAAATGAAAAATCAGACACGTAATTACTAGAGGCAACAATGATAATCAAAAGGTGAACATTTATTAATGAGCAATTTAATAAATGTTGATTGTTTAATTATTATTCATTAAACTTATTAATAAATGTTCGTTTCCAACATATTTTGGGTTCATTTTAAGCAAGCAGTACGGTAATTTTTAAACAATAGTCGAGTTAAATAAAACTACTCAGAAGGTTGGGCAAACATTTAACCCAACCACTGGGTTTGTCCATTTTCAACCCAGCATTTTTTAGAGTGTATTCTTGTATATTACTACCATTTTGTAATGTGCATCCAGATTAAAAACCTTAAAAAGTGAGGATACAGTTAAAAGATGCAAGGAAATAAATACACAATTATGTTCTATTGTTCAAAAATATGGGGAAGATTGTTTTGAAAGAAGTCTCTTAAAAACAGTAAAATTGTGAAATATTTTTGCTATTTTAATTTATTTTAAAATATTAAACAATGAACAAAAAGGTAGAATTAAACACTCACAAAGTTAATCAGAATTTATATGTAAACAAACTCTAACACTCACCTGTTGAATTAAAATATGCCCTTCACGATACAGACAAAAACATTCAAACTTGAGTAAAAGTACAAAGAAGACACTGTGAAAGTCATTACTGTCCAGCAGAGATTATGTATTTAACTAAAAATCCAACATCAGTGGTGAATAACCATGAAAACGCCTGACAGTCCAGGATTAAGCCTCATTTGAGTCTGAGAAAGCAGCATTAGATGGAATGTTTTCTTAAGCAGATGATGGTTTCATGATGAGTTTCTGAGGGTGAGACGGGAAACCGCGTATGCCTTCAAAAACACTGTAATAAAACACATGAATGTCCTGTGTCATGCAGGACCAATGAGATCAATGATTAAGAGCTGACAGATGAATGTTACAAACAATCTGACATGATGCCGTTGAGGATTTAAAGGAGAACTTGAAAACACTTCAATATGGGTTGCAAAGTGTAAAGAAACAGGTTTGAGTGGACTGGCGTGCCAGGACTGCCCAACAGGATCTGAAAGTGCTAAAGCTTCATAATGCATCACATGCAGACAGCTCCTGTAAACACTGGAAGCATTGTTTTTTATTTGTAATGGCATGGAAATCATTAACGTCCACATAAAATCAGCCAAACGGATCTCTTGCCAGTCTCTTATTATGTTTTATGACAAGGGTGAGTTTTGAATTAGAGAAGCAAACCTGCTGTCAGGGCAGGAGAAAGAGTAGTGTTGGTTTCTCAGTACCTTCACAAACACACACATACACAGAGCGGAAACTATGCAAGTGGATGAGTTGAATCAACTCCACAGCAACTACATAAATGTATCCAGTAACCGTTCAGAAACGTCCAGTTTCATTCTAAAAGTTGTAACTTCTTCCTGAGTCTCTCCATCAGTGTCGACTCCGGTTTGAACAATGTAAGGCTGAACACCGTTACTGACAATCCTCATTTTGGCTGCGTGAGATTCTCCAGCTTTGTTGTTGTTGAGCAACCGAAGCGTGAGCTGTTAAAGCTCCGCCCTCTTCTGGAAAGGGGGCCGGGAGCAGCAGCTCATTTGCATTTAAAGGGACGCACACAAAAACGGCGTGTTTTTGCTCACACCCAAATAGGGGCAAATTTGACAAGCTATAATAAATGATCCGTGGGGTATTTTGAGCTGAAACTTCACACACACATTCTGGGGACATCAGAGACTTATATTACAATCTTGTGAAAATGGGAATAGTAGGTCCCCTTAAAGAGAGAGAGAGAAAAAAGACAGCCTATAGGTTTGAAATGACATGAGGATGATAATGCCAATTTGCATTTTTTGGGAGAACTATTCATCCAATTTCCTAAGAAAACCATCTGTGTTTCAAGGAACTCAGAAAATGTTGCTTCTCTTTTGTTAATGGATGAAACCGAGAACCAATGATCTAAAACCTTTAACATTACACCAGGAACGTTTTAACCCCCGAAGAACAATATAACCAACTCAAGAACATTGCCGTAGCTCAATTCCCAGAGATTTCAAGTAGGGATAAAAATGATAGCTTGAAAGCACTATAAGTCAACGTTGGAGCATCTGCCAGATATATAGGCATAAATCTATAGAGCAAAAAATGAAATATAGAAGAGGAAGCCATTATTTTCGGCAGTCAGTACAGCGCCTTGCTCATAAATGTTTTGCACTCACCCAGAAGTCACCATGACTGGGGTTCAAAGTGTGGCGCGTGTCGCTCTGCCGGGCATCAGAGGCCTCAGCTCAAATGCTGAAGGGACGGCTGACACAAGAGCAGCTTTAAATGAGGCTGGGCAGGCAGCCAAAGCCATAATGGCACTGCCAGAGAAAACACATGACTGCTAAAGGAAACGGCTTATTTTTATGACAAATCGAGTCTGCTGGTAATGTGGCTTCACAGCTCCTGGAGAGATCCAGTGATCTCATGAGCCGTTCGCTGCCCTGGGCCATTAAAACAGCATCTCCACACGCAGGAATGAAGTCATCCCTTCCGCACAATGTCACACGTTCAGCTGCGTTTGCTGCAACGAGCGGTGCTCGCTCGGGTTAACAGTGCGTTTCAGCAGAATGAGAACATTATTTGGCTGTTATGCTGTTGTTTTATTAGTTGTATTTAGTATAAATGCATGTGTTAAAGTTTGATGTTGAGATTTGCATTGTATTCGTCTCATTTTTTAGGTAAACTACCCCGTTTAAATGTCGACATTTGTGTTGTTTACCCAGGAACTTTTAAAGGAAGTTGCTTTGTTTTGTCTCTCAGCTTGAGCTTTATATAATTACAAGTCAAAATGACATCATCAGTGGCCTTATTTACTTTCTCGATGCATGCTGTTGGTTTTATTAGGCACGACTGATCAACTTGCATTTTTCCATTTTTTTTTTTAAGTGCTTTCATAGTCTTTTATCAGAAAGTAATAAAATGTACAAGTGCTTCAGCTCTTCAACCACCAGCCTCTATTCTAGTACATTACGCCCACTTCTCACAATCAATTCAATTCCTGACGGATAAAATCTAGTCCTGCCCTACATTTTTCCTTCTTGAATATCCCATTTTACTCAGAAATTCAGCAATTACAGAAATAAAATGGCACAAAAACAACATCTCAAGTATTTTTCATAGGGTATGTAGCCTAGACAATAAACAAAGATATACTACCATTGAAAAGTCTTTTTTTTTTTTAAATAAAGGGGGGGGGGGGGTATTATGCCCCCTTTTTTTACAAGATTTGTAAATGTGTCCAGAATGTGTCTGAAGTTTCAGCTCAAAATATCCCACAGATAATTTATTATACCATGTCGTAAATGCCCATTTTTGAGTGGAAGATAAAACATGCTGTTTCCATATGTGTATCTTTAAATGCAAATGAGCTGCTGCTCCCGGCCCCCTATTCAGAAGAGGGTGGAGCCTGTACAACTCGTTCCTCATGTGACACTGGTGTCCCCAGAATGTGTCTGTGAAGTTTCAGCTCAAAATACCCCACAGATCATTTATTATAGCTTGTCAAATTTGCCCCTATTTGGGTGTGAGCAAAAACACAACATTTTTGTGTGTGTCCCTTTAAATGCAAATGAGCTGCTGCTCCCGGCCCCCTTTCCAGAAGAGGGCGGAGCTTTAACAGCTCACGCTTCATTTGCTCAACAACAACAAAGCTGGAGAATCTCACGCAGCCAAAATGAGGATTGTCAGTAACGGTGTTCAGCCTTACATTGTTCAAACCGGAGTCGGACACTGATGGAGAGACTCAGGAAGAAGTTACGACTTTTAGAATGAAACTGGACGTTTCTGAATGGTTAGTGGATACATTTATGTAGTTGATGTGGAGTTGATTCAACTCATCGACTAGCATGTGCCGTCATGTTAATCTTTTGGGGCGGCAATATTATAATAAAATCCCCTTCCCACGTCACAAGGGGTACAAAATCTGAACGGCTTGTATTTTCACATACTTGCAGAGAAAGGCCAAAACAAAGTTACTGGGTTGTCCTTTTTCACGTTTTCTGGGTTGGTAGCTGCACCGGGGACCCGATTATAGCACTTAAACATGGAAAAAGTCAGATTTTCATGATATGTCCCCTTTAAAATAGAAAATGGTTATTTTAAATAGCAATAATATTTCACAATATTACAGTTTTTACTGTATTTTTGATCAAATAAATGCAGCTTTGGTGAAGTTGAGACTTTTTGCAACATCTTTTCAACCCTCAATTTTTGAATAGTAGTGAATGATTTTATGAATGAGAGTATATTTCATTGCGTCTTCTAACTCTATCCTCACTTTTTAAGTTTTAAATCTGGATACACAACTCAACACAACTCACAACTGTCAAATACAGCAAGTCCGTCAGCCCTGGCACACTTCCGCTGGCATTTAGCCTCTGACTTCCAAACATCTACAGCATATTATGTGGCCTTTAAGCGGGCACTGCCAACGGGGGCCACCAGCCTGGCACAGAACCACGGGGAAACACCACCTCCAGACAACCACTGAGACGTCCAACAGCCTGTTAACATCCTCAGCAGCCGCGGTGTTCTCCGCCTCACAGTGGGACCTCCGTTCAACTCTCTAAATGCTCTTTAAGAGCGGAGAAAAAAAAGCGAAGGAAAATGCAGGGAAGAAAAGACGAGGGGATTGTTGCGCAGGAGCTCTGGGAAACGCATTAGCTGCCGATTGTCTCAGCATACTCCTGGCTGTTTCTAATGAATCACTAGAGAGAGTCTAGAACAATCCATACGCAGAAGCGGTGGAAACACAAGCCTGGCTCGTTGAGGTGAGGGTCACGGCTGCGTTCCCTCAGGGCTTCAGGAGTATACCAAAGAAAAAGGAGGGAAAAAGCTTTTGTGAAGTGGAGAGAAAAGCAGCATCTGCTGCAACGGTGAGCCGAGCGCCAAGTCAGCGTGACCACAGACGCTGAAGACCCCCCCTCTCCTTTCATCCGCTCATCTGGCCTTCTATCCTTTGGGTAACAGGAGAGATCGATGAGGTAATGCCTCAAAAAGGCCTCCCAAAACAAAGGCAATTAATTTCAGCTCAAAGGCAAAGGACAGCAAATATCATGCCTCTCGAAGACTACAGGAGGGGCAGACAAGTCTTATTTACATGCACTGCTTCTGAGCAATTGTCTCTCTTTGTTAACACACAAAATCATCATGTCTGAGGAAGAAGAAAAACCATCATGTCAATCATCATGTCTGAGGAAGAAGAGTCCCCTTTTGAATATACAATGCCTCAAAATGACAGCAGAGAAACAGAAAGACAAGGATTGGTAAATGTGATAATTCTGCAATCATTTACTCCAAACCTGTATGTGAACACAAAAGGAGATATTTAGTAATATGTCAAAACTGCTCTTAAACAACCTCTATAAAAAATAGCATCGTAATTCACCCTTCACCGGGAGTTTGATTGACAGGCGATCTGGCCTGTCAATATAACCAAATCCAAATCAAATTGAAATATAACCAAATTGAAATAAAAAAAATGGAGTGTACTGACATCTTTCTGCAATTGAAACAACATACCTTCTAATGTTAATTCCTGTTTATTGCTAGTAGGAAGAGATGATTGGTTCATGTGCCGCTTGAACTTGATCTGTCACGGCACATTAAATGGCCAAAAATGGTATTTATTGTTTGAATTTCTTAAAAAAATGACAAAATTTGAAAGCTGAGACTTTGTTTCATACCAAAACTAACCTGCTCTGTCTTGGCTGTCGGCACGTTGTCAGTGTCTTCTTTGCTCCGCGATGTAATTTTCACTCTGGTCCTGTTTCCACCTGGTATTAAGATGTGTTTTGGTCGATCGGATCTCAAGAAGATGAGGGAGACACATTCCCATTTACACCTGGTGTTTTAATCCGTCTCTTTTGTCCACATTCAACCACTTCTGTCCTGATCTCTTCAAGGGGAGGGTCTATGGGTGGTTAAATATATGGGTTTTTCAGATCTTTCGATCTAATGGACAAAATAAGCTTGCACAATTTATATATGAACATGACCAGAGATGACAGAAAAACATACGGAGAGCAGCAGCTTTCGTTTCTGCTCTGACAGACACAAGACCAGCCGAACACTGAGTGTATGTTAGAAATCAGGAATGGTGAGAGAACATTCTGCTTGGTACATTTTTCCTCTTCAAACCAAACTTGGGTCTTCAGCTGACAAAGTTTAAATCCGGCTTCCCATAATGTTTACACATTAGGTCAGTGGGTGCAGAGTAGATGGTCTTTCGTGGCTGTTTGAACACATTTGACCACATGAGCGTTTACATTACGAAAGTAATCCGGTCGAATGTGTTTTCAACTACCTCTGGAAGTGGTCGAAAGTGGACAAGCTCAAAAAGTTTTACACTCCGGTTACACCTGTATTTAGCTTCGTCCACTTGTGATCCGATCGAGCAAAACACATCGTAATACCAGCTGTAAACAGGGCCTCAGAGTACTTAAAAGAGGAAAGTATCAATTATTTTATCATCTTTGTAAATGTGTTATTCTATGAATTAAAATGACTTGGAACAGACACATTTATATGCTTTTTATGATTGTTTGGAGCTTGACAATGAAAACAAACTTCATGAAAACTGTGCAAAACAACTTTTTTTATGTTCCAGAGAACAAAGAACGTCAAACAGGTTTGGAACAACATGAGCGTGAGTAAATGACGACAGAATGTTCATTTTTGGGTGAACTATGCCTTAAATATGTGACTTCGACTCAGGATCACTGAATGTGTTTTCACTATGGTCCAACATTATGTAAGTCTATTACTTTAACAGTCACCGGGCTTTTATGAGATGATATTGAGATAGCAGCTTGACAGATTCTCACACAACCAAAACCCACCATTTTACCCATGAGCCTTTGCGTCAGACACCACTCTGTAGCCTTATCCATAATTCATCCAGCATCTCCCTCTGGCCTGTCTAACGTTTCTACTGTGCCATGAGGTGGATTTTATGGCGTATGTGTGTTTTCTTTTATTGAATAACAAACGGGTGCCATTCAACATAAAATTTAGAAACAGGACCTCTGGAAATATACAACAAAGCAGGCTGTTTCCTGAATGATTTTGTGTGAGGGTGAGTGTTCTGCTTTTTATCCCGGAGTATTAGTGGAAATCTTTGTCACGGTGCTACATCAGAGCAAAAAGGGGAAAAACCTCTGGGACTCTGTGGAAAATGTGCAATATTTCAAAATTACATCTGTCAAGCATGGCAGAAAAATAACAGGTGATTTGAGGCAGCATGAGTGACAGTGACTGCTGGAGATGCAAGAAAGTTGAGTGTATTCAAATGAGCAGTGACGTGATGTAGGACTGAAGCTCATGTGATCTGCCTTCTGATACAGTAGTCCAATAGAAACACAGCCAACAGAAGAGACTCTCTAGTGATTTAATCGCTGTACAGTTCAGTTCACACCAAGAACGTAAACTATAACGATAACTACAGGTGCTGGTCATATAATTAGAATATCATCAAAAAGTTGATTTACTTCACTAATTCCATTCAAAAAGTGAAACTTGTATATTATATTCATTCATTACACACAGACTGATATATTTTAAATGTTTATTTCTTTTAATTTTGATGATTATAACTGACAACTAAGGACAATCCCAAATTCAGTATCACAGAAAATTAGAATATTACTTAAGACCAATACAAAGAAAGGATTTTTAGAAATCTTGGCCAACTGAAAAGTATGAACATGAAAAGTATGAGCATGTACAGCACTCAATACTTAGTTGGGGCTCCTTTTGCCTGAATTACTGCAGCAATGCGGCGTGGCATGGAGTCGATCAGTCTGTGGCACTGCTCAGGTGTTATGAGAGCCCAGGTTGCTCTGATAGTGGCCTTCAGCTCTTCTGCATTGTTGGGTCTGGCATATCACATCTTCCTCTTCACAATACCCCATAGATTTTCTATGGGGTTAAGGTCAGGCGAGTTTGCTGGCCAATTAAGAACAGGGATACCATGGTCCTTAAACCAGGTACTGGTAGCTTTGGCACTGTGTGCAGGTGCCAAGTCCTGTTGGAAAATGAAATCTGCATCTCCATAAAGTTGGTCAGCAGCAGGAAGCATGAAGTGCTCTAAAACTTCCTGGTATACGGCTGCGTTGACCTTGGACCTCAGAAAACACAGTGGACCAACACCAGCAGATGACATGGCACCCCAAACCATCACTGACTGTGGAAACTTTACACTGGACCTCAAGCAACGTGGATTGTGTGCCTCTCCGCTCTTCCTCCAGACTCTAGGACCCTGATTTCCAAAGGAAATGCAAAATTTACTTCCATCAGAGAACATAACTTTGGACCACTCAGCAGCAGTCCAGTCCTTTTTGTCTTTAGCCCAGGCAAGACGCTTCTGACGCTGTCTGTTGTTCAAGAGTGGCTTGACACAAGGAATGCGACAGCTGAAACCCATCTCTTGCATACGTCTGTGCGTAGTGGTTCTTGAAGCACTGACTCCAGCTGCAGTCCACTCTTTGTGAATCTCCCCCACATTTTTGAATGGGTTTTGTTTCACAATCCTCTCCAGGGTGCGGTTATCCCTATTGCTTGTATACTATAATCAGATTACTTTTTCAAGTAACTAGTAAATTGACACATTACAAGTAACTTGAGGTACGTAATCAGATTACTTTTTTCAACTAACTAGTAAAGTGAAGCATTACAAGTAACTTGAGGTACGTAATCAGATTACTTTTTTCAAGTAACTAGTAAAGTGGCGCATTACAAGTAATTACATGTTATTTTAGGTAACTTAATAAAAAAAAAAAACCTAAACTTGTTATTGACATTTAATTGACAGCTATAATCAAAATAAATAAAAATGCCATGAATATCTAAGATGCCCTTGCCTTTGATTTTTGCTTCCTTATAAGTAGATTACAAATATATAAATACAACAGCAATAAACATATTAAAATGTATGAAGCAATCAATACATTTTTATAGGCCTACACTTTTGTTGCTTTGTACATTTAAGATTTCAAATTATATAGATTATGATTATAGATCATATTATAAATTATATAATAATGTAGATTATAGTTCACTACACTGTATATAGTATTTTATCATTAAATCTAGTAATTTAATTTATATATAATATATCGACTCCATACATGATGATAATGGATCATTTTGAAGTGAGATCTGTTAGTATCTGTCCACTCCAGCTGATCTGAAGCTGGTTCTGCTGTTTCTCACAGAGCACACCACTGATATTCCAGCAGCGAGGGCTGATCCCAGATCAGCTGTGGTCTTGCGTCCAGTGCAGGGGTCAGTTCTGCAGAGGAGCCGGTGGGTAACGACCTCCATGTTGCATTAAGCTAATGGGGCTAATTGAGTGGAACGAATGGCTTTAGTCAGCAGAACAGACAAAGCCTTCAGATGCTGCAAATAAAAGTCTTAACCAATGCAAATGGCAAGTTCCACTCTGGGCTTCACAGCTCTCAGACTCAGAGCTCATTCACGGGTTCAGACGTGTCACGCTGGCCATGAGGGGGGAATTAGGGAGATGAGATGTACGGTAGCAGAACGCCAGCATCGTCTGGAGGGGAATTTTCTAGCATTTACTCAAGGTTGTTTTGCAGGTCTGTCTTGCAGCAGTCTTGTTTACTGAAGTAAAAATGCATTATTTTCTCCATAGTGAGCTTGACTTTTAATGGTAATGTGTTATTTTTTTTAAAGACTGACTTATTATAAACTCTAAAATTTGTAAAGTGATGATATTTGCTTCTGCAGAAGCCACAAGTCAGTGTGATTTTAACTGTTTTGATTCTTGATGAGAAATGACACTACAGACGATTCTAAAGAGAGACTCACCAATTAGTTGCTGTTACCATGGAAACAGAATTGGTAGTAAAAGAACCCACCAGTGACGCCCACTTAAGCACTGCAAATGATGTAATCGAGTCAGATTGAAAGGATCTTAGGCTTACTAAAGCTGCATTTATTTGATCAAAAATACTGTAAAATTGTGAAATATTACTATTTATGTGAATATATTTTAAAATGTAATTTATTCCTGTGATCAAAGCTGAATTTTCAGCATCATTACTCCAGTCTTCAGTGTCACATGATCCTTCAGAAATCATTCTAATATGATGATTTGCTGCTCAATAAACATTTCTGATTATTATCAATGTTTAAAACTGTTCTGCTATATTAGTGGAAACTGTGAAACATTTTATTTCATGACTCTTTGATGAACAGAAAATTCAAAAGAACAGCATTTATTTGAATTTGAAATCTTGTGTAACATTATAAATGTCTTTACTGTCATTTTTGATCAGTTTAATGCATCTGTGCTGATTTGAAACGTAGTATCTAAATATTTTGCAATACATTTACATTTACATTTATGCATTTGGCAGACGCTTTTATCCAAAGCGACTTACATTGCATTATACTATACATTTGTATCGGAGTATGTGCAATCCCTGGGATCGAACCCATGACCTTGGCATTGCTAGTGCCATGCTCTAACCACTGAGCTACAGCAATACATCTTAAATATTGTTTTCATACTTAGAATAATGAGTTTTATTACAGATTAGGATTAGGGCCAAGCAATAATAATAATAAAAAAACTATCTTGATATTAAAGTCATTATAATGCGAGATTAAACTTGTTAAATTTCAAGAAAAAAAAAAGAAATAAAATGTAGAGAATAAACTCCTTAAATTGAGAATAAAGTCGTGTTTCGAGAAAAAATGTGTTAAATATCGTGAAAAAAGTCGAAATAAAATGTTGAGAATAAAATAATTGAATTTCAAGAATAAAGTTGTTGCGTTTCGATAAAACTTGTTAAATTTTGAGAAAAAAAGTTAAAATAAAATGTTGAGCATAAACTCATTCAATTTGGTTGCGTTTCGATAAAAAAAAACATTACATTTCAAGAACAAATTAATACGTTGAGAATAAAATAATTAAATTTCAAAAATTAAGTTGTTTCGAGAAAAAACTTGTTAAATATCGAGAAAAAAAGTCAAAATAATATGTTGAGAATAAACATAAAATTTCAAGAATAAAGTTGTTTCGAGAAAAAACTTGTTAAATATCGTGAAAAAAGTCAAAATAAAATGTTGAGAATAAAATCATAAATTTTGAGAATAAAGTCTTTATGTTTCGAGAAAAAAATCTATAAATTTTGAGAAAAAAATCTAAATGAGATGTGAGGATAAACACACACTGGATCAGTGTTCACTGCTGGTACTCTGGTCATGACAGAGTTAGATCACTTAGTCAAGCTATATTTTAGTTTTTCTTTCAGTAACAAAGATATCAGCTTTAGCTAATTATAACCGAATAATAAGTAGGCCTAACATACGAACTTTAAAGAGAATAATTTCACAATTCTCGATTCCATCAATGCCACTGAAAAAAATGGCACTGATGTGTTTTACTGTAAATGTGTAAATGGAAATAAAAAGGACAAACTATATCATGTCATCAGTATGCAATGAACATGACACTGATCGAATGTTTATTCTTGACATTTTATTTTGAATTTTGCTCGAAATGTACAATCATGTGTGGTTTCTTTTGTATTAACCTTTGAAATAAATTTAAAGTTGTATTTTACAGTGACGTCCTCATGTGTTCAACTTAATTGGGGCAGTCGTGGCCTAATGGATAGAGAGTCGGACCTGTAACCCAAAGGTCATGGGTTCGAGTCTCAGGTCCGGCAGGGATTGTTGATGAGGGGAGTGAATGTCCAGCGCTCTCCCCACCCTCAATACCACGACTGAGGTGAGACCCTTGAGCAAGGCACCGTACTCCCAACTGCTCCCCGGGCGCCGCAGCAATGGCTGCCCACTGCTCCGGGTGTGTGTTCACGGTGTGTGTGTTCACTGCTGTGTGTGTGNCATTTTATTTTGAATTTTGCTCGAAATGTATCATTTTTTCTCGAAACGCAACAACTTTTTTCTCAAAATGTAATGTTTATTCTCAACATTTTATTTAAACTTTTTTCTTGTAATTTAGTTTTTTCTTGAAACAAAATGACTTTATTCTCAAAATTTAATCATTTTATTCTTCAACTTTTTTTTTCTCGAAATGTAATGAGTTTAGTTCTTGAGCTCTATATTCATCATGGCGATACAATCATGTGTGGTTTCTTTTGTATTAACCTTTGAAATAAATTAAAAGTTGTATTTTACAGTGACGTCCTCATGTGTTCAACTTAATGACACAAAATGAAATGACGGTGTCTATTATTGTGTGTTAAATTCACAATGAGCTGAAGTGTGTTTTTTGTCTATGTTAAAGTTTCATAGTTTGTAGTTTGACATCCTGAAGAATGAACACAGACTCTGTGGAGCTTCAAAACATCCTTGCATATCATCACTTCAACCAATGCAAGTTTTACACACATCTGCTTTAAATACATTATTATTAATAATCACTCTAAACAGTTCTGGCATGTAATATAGCTCATTAGCTTAAGCATAGACTGTTTCCAAGGAACACAAAGTTCACTCTTGTAGCAACTTGAGTATTAATGTTAAATTGAGTCGACGTGCGGTCACAGGTGTGAGCAGCTATAGCGTCTTACAACGCATTCAAACGTGGCTCATCCAGTCAGATTCCAGAGCTGAAAGCATCTGTTTTATAATAGGATATATCAAACCGAGGAGCAGCTGTTTGCTGGATCTTCAGACCTTCAGTGGAGATAAACTGCAGCACATATCAGTGTGACTCATATTGTGTAGAAGTACAAAGTAACTCTGGGTGGTATGATGACACGTCATTCTGTTTTATAATGTTACTTTTACCGTTTTGAGGCATTTCTTTTGAACTTGGGTGTTATATAATGTGAGATTTTTATCATTCATATGTTAAATATAATTCAATAATTTGGGGCCAGTAGCATAAACACAGTCATGATGTTTAGATGGTGTCTTAAGAACTAGTCTAACTTGCAGTTAGCCAAGGGATAATCAGTTTTTAAGTTCACAAATTTGACCAATCCAAGTTTTTTAATTAATGACAAAATTATGGAAGTTTTTTTCTGCCACAGAATAAAAAAAAAAAGAGAGAGCGAGATAATTGCGACTTTTTGTCTCAATTTTGACTTTTTTCCTTACAATTGTGAGTCAGAGTTGCGAGATGTAAACGTGCAATTGCGAGTTATAAAGTCAGAATTGTAAAATATAAACTCACTGTACTGACTTTTTTCTCGCAATTGTGAGTTTATATCTTGCAATTCTGACAACTGAGATATAAACTCGTTATAAACTTATAAAGTCCAATTCTGAGGAAAAGAAGATGAATGATAAGTTTATATCATACAGTTGTGAGAAAAAGAAGTCATAATGAGTCGCAATTACCTTTTTTAGTGAGAGAAGCATTTAAATGTTAATATATTCTGCATGCTTTCCTTTCAATAAAATAAAAACACAATAAAAATGACAGCGGTGTGAAAACAGTAGTTTAAGAAAGCATCTTATCGTAGCAATGTGGATGTTTTCAGTTGCTCTGCAGTTCGACACTTCAGTAAAGTCACGTCACGTTTATATATAGCACTTTATACAATAGATTGTTTAAAAGAAAGCAGCTTTACAGTATTGGACATGAAAAACGGTGTCAGTGTCGTTTTCAATTAAAATTACAATTTTATTTTCTACTATAAAGCGGCTCTCCAGTGTGCTCATTTAGTCACAGACAACCGACCTTGAGAGATTGAACAGAAGAAATCTGTCAAAGAAGGCGGAGCCTCAGAGCCACACCTACCTATTACACAATAATACACAACAATGGGACCGTTTTTGGAAATTTCACTTTGGCAAGCTATTCCGAACTCCCGAAACGAACACAAAACAAAATTCGTTTTGGCCTGATTTTGTTCGAAATTACATTACACCAGTTCATTCTTCAATTTTTCTTGAAGTATATTGAAACTAAATGAACAATTACATTATAATTTTAAGTACTAAAATTACAAAATGAAATAAAAGTATTTTTATAGTTATATTTTTAAAAAGACAAATGACAGAAGCACAAAAAAATTACTTAAAAATTAACGGCGCAGTATGTAATATTGACAGCTAGTGGTAGAAATGGGTACTGCAATCTAAATTCAAAATATTGGAGAGGGTTGTTTCTTCTTCTTCCTCCTCTTCAGACTGGATGTTCACGCGGGTTGCCAGATTGAGGACACGCAACGGGAAAGAGCGCAGTTCACAATGGAAGGCGATCGAGCCTTACACTGTAAGTTGATTTATCCGTGTTTTAAGTTGCCTCTGGTCATAGAGCTTTTTAGATGGATGCCGAGGCTTTTTAGGTCGGGTAGAATCTGTGATCTCTGACCCAGTTTGCTGGCTTCCATGGCTACAATGCGCTGTGTTTTCCACAAGCTGGCAACCTGGGTGTCAAAATACTATTGTGTAAATTGGCAGTGGGCGGAGTCACACAAACCAAAACAAAAACACACATTCCAACACGGAACGCACATTTCAAAGTAGAATAACTGCCTGTAGAATTCCTTTTCGGAGAAACAAAGTATGTTAACATGTTTCCTAAATCTCTGCAAACAGACTGATATTTTAATATCTAGTTTGGTCATGAAGCTCTAGAGGGCGCAGGCTGATCGCTCCTTTACATGCAATCTGCAAGCAATCACATCATTACCACATGGCACAAGCTGATCGGCCTCTGCTGATCCTGCAGCCAATAAGATTTCTTGCTCAACATTTAAACAATCTTGTTCAGTGTTTGCTGTAAGCTAGTCCTCCTCTGAACCCCTCCACCTCCCCAGCTCCACCTGCCTAGATCTGCTACAGGATTTATGTATGTCAATTAATGCAGCAGCAGCATATCTTATATGCTCAGAGCAGCATCTATTAGCAGTAGCAAGTACATACATGCTCTGCAGCAGCAGCAATAATCAACAACAGCAGCAGTGTAGCAGATCTAGCCCGCCAAAACCAAATACATTAAATAAAATGCTAAAACTATTCCGAGTGTTTTCATGATTGAATTTTTTTTTAAAATAAATAAAACTGTAATAGTGTAAAAATAACACTGCTGACTTTTAACATGCAGAACTTTTCCTTTGTGTCCCGAAGAAAGGAAAACAATTAAGAAATGAAAAAAATGACTGTACTATCCAAAAATAGACATTAACGCATGGTTATGTAATATTTTTTTTAAAAAAAAAGCATTTTATTCAATCAATCTCCAGCAAAATGAACAATATTGTGATATGCATTTTAAAGTTACTGTAATATAAAATAACTCATACCGCTTTTGGTTGTACCTCCGATCTCTAGTACAAAGCTTATAAAATATTTGAGATAAAAAGTTGTTTAATGTTTTTTAATGTCTCTCTGGTTGTGAACTGGTTTGCACATTTTCTTTTTGGGTTGGTCAAATTTGATGAGCCCGTCTTTAGACAAACTTAAGCCGTGTCCTTGAGAAAACAGGAAGGATTCTGAAGTGAGATTATTTATCTGCTAACCGGACAGAAATGCAGAGGAACAAATAAAACTTGGATAATTGATGAAGAAACACACAAGAGGAGGATTCCCCTGACTCCAGTAAGCATGCAATTTGAGAAGACACACAAAAGTGGCTAAACACCCTTGCTGAAGAGTGGGTTTGCTCAGAGTGACTGATAATTGCCTGTTATCTTGATGGATGAGGTATCTAGGTATCTAAAAGACAGAAAGAGTTCTTGTGATGGCCAGAGGTTAAGAACAGTTCAGGTTTACCTGTCTGATATGTGCAACATAGAAAAAATAAAAATAATTACTCCTTATGAACAAGTTTCATACAATTGCCACATTTTCAAGCCAATGTTGTAATATGTCTGGCACCAGTCTGTTCCATTAAATACTCAAAAATTCTGGTTTATGGTGCAGGAATTACACACATTGCCTTTAGAGACAATTAATAAAAACTTTATTTTTCTGTCACAAATTTATTGAATTCTGGTGGTTTTAAAAAGTATGAAGGATTTGTGATGTCATCTGAAAACTTTCAGCAAGTTTTATGACTTTTTTTAATATTTTGCCACAGTGAATCATGTTCAAGACTAGGAACATGTAAGAATGTAAAAAAGGAGCAATTTGATTTCATGTTGACTGTAAGGTGGTTTTGCTTTGTGTTATTCTAAAGGTGACTGTTCATATTAGTTTCATCATTATCAACAGATGGATTGGAAAATCTATATTTATTATATAAACATTTTCACATATTAGATAGTTTTGCCACTTTACTAGTTACTTGAAAAAAGTAATCTGATTACGTAGTAAATTAGGTGTAATGCGTCACTTAACTAGTTACTTTTTATTTCTAAAGATGTTTTCACACTTAAGGGCCAGCAAAAACAATAATTATAACCATAAAGTTTTATACATCTAATGATACTGTCACAGACACACCAGGCTCTGCACCCAACCAATCACGTCGCACTCCCTCACCAGAGTACTGATCACACGCACCTGACACTCATCACCAGCTCAATCACCAGCACTATAAAAGACACTCACAGTCACGCGGTCATCGTCCGGTCTCGTTAACGCATACTTACCTGAATGCTCTCCTTACGGACTCCTTACCTGTCTCCAGTGTGTTTCCTTGATCCTCAGTGTTCTCCAGTCCATCGTGAGTGTCACTGTGTTGTTCCTGTTCCAAGTCTCTCTGTTCTCATCCGATCTGGTGTGAAGATCAAGTCAAGTATCACTGCCTTGATATCAGTGCTGTCTGGAATCCTCATCTGCTTCATTGAACCTGGTGTGAAGATCAAGTCAAATATTACTATCTTGATATATATCCTGTCTGGAAACTTCATCTGCTTTCACTCACCTGCTCACTGCTCTGGTTGTCTCAATAAACATTGTAAATTGTACCTGTGTCTCCGACCTCCTCTGTCCCGTAACAGAACACCGGACCTACACCGCTGAGCAACCATGATGAGCACTGCAGATCCATTCCAGGATTTGGTCACAGCACTTCGTCGCACTCTCACCAGTACATCCACGCCAGCACCACCAGCGAGCACTTCCGCATTCCACGCTGCACCTTCTTCTCCGTCTGTGATCGCCAGTCCCATGGCCAAACCGGCGCCCGTCTCTGGCGCGGTGGAGGATTGCAACGGATTCATCCTGCAATGTTCACTGGTTTTGGAGATGCAACCACACCCGTTTCCTGACGATAAGGCGAAAGTCGCCTTCATACTTCAACAACTGGACGGTAAAGCACTCCGCTGGGCGGAACCCCTGTGGACTCAGAACAGTCCTGTCGTGCAATCACTTTCAAGCTTTATTAATCATTTCATGATAGTTTTTGGAAAACCTTCATGGGTCTCCTCCCTAGGTGAAAAACTGTGTAATTTAAAACAGGGTGCTTTATCTGTCTCTGATTATGCTTTACAGTTCAGAACTCTAGCGGCAGCGAGTGGTTTTAACGAACAAGCCCTCATCTCCAGATATCGTCAAGGGTTGGATCCCCGTGTGAGGTTGCATCTCGCTGCATACGAGGACACCATCGGGCTCGAGAAGTTTATCCAACTGTCAATAAGATTCGCCACTCGTATGCAGCTGTGCATAGAAGAGCACCAAAACCAGCAACTATTTCCATCCTTCCTCCGCCGGCCCGAATCCGCCAGCTCCCCAGAACCAGCCAGCTTCGACATGCAGATTGACAAATCACGTTTTTCTCCAGCTGAGCGACAGAGGAAGCTGACCCAGGAATGGAAGACGGCCTTTGAGACCCCTACTGGACACTACGAGTATCTGGTCATGCCATATGGACTCGTCAACGCCCCCTCCATATTCCAGGATTTCATGCATGAGGTGCTCCGGGAGTTCCTGCACAAGTCAGTGAAAGGTGCCGGAGCCTGGCCGAACATCGCCATCACGTTGCGGAGGTCCTTCAACGCCTGAGGGATTATCACCTGTTCTTAAAGGCAGAGAAGTGCAGTTTCCATCAGCCCTCAGTGCAGTTTCTGGGTTACAACATTGATTACAGTGGCGTCCGCATGGACGAGAGGAAGGTTTCCGCTATCAAGGATTGGGCATTTCCCACCACTGTCAAAGAGCTGCAAAGATTCCTTGGCTTCGCCAATTTCTATCGAAGATTTATCAAGAACTACAGCACCATCACTTCTCCACTAACCGACCTACTCCGTGGTAAGCCCAAGTCTCTGTCCTGTAACCCAGCAGCGGAGGAAAGCATTCGAGAACCTCAAGATCGCCTTCACAACCGCTCCCCTCCTTGTTCATCCGGATCCAGAACTCCCTTTCGTGGTCGAGGTCGACGCATCCACCACAGGAGTGGGAGCGGTCCTGTCTCAGCAGCAGGGGAAACCGAGTAGACTCCATCCATGCGCCTTCTTCTCCCGCAAACTCAACCCGGCGGAGATTAATTATGACATCGGCAACAGGGAGCTACTCGCCATCAAGCTCGCCCTGGAAGAGTGGAGGCATTGGCTCGAAGGAGCCCGACATCCCTTCCTAGTACTTACTGACCATAAGAATCTGGAGTACCTGCGTGAAGCCAAAAGGTTAAATCCACGTCAAGCAAGATGGGCGTTGTTCTTAACACGTTTCAATTTCACCATTTCCTATCGTCCTGGCTCCAAGAATGTGAAAGCTGACGCTCTATCATGCATCCACAGTCCCGAGGAAGGTCCTGAAGATCCAGAGCCCATACTTCCAGAGAGCCTCATAGTCAGCCCCATAAGCTGGTCTGAGGAGACATTACCCGAGTCCAATGCCTCCACCAACACTCTGCCGGGTTGCCCCCCAGGTTTGCAGTATATTCCACGGGCACGACGCATCCCACTCATTCACTCCTCTCACGCGTCGCTGGGCACTGGCCACCCAGGGGTCAATGAAACCCTCTCGCTGCTTAAAGCGCTTCTGGTGGCCCAACACGGTAGCTGATGTCAGGAGGTATGTAAAGGGGTGCAGGGAATGTGCCATGTCTAAGAGCCCCCGCCATCTTCCCTCCGGAAAATTACAACCTCTGCCCGTTCCAACTCGCCCGTGGTCACATCTAGGAGTTGATTTCGTCACAGACTTACCGGCTTCAGAGGGACATACCTGCATTATGGTGGTAGTGGACAGATTTTCCAAGTCATGTCGATTGATTCCACTCCCAGGACTTCCTACAGCTTTGTCTACAGCGGAACTCCTTTTTAACCATGTATTCAGATATTTCGGATTACCTGAAGATATTGTGTCAGACCGAGGTCCACAATTCATCTCGCACGTCTGGAAAGCCTTTTTCAAGCTCCTAAATGTGACCATCAGCCTCTCGTCTGGTTACCATCCGCAGACGAATGGGCAGACGGAGCGGAAGATTCAGGAGATTGGCCGTTTCCTGCGTACCTTCTGTCATGGCCACCAGAACTCCTGGAACCAGTTCCTGGGCTGGGCCGAGTACGCCCAAAACTCTCTCCGTCAGCCTACCACTGGTCTCACCCCTTTCCAGTGCGTGCTCGGCTATCAGCCCCCACTGTTCCCCTGGGAACTTTACTAGTTAGTTGAAAAAGTAATCTGATTACATAACTGAAGTTACTGTAATGCGTCACTTTACTAGTTACTTGAAAATGTAATCTGATTACATAACTGAAGTTACTGTAATGCATTACTTTACTAGTTACTTGAAAAAGTAATCTGATTCCGTAACTCAAGTTACTTGTAATGCGTCACTTTACTAGATACTTAAAAAAAGTAATCTGATTACGTAGTAAATTAGTTGTAATGCGCCACTTTACTAGTTACTTGAAAAAAGTAATCTGATTACATAGTAAATTAGTTGTAATGCGCCACTTTACTAGTTACTTGAAAAAGTAATCTGATTACGTAACTCAAGATACTTGTAATGCGTCACTTTACTAGATACTTAAAAAAAGTAATCTGATTACGTAGTAAATTAGTTGTAATGCGCCACTTTACTAGTTACTTGAAAAAAGTAATCTGATTACATAGTAAATTAGTTGTAATGCGCCACTTTACTAGTTACTTGAAAAAGTAATCTGATTACGTAACTCAAG
>RJVU01071319.1:1013456-1030380 GCA_003731715.1 Anabarilius grahami
ACACACAGAGGAGGACAAAATGGGCTGCAGTGTTTTGCTTTGCAGTGTCTTAGTCTTTTCTCTTCACACAAAGGCCACATTTAGAAGAATTGAAAATGCAGCAGGCCCCAAAATCTAGAAAGGCAAGGTTTGAATTAAACATGGAATTGAATTACCCTCCTCCAGCAAGGCAAACACAGTCTGCAAGTACCAAGACTGGTGGACAATTTGAGTCGTGTGTGTGTGTGTGTGTGATACTCACACTGTACTCAAACACAATAAGTACAAAATCCTCATGTGAAGGAGACCATTAACTGTTCTTCTCCTAGTAGAGAAACAGAACATTATTCACGGCTTATTTCTCGAAAAATCAAAGAGTAAAATGTCTCTGTCAGAAAAAGGGCAAGTTAATTCAACACTTACACTTCAGCATAAGCATTGAGTACCAAATCAAAATGCAATAAAAGCATTAACCTAGTTTTTGGCCACAAAATTATTATTACATCCTGCAAGTTCCATAACTTAAAATGTCCTCATCAAGCTGTAAAAAAGCTTCGTTTGGAACTGAGGTGGCATGTGATGTCACATGGGCACAATCATTTGCATACGACTGCCTCTGGAGCAAGACAACAAAGCCTACTTTTACATCATCGCATCGTTGGCCCCGCCCACTGGTGTTCAGTTGATGAGCAGTGAGTGGATCTGAAGTAGTTGTTTATGATAAGATTGTGATAATAACTAGATTGCGATGCCGTGCAGACGTTGTGTTGTTCCTGTCTGTGGAAAAATGGATTCAGTTTATTTTGAACGAACGTCCTAGTCACGTCAGCGCTGACTTGCGTGTTTGTACTGTACATTTGATCAGTGACTGTTTTCAGAACAAATCGCAATATAATACTAGCTTTGCCCAAAAACTTTTGCTCAAAGATCAGGAATCAACTGTTCTGGAATCAGCAAACCGTAAGTAACGCATTTCATTTTAAAACTGGTAATAACAGTTAAATTCATAATGAATAATCCTAGTATTTTTACTTCAAAGAACGCTCTCTTTATAACGACTGAAGCTGTCGATCACGCAGAGCGAGTTTATCTGGACACTTGCCAAAACTCCCGTTACAGTGACGCTCTTACACTGCACTATGAGTCTTGTACTGTATTTACATCGTGTTTGCATTGTTAGTTATGGTGAAAGCTTTTTGTGAGTGCAGAAATTGCGTTGCAATGACGAGATCACTGCATTCACATGATCAACAGATCTGCTCAATGCTCATCACTGCAACCTTCCATGTGATGGAATAGATCTAAATATAATGCAATAATCAACACTTTTCATGATTCGTTAATCTCGACAGCTGTAATAGTAAAAATGTGGTAAAAGTAATGAAGAGATTCCACATGTAATACTTATTTCAACTGTAAAGATGTCAGCCAATCACAGCAGTGGGCGTTTACACTGAAGTCTCACAGCAGACACACCCCTTAAAACAGAGTGCTCAAATCAGAGGCTAAAATCAGGGTACAAAATAGCCATTTATTTCTAAATTATGACAATTATTTGATGTAAAAAAATATATTAACATTATAAGTGCACCTCAGGAAACATTATAAAACAATAAAACAATGCGGTTCATGACCCCTTTTAAAGCCATGTACCAAGCACACAATTATAATGTTCTCATTATAATTTAATGTACCATATATGACAGACTTGCGCTGCACATGTTGCACTTAACTGTATTTTCCTTTTTGAAGTGACTCCAAATCATATTTTAAGCAATTCAAAACCATCATGGTGAACAGTGCGCATCTGAAGTGTCTCAGCTGAAGGAAATAACCCATTATTTATTGGCTTTGACATATCGGCCAAATTTTCTTATTGGGCCATGAAAATGAACATTTATCGGCCAATGGTGACCGATATATCGTGCATCCCTAAAGCTATAAGTTGCTTAGCAATCAAAAACAGAATTATCTGACCACAGAAACACCACGAATGACCAATCAGAGTCAAGAATTCCAGACATGCATAATTAAAGGTGCAATATGTACTATTTTCTGTCCGCTAGAGGCCTATTCAAAACAAAGGCGTAGCTTGATGACGCCAAGCAGAGCAGGACCGAGTGTTGTGGGAGGTGAACGAGGCCGCTGGAGCGATTGCGCAACACACTCCTCACGAGCAGCGGGACTTTTATTATGACACAGTCGCCGGCGCTGCTTCCGCTATTCCGGTCATGAGTATGAGGTAATGCAGCTCTGTTTATCATATTAGATACTTTTTAGTGTGTTGAAAATGATGTTGTAACGTTACTCTGTGCGTTCGCTCGGCGGCTGCTGTGAGACACTGTTACACACTGCAGTAAGAGAGATCGATTTTAGAATATCATATTAAATGCTGGATGGCTTGATAAATGGCATGCAGTTCATTTTAAAACGTATATTTTAAATATAAAATATACATTTTATATTTTATACGTGTATGATGGAGAAAATGCTGAATTACTGTTACTAAAAATAAAGCTGCATCTGATTATGCTATGTTAGCTACTTCACAAAATAGTGTTTTTCTCTGAGGCAAGGTAAAGCATGGTACTCGCAGAAATTCAAGAAAATTAGATTTAAACAATAACACTAAATAATTTATTTTCTGTCTATAAATATATAAAAACAGTTGTTCTCTTGTCTTGGTTCCGGTGCAACGCTGCTGCCTGCTGTCTGACGGAGCTTCGTGGAGTTTATCCTAAATCCTTCTCTTTATTCCTATTCACATAATATAATTTTCTTGTTTTTCACTAGATTACTTAACCTATTGCATAGTATTACTGAACGGAACGAGTAATCTACCACCTAGTGTCAGCCATAGCCCGCTAGCCGGCTAGCTACCGTCTATTATTTTTTTTTTTTTCCCTCTAAACTAACCTTCCTTGTCGATCTAATGGCGGATTTATCCGATGTATGTTATTCTGATCTGTCCTCGCCAGATCGGGAAGCTGTGGAGACTTTGCTGCCTGGCATTCGTAGATCCACCGTGAGGTACAGCGTCCCGCACATCACCCTTGCCCCAGGCGCCGGCAAGCGACCGAGACATCCAGCCAGCGAGTCCCGTGTGCGATGCAGTTTTTCGGACGGCGTTAACGATCAAGTTCTTCAAACAACTGTGGGGAGTCAGACTACTCTACAAAAACACGGTCAGTCATGTCCGACGATTATCATGTGTGTTAAATGCAACATGTACAGCTTAGCTCTTTCTGTCAGCAGTGAGACTTACACATGTGATAAATGCAGGGATATTGTCAGGCTGNTTTAACCACATTTAACAGTACATTAGCAACATGCTAACAAAAAAGACAAATAAATAGAAAGACAATTTACAAATATCACTAAAAATATCATGTTATCGTGGATCATGTCAGTTATTATTGCTCCATCTGCCATTTTTCGCTGTTGTCCTTGCTTGCTTACCTGCATAAATGATTCGGCTGTGCACAGATCCAGACGTTAATACTGCCTTGTGTAATGCCTTGAACATGAGCTGGCATATGCAAATATTGGGGGCGTGCATATTAATGATCCCGACTGTTACGTAACAGTCGGTGTTATGTTGAGATTCGCCTGTTCTTCGGAGGTCTTTTAAACAAATGAGATTTATATAAGAAGGAGGAAACAATAGTGTTTGAGACTCACTGTATGTCATTTCCATGTACTGAACTCTTGTTATTCAACTATGCCGAGGTAAATTAAATTTTTAATTCTAGGGCACCTTTAAAGCGTCTTTGTTGTTTCCATGGTTTCTACAAAATAACCCGGAAACCGAAGGTAACGCGGGTATGACGCAATTGACAGGAGACTCCTCACACGTCCCGGAGCCTTGGTTAAAATTGCAATTTTCTCACGATTTACAAATAGTTGTAAACATTTGGGATATTGTAAGTACTCAAGTGAACAAAATATATAACACTGGCCTAGTGGTTTTTGGATATTTTACTGGAAAAAATCTTACATATTGCACCTTTAACAGTATTACAAAATAAAGATTGACAAAATTCGGACTAAATCTCAACCTAAGTTCATCAACTGTCAGCTGACTGACTGGAATTAAGCCACTGTTTAGTGAAGGGAGAGTTTAGTGAATGAGGTTGTAAGTGCAAACTTCAAGAGCTTTAATTTTAATCACCATCATTTCAACTAAGTCATTTAAATACTGCGGTATACCAGCACACTTGGTCACACTGGATTGTGGGTGGTTTGTGAATGAGATGAAGGTTTTTTTCATTGAGACACAACATGAAAAAGTGGCACAACTCTTTTGTGAAGTAGCAGACGACCTTATATGCCCTTTGTGTGTGTATGTGTGTATCATGTCCGGCTTAACGCGACCCATCATCCAGGCTGACAGTAGCGCCATATGGCCGCAGAGCTCGGTCCGCTCACCCAGCCCTGGCGTGGAGAGAGCACGTTCAGCTAGCCGTCGGGTTAAAGACAGCACACGTGGCGTCTACAGCCTTTGATCCTCTTTCACGCCGATCCCCCACCAAACACACACACACACACGCACACTACATCAGAAAAGCTCTACTAACTCACAATGAACTCCCACATGAGGAACAAGCTGCTAAAAATACAAAATAACACCATCACACAACCTAACGCCTCCACTCCATTGACTTAAAAGATCAGTGAAGACTTACAGTATTAAGAATAACACTTGATTCAGTGATCCAACTTAATTTACTGTATTAGCAATTTTACAGCCATGAGGATGAACTCGTGGTGAAATATCACAATTTAACATAAAACCACACATCCATCCATCTGTTTGTCTGTCCATCCGTCCAAACCGAGTCATCGTCAATTGAACTCCTAATGCCGCTCAACCCTAATGCTTGAGTATCACTGTAAGTGGTTATGTGATGTTACTCCAGCAGCACACAGTGTACGTGTCTCTACCTCATGTCTGTAACGCACCGAACACACATGCGACTGCTCCACACTCTCAAGGTAAACACTTTTGCCTGATCAGCAATACTGGCATCTGACAGCAGATCAATATGACTGGATCTAATAGATTGGCCTGCCTGTACAGATTTCCAGCCATGCATAATCACATATTATCAGGCGTCTGTATAGACTTGTCTGTATATTCTGGCACTGGGTTCAGTATCTTTGCGCTGTATGTCCTGTCGGGTCCAGTAAACTAACACTGTGTTCAGAGGGAAGTATTGACTGACGGTGAGATAACTGAACACACACGTGTACCTAGTCAAAGAGCAAAGGAGAAACATCTCATTCATTCCGCAGTTTCTCATTCATGCACTACTGTTACAAAGTCTGGGGTCAGCAAGTTTTGTCTTTTTAGAAAGAAATCAATACTTTCTGTTTAATTTTACAAAAGTTTCTATTTCAAATACATGCTGTTCTTTTGAATTTTATATTCATAAAAGAATGATTTCTGAAGGATCATGTGACACTGGAGACTGGAGTAATGATGCTGAAAATTCAGCTTTGATCACAGGAATAAATTATTATTAGAACACAGTTATTTTAAATGGCAATATTTCACAATGATAGTTTATTCATTCATTCACTCACACAAACACACAATCATACGTCAGTCACTAATACATTCATTAACTCACTTGTTCATCTATTAATTGTTTCCTTCATTTACTTAATCGTTCAAATCAACCATTTTTTTTCACTCACTTGGTTATTCATTTATTCTTTCATTGCTGAAGTTATTTGTCTTCATCCACTCTCATTCAGAATAAATGAGATTCATTCTTCAATTGCTGCAATTTGCTAACTAATTTGTTTGTTCGTTCATCATTTATTAAAGAATGGATTGATTGATTCATACTTAATCTTTATTTCGTTCACTTGATTATTCATTAAAAATTCAAGTTCGTTCATTGAATCATTCACTTGTTCATTAAATTATTCAAGAGGTCAAGCGATATTGGATTGTTGGGAAAAGATACCATTTATGATTGACCTGTTTTTAAAATCTATATACACACATACAGAAAGTGTTACACACACTCATTCAATTACACAGTCATCCATTCATTCGCAGTCATTCAATCACACAATCACACAATCATTCATTCATTCATTCATTCATTCATTCATTCATTCATTCATTCATTCATTCATTCATTCATTCATTCATTCATTCTCAGTCATTCATTCATTCATTCTCAGTCATTCATTCATTTATTCTCAGTCATTCATTCATTCACAGTCACTCATTCATTCATTCATTCTCACAGTCATTAATTCAATTAGTCATTTATTCTTATTCAAACAAAGTCATTAATTCATTTATTCGTTCATTCATTCACACACATTCATTCATTCAATCACAGTCATTCATTCATTCATTCATTCAATCACAGTCATTCTTTCATTCATTCTCAGTCATTCATTCATTCTCACAGTCATTCATTCACTCACTCATTCAATCAATCAATCAATCACACAGTCATTCATTCATTCATTCATTCACAGTCATTCATTCACTCACAGTCATTCATTTATTCATTCACTCAGTCATTCATTCATTCATTCATTCACTCACAGTCATTCATTCAATTAGTCATTTATTCTCATTCAAACAAAGTCATTAATTCATTTATTCGTTCATTCATTCACACACACACATTCATTCATTCAATCACAGTCATTCATTCATTCATTCATTCATTCATTCATTCATTCATTCATTCATTCAATCACAGTCATTCTTTCATTCATTCTCAGTCATTCATTCATTCTCACAGTCATTCATTCATTCACTCACTCATTCAATCAATCAATCACACAGTCATTCATTCATTCATTCATTCATTCATTCATTCATTCATTCATTCATTCATTCACAGTCATTCATTCACTCACAGTCATTCATTTATTCATTCACTCAGTCATTCATTCATTCATTCATTCACTCACAGTCATTCATTCACTCACAGTCATTCATTTATTCATTCACTCACAGTCATTCATTCATTCATTCATTCACTCACAGTCATTCATTCAATTAGTCATTTATTCTCATTCAAACAAAGTCATTAATTCATTTATTCGTTCATTCATTCACACACACACATTCATTCATTCAATCACAGTCATTCATTCATTCATTCATTCATTCATTCATTCATTCATTCATTCATTCAATCACAGTCATTCTTTCATTCATTCTCAGTCATTCATTCATTCTCACAGTCATTCATTCACTCACTCATTCAATCAATCAATCACACAGTCATTCATTCATTCATTCATTCATTCACATTCATTCATTCATTCACAGTCATTCATTCACTCACAGTCATTCATTTATTCATTCACTCAAAGTCATTCATTCATTCATTTATTCATTCACTCACAGTCATTCATTCATTTACACAGTCATTTATTCATTCACCTCCCAGTGGCTGAAGACTAGTTGTGGGCTGGCCAGGCCGCTGGTCCTCTTCCTGATCTCGTCAGCGAATCCGAAGCTCTCGGCAACAGGAAGTACAGCTTTAATGATGAACATGTCCGTCCCTTCCTTCATTTCCTCTTGTAGGACTCGTCCTTCACGCTTGGACAATACAGCATACACACGACCTATAACACAGACAATATTAACAAACATCACCTGAACAAAACCACAAAGACTTTTGTCATTTTATTCTTTTTAAATATTTCTATTTAGTCTTTTAATTTTTTTTTAAATTTTTTAGTTTTAGTAATTTTAATACCTCAACTTACACTTAAGTTAACAAAGGCAACATTTCTAATATTCGTTTAAGTTTTTTAGGTTTTATTTTTCATCTAATACTTTTTTTTTTTTTTTCATTTCAATCACTGAAACAATTCTTAGTAGTTTTAGTTATTGACATATTATTGGTATCACTGGTACAGAACAAAACAAATATAATGCATATCTAAAATCATTCATAAATACACTTTTAGAAAGCACAGACGTTATTACACAAGGATTCAGACATGACCTGGAAACACACATGCACACAAAACCCATCATCAGAAACTCACACACAATCAGATGTTTGTTAAAATTAATCTGCGACGGACATCCTTCTCCTTTAACTAACGCAAACAGCAGCTGATACACACACACACACACACAGGCAGGAGAATACATGGAAGTGACGGGGGAAGTGTATCTAACAGTTTGGCCCCAGAGACCATCGACCTGTTAACACTGTAGACGAGGATGAAGCTCTGGCAATAATACTCGATGACAGACATCTATAGAAGGTCACGACCTCTGTACATCTGGGCCATGAACGCTCACCTCTATGCCACTATATTGTATAAAACTGTTATTGACTCTACAGTTAAAGGGGACATATAGTGGAAAACAGGATTTTTCTTGTTTTTAAGAGACTGATGGACTATGAAGACAATCACAACATTCACAACGCAAAGCTCCCTCTGCAGCCCAATGGGACTATCTAGTGAAACTAAGCAGAAAAAAATGACTCAATCAGAAATCTAAGAGCACATTAACATATGGCCATCTACAGTGACCCATCAACACCTACTCAGTATTCAACTTGGCTGTGATGGTGAACTTTACCAGTATGTGGAGGTCATTTATACATAGAAGTCCTAAAGGAACAGTAGCATACAAAGCCTGTTTAATTGTAATGACAGTGATTTTGTTGATGGAGGTCACAGATCGGCTACATTAATTGTTATTGTGACCATTCCTTCTGCTGGATGGCATAATGTTATTGGTGGACAGCACAAATGACCATAGATTTCTGGATGTAGGGTCGCATTTTCAGACTTGGCAAAGAAACATGACTGTAAAAATTAACAAAGTTATAGGCCCTGTTTCCACCTGGTATTAAGATGCGTTTTGGTCGATCGGATCACAAGTAGAAGAGGGAGACACATTTTCGTTTACACCTGGTGTTTTAATCCATCTCGTTTGTCTACTTTCAACCACTTCTGTCCTGATTTCTTCAAGGGGAGGGTCTATGGGTGGGTAAATGAATGGGTTTTTCAGATCTTTTGATCTAATGGATGAAATAAACTCACGCAATTTACATATGAACACGACCGGAGATGATGGAAAAACACAGAGAGCAACATACAGCCGCAAAGACCGGCCGAACACTGTGAGTGTGTGTTAGAAATCAGGAATGGTGAGAGAACATTGTGCTTGGTACGTTTTTCATCTTCAAACCAAACTTGGGTCTTCAGCCGACAAAGTTTAAATCCTGTCTGGCTAGAGCTCTTCCCATAATGTTTACGCATTAGATCAGTAGGTGGAGAGTAGATGGTCTTTTGTGGCTGTTTGAACACATTCGACCACATGAGCGTCTACACTACGAAAGCAACCCGGTCGAATGTGTTTTCAACTACCTCTGGAAGTGGTCGAAAGTGGACAAGCTCGAAACGTTTTGAACTCTGTTTACACCTGTATTTGGTGTTGTCCACTTGTGATCCGATCAACCAAAACGCATCTTAATTCCAGCTGTAAACAGGGCCTTATTGTAAATAAAACACTTTTTACAAGAAAATACAATTTCAGCCTTTTTTTACTTCAAAATTTCATGTTTAATTCAATGTGTTACTTCCAATTTCTTTGTAATGATTTGTGAAATTTACTAGCAATTTCTAAACGAAAATAGTTTGTACATCAAATTCCTTTCAGTGTATGTATTCATTATTTAAATTCANAAAAAATGAACAAATGATTTTAGCAAATGGCTGCAATATAACAAAGAGTGAAAAATTTAAGGGGGTCTGAATACTTTCCGTACCCACTGTATATACTAAGATTTGCATCTATACATGCATGAATTTTAAATTCGGGACATACAGATATACATAAAGATCTTCATTCATTAAACACAAGCAAAACAAATTTTTTGTGTAAATCGTTCGTAAAGCTGCTCCCATTAAAACACATCTTTTTATTATTTTCATATTTTAATGATAATACTTTTAATAGCCAGTGGCACAGCTCCTCAACAAACCGTCCATACCGGCATGATGAATACGATCCTTAACTGGATTGAACTGGAATAAATACTTTGAATGTTGTGATCCTATCGGACTTATGATAGCAACCTGAATCGTAACAAAGCACTGTTCGCCAGAGGAGAACTGGCCCCCTGACTAAGCCTGGTTTCTCCCAAGGTTTTTTTCTCCATTTTAACACCTATTTGCCACCTGTTTGCCACCTGATGTCACCTGTTGGAGTTTGGGTTCCTTGCCGCTGTCGCCTTTGGCTTGCTTAGTTGGGGACACTTGACATTTGATATTCAACAGTGCTTTGCATCTGCCTGCATTGACACCATTTTCTTTAAGCGCTGCTGTGCAGCCAAAATTATATACCAGTTATCACTGTAAAGCTGCTTTGACACAATCTGCATTGTAAAAAGCGCTATATAAATAAAGGTGACTTGACTTGACTAGCTTTTGTTTTCATTCACATTAAAATTTTTATGAAATAAAAATATGATTATCATGAATTTACAGGACGAGCATACAGGCTAGATTATGCATTTATGCTGTCGTCAAAAAGCTCTTCATTTCTCTTCTGAAGATTAACGAAAGTCTTACAGGTGTGGAACGACATGAGGGTGAGTAATAAATGATAGAATCTTCATTTTGGGGTGAACTAACCCTTTAAATCTCTTTTTTGGCTCATTTTATCTGTAAAAGAAAATGTACCTAATAATTCTGCAAACCTGAATATAAGGCGTTTTTCATTTCCAGCCTTCATGAACAATTATATATACAAAATTAATAGTAGTTATTGAAATTGCTGGGTTTGGAATTGGTAAGATGTGCTGGGAAAAAAAAATATGATCAGAAAATCAACTTCCCAAATAATTCTGCACGCACTGTACGTGTAAGACGTTTATCTTATAGAAACATCTGTAATACATACACCTGGATATCAACAGAGTGACCTAGATATCTGGATATGGGAAACATCCTGCCAGTGAAAAAGTTGATGTATTTTATATTCAGAACCATTATCTCCTCTAATACACTCCAGCTGTGTTCCCAAATACTTCTGCTCTCATCGCAGTTATGGAAACGAAATGTCTGCGCTTCATTTACAGATTTCGGATTTTTTTCCTGAGCGAACAAAAACGATTGGGAAGGTAATTTGCACCATTTGTTAAAATATTTACGTATTTTCTCCCCTTTGGCCCTGGCCGACTGATTTTCTCAGAGGTTTTAGTTCTCATGGGGCAGGATTCCCTTACCTCTTCAACTGGTTCATTTCACACAGGCATGTTAGTCAGACAATTTAGCTTTTGTTCTGGAACCTGGTGCTATGATGACATCACACCGGTACATGGCTGCTTCACATCAGCTTTCAATCAAGGACCTGGGAGAACTATTTCCTCTTTGCACGGTATATGGCCCTTTTTCTCCATGTCAGAGACTCGGGATATATTTAAGATGCAGCTTGATTGGCATGTGCTTTACTGTTTAAAAATGTTTAAAGCAACATTTCAGCCAAAAATGAAAATTCTGTCATGATTTACTCACCCTCTTGTTGTTCCAAACCAGTATGACTTACTTTCTTCTATGGAACACAAAAAGTGGATTTTTGACAAATATCTTGGCCAAAGTCTTAAATTTAATCAAAGTAAATGATGACTAGGACCATCAAACTTTAAAAAAGATGCAGAAACACCATAACAGTCTCATATGACTCATACGTTCCAAGTAATATGATAGTTTCGTTATTCACTGATCTGGGTTTCCACCAGTCTTAAACGACATGAGGGTGAGTAAATAATGACTAATTTCCATTTTTTGGGTGAACTATCCCATTAAGTGGCCCTTTTCAGTTTTGGTTTTTCTAAACCCCATGAAATATTTTGGTTTTCTTTGCTCTGTTGGAGTACTTTCAATTCAAACAGGAAAATGGGACAGGACATATAATGACATATCGATGGCCCTTCTTTAAATAAGTGAATCTTTAGTTTATATCACAGCCATGAATCAGGATAATGATGGACATTACACTGTTGCATACCAAGGTTATGTTTTGTGTGCCAGGTTAAGACATCAGTACTTTTTAGTCTGTGTAAGAGACTAAACATTTTAAAATGTTACATTTTAAAGAGTATATACAAGCAAATAGATGATCTCAAAGCTGCACTGCACAAACAAACAAATAATCTTAATGAGTATTTTTGTCTTGTTTTCCAGTTAAAATATTTAAAAATATTTAAAACAAGAAATTTACTTAAGCAAGACTAATTTTCACTGATTGTATCTTGAAATTAGATGTATTTGTATTACTGTATTGGCAGATTTTTTCCACTTGTTTTTAAAATAAGTAAAAAAAAAATAAAAAAAAAAGGATAGACAGTGCAGTTTGCAGTTAGACAAAATACAATTAAATATACACTCTGAAAAAAAAAATTATGTATACAGTGTTGCTTCTCAACTACATTAATCTTGTTTGAGGAATTTTTACATTTTACCTGGAAACTGTTATTCTTTTTGAATAGCACTAACAAAAACTAATACTAAACTTATTCAAATTAGTTTTCAATAACGGAAAATAAAAGCTGAAATAAAATAAAATACAAACATTAGTTAAAGGGGCTGTATGTAGAATTCAGAAACCCTTGTTATTAGCGACACCGGTGGCCACTAAGTGAACTGCAGCCAGCAACTTATTGCTCGTTCTCGCACTCGTGCACACGAAACATACAAGAGACTGAAAGTGATTCAATGCCCTGATATATTCGCACCAAATTTTTTTTTGTTCTTTGCTTAGAAGTAAAAATATGTTGGAAATAGCTTTGCAGTGATACACTGCGAACAGTTTGTTAACAGTTGCCGAGAGTGACGTTTAGATGAATATGTAAATATGTGCTGTACGCTTTCCTCTCAATAACAAAAACACACAACAAAAAAGACAGCGGTGAGAAAACAGCAGTTAAAGGGGACCTATTATTCCCCTTTTCACAAGATGTGGGGGTCTCTAATGTCCCCAGAATGTGTCTGTGAAGTTTCAGCTCAAAATACCCCACGGATCATTTATTATAGCTTGTCAAATTTTCCCCTATTTGGGTGTGAGCAAACACATGCCGTTTTTGTGTGTGTCCCTTAAAATGCAAATGAGCTGTTGCTCCCGGCCCCCTTTCCAGAAGAGGGCGGAGCTTTAACAGCTCACACTTCGGATACAACAACAAAACTGGAGAATCTCACGCAGCCAATATGTAAAAAATGGTCAGTAACGGTGTTCAGCCTTACATTGTTCAAACCAGAGTCGACACTGATGGAGAGACTCAGGAAGAAGTTACAACTTTTAGAATGAAACTGGATGTTTCTGAACGGTTAGTGGATAAATTGATGTAGTTGCTGTGGAGTTGATTCAACTCATCGAATAGCATGTGTCGTCATGTCCAGCATTGAATTGACCCTCGTTTGTGAAGCAGTCCGGTGTTCCGACGAATAATGCTACCTATTAGATTGTGCTACCAAGACTATATTTGCATTGTGCTACCTACTGTTTTAATGGGTGGTAGCAAAATCTGAGTGGGTAGAACAAATCGTCACATCGGCGGAAAAGGATTTGCACAAATATATAACCCTTTATCGACATTTATACGGCACATACGAGACTCTTGTGTTCATTGGTACATCCAACAAAAGAATATTTGTAATGTTTTTTTGGTGCAGACATTGTATATCTCCAGCTGCTACAGCCAGGAAACAGAAATGGCAGATTGCTGAGGCTCATCTGATCATAACGATGTCGATATGTTTGCACCAGTTCTGCAATTCACCGGCATCATGTCGACAGATGAGGTAATTAAAATTACACTGTGATAGTTTGATTATAAAGTATATTTGAGACTATAGATTATATATAGAGCTGGCTTTGTCTAATGAATACCTTTTCTTTGCATGACACATTCTGATATTACAGTACAGAATGTCTCATTCGGCATTATCCTGAACATTGTATAAGCATTCATTTCATGTGTCATTGAACGGAAGAGAGGCCCTTGTGAGAGCGAGTAAATGTCACATCTTTTTGATTGTCTCGGCAAAAATGTCCCAAGTTCTTCACATAAAAATCAGTCAGGCTTTCATAGACAATCTAGGAAGTCCGAGGTGGTCTCATTTTTTAAGTTTCATTAAAAGCTGTTTACACATTGGTGAAAAGCTATTAATACATGAAAATTCTGCAACACTTCAGTAGGGAGAACACATTCACTATTAACTACAACTTTTGCCTCGATAAACTCCTAATTTACACATTATTAATAGTTAGTAAGGTAGTTTTTGTAGCATTTAAGTTCAGGCATTGGGTAGGATTAAGGTGTAGAATATGGTAATGCAGAATGAGGCACTAATATGTGCTTTATAAGTACTAATAAACAACAGGCAACTAATTAAAAGTGAGAACTGAACCCTAAAATAAAGTGTTAACAAAAATTTGTATATAACCCCTATGATCATGATCTACTTAGGCTTACAATGCTTATGGGAAACTTTTGGACTGGGTCAAAAAAGTGTTTTTGTAGATACTGTATAAACTTTCACTGAATAAACACTTACCCAGGACCTCAGCAGTGGCCATGATTTCACAGGTGTACATCGCAGCCATCAGCCGCTGAGGTTTAGCTTGGAAAGTGTATCTGCAGGCGTCTTTCATAGCAGCAATGAGTTGTCCTGAGAACGGCCCATAACAGTCCACTGAACTCCCAGCAGTCTCCGCTCTGCTCCTGCTTCGGTTAGAGCTTGTGGATGAGGCGTTCGTCTCATGAACGTCAGAGCATTCACCTTGGTTGTCATTATTTGGCTCTGCAGATTGTGACTCCTCGTCTATTGAGTCTTGCTGAGTTTGAGGTGCGGAAAGCTTCATGTCCCAGGTCTCTACAGAGAAGCAAACCCCCATCAAAGGTTCTTCACACATGGGACCAGAGAGTGTGGCCAACTGGAAGCCACTTACAATGCTGTTGTCAAAGTCTCTAAGCGCGGTGGTCTCAGCCTTTTCAATTTCCTTCTCTTGTTCCAGACACTGCCACAACGAGGGTCTCCGGTAGCCCTCGATGCTGTTGAGGAGAATATTTGGCCCACAACGGCGTGGACCAAATGCCCAGATATGCTCCACGGCACCCCTCCATTTGTGGCCTTGCAGGGTGCTCTCCAACTTCACCTTGAACTCCTGGATGTCCTCCAGAATTTTCTGGTTGATGTCCAGAGTCTTGCCCTCCCCGGCGAAAAGGCTGAACTGCTCCATTGTGCGGATAAGCACCACATTGTCCTCCAGGAGGCGGGTGACTTCCTCAGGAAGAGGGATAGCCCGCACCCTGACCGTGGCCATCTTGTTTGAGGTGGTGAGCGTGACCAGACCAGAGGAATCCACCTGGACTCCTTCGTGATACTTTGTTTGTTCATCCTTTACCTGGTGAATCACAGCGACCTTCTGCTGCTTTCCCAATGCCTCGTTCACCATGTCCACTTTGGGAGGCCGGATCACAGTCTCGCGGAAGGGAATGATTGGTTCAGAAGCACTGATTTCAATTTTAGCAAACCTAGAGAAACAACAGAATATTATAATTATCAATAATAATAACCAGATTGAAACACAATAAAACATGCAGGGTACAGGTACAGGTACTTTTGTAATGCAAGTAAAAAAACAAACAGATGAGACAAAAAAAAAATAATTAGATGTGTGCATTAGGCCTTGCTGTGTGAATGCAATCCAAATAGACCTGCAGCTATCTAGAATGACATTAATAATTCAAACTACAATATTAACAAGAACAGCTGCTTAATTTACTTTTGTTCTTTATTGATGTTTGCATACTTATAATAATTACCTGAATAGTATATATACAGTGCTCTCCACAATTATTGGCACCCTTAGTAAATATGAGCAAAGGCGGCTATGAAAATAAATCTGCATTGATCTTTTGATCAAAAAATTCACAAAATTCTTACCTATCATTGATNTAAAAGGGGGGGGGGGGGGGGGGGGAAGCTCATTATGAAATAAATGTTTTTCTCTAGTTCACGTTGACCACAATTATTGGCACCCAATTACTGCAACATCCTTTACCCAACATAACAGCTCTAAGTCTTCTCCTATAATGAGTTTGGGGAACACCTGACAAGAGATCAGAGACCATTCCTTCATACAGAATCTCTACAGATCCTTCAGATTCCCAGCTCCATGTTGGTGGTGCTTCTCTTCATTTCACTCCACTCATTTTCTTTAGGGTTCAGATCAGGGGACTGGTACGGCCATGGCAAAAGCTTCATTTTGTGCTCAGTGACACATTTTTGTGTTGGTTTTGATGTTTGTTTTGGATCATTGTCCTGATGGAAGATCCAATCAAGGCCCATTATAAGATTTCTAGCAGAAGCAGTCAGGTTTTGATTTTTATCTGTTAGTATTTGATAGAATCCATGATACCATGTATCTGAACAAGATGTCCAGGACCTCCAGCAGAAAAATAGGCCCATAACATTACAGATCCAGCAGTATATTTAACCGTGGGCATGGGGTACTTTTTATCCATGTGTGCACCAAACCCAAAAAAATCTGGTGGGTTTGCTGCCAAAAAGCTCTTTTTTTTTTTTAGTTTCATCTGACCATAGAAGCCGGTCCCTTTTGAAGTTCCAGTCTTGTCTGACAACTGAATATGCTGGAGATTGTTTCTGGATGAGAGCAGAGGATTTTTCTTGAAACCCTCCGGAACAACTTGTGGGGATGTAGGTGCTGTTTGATCTTCTTTTTTAGGCTTTCTGAGACTCAAGACTCAACTAATCTCTGCAATTCTCCAGCTGTGATCCTTGGAGAATCTTTGGCTACTCAAACGTTCCTCCTCAACACGCATTAGGACGATTTAGACACACGTCCTCTTCCAGGCAGATTTGTAACATCTTTAGTTGATTGGAACTTCTTAATTATTGCCCTGAT
>RJVU01071319.1:1030643-1089122 GCA_003731715.1 Anabarilius grahami
CTTTTTTTAGTTTCATCTGACCATAGAAGCCGGTCCCTTTTGAAGTTCCAGTCTTGTCTGACAACTGAATATGCTGGAGATTGTTTCTGGATGAGAGCAGAGGATTTTTCTTGAAATCCTCCCGAACAACTTGTGGGGATGTAGGTGCTGTTTGATCTTCTTTTTTAGGCTTTCTGAGACTCAAGACTCAACTAATCTCTGCAATTCTCCAGCTGTGATCCTTGAAGAATCTTTGGACACTCAAACTTTCTTCCTCACTGTGCATTAGGACGATTTAGACACACGTCCTCTTCCAGGCAGATTTGTAACATCTTTAGTTGATTGGAACTTCTTAATTATTGCCCTGATGGTGGAAATGCCACTTTCTATTTTGTGAAGCTCAACAATCTTTTGCTGCACATCAGAACTATATTCTTTAGTTTTTCTCATTGTGATGAATGATTAAGGGAATTTGGCCTTTGTGTTTACACATATTTGTACTCCTGTGGAACAGGAAGTCATGGCTGGACAATTTCATGTTCATGATCACCCTGGTGTGCTAAAAAAATGTAAATATGAATGGAAATATACCTCGAGATATTTTACTCATAATAATTTCTAGGGGTGCCAATACTTGTAGCCAACATGTATTGGAGAAAAACATTTATTTAATAATGTGAGTTTCCCCCCACTTTCAATTGTTTTACTTCGATGAAAGGTTAGAATTTTTTTAATGTTTTGAATGAAAGAGCAAAAGGATAAAAAATGCAGGTTTATTTTCACAGCCACCTTTGCTCATATTTACTAAGGGTGCCAATAATTGTGGAGGGCACTGTATATATATATATATATAACCCTATTGTAATTGTTATATTTTTCAAGTATCAGCATTCTGTAACACTTTAGTATAGGGAACACATATAAACTATTAACTACGACTTTTCCCTCAATAAACTCCTAATTTACTGCTTATTAATAGTTAGTAAGGTAGTTGTTAAGTTTAGTATTGGGTAGAATTAAGGGATGTAGAATAAGGTCATGCAGAATAAGGCATTAATATGTGCTTAACAAGTACTAATAAATAGTCAATATTCTAGTAATATATATGCTAATAAGCAACTAGTTAAAAGACCCTAAAATAAAGTGTTACCCAGCATTCTCCCCTAAAAGTGATCAGGCACACCAAACCGTAAGTCCTAGAGACACGAAACTTTGAGGGCTGGTACACCTTACACTGCCTACAACATCACCAAGACACGCCCCAATCAGCCTGGCGGGGGCGCTACAGCGGTCAAAAGTAGGAAATGGCTCATAACTTCTGAACTGTGTCTTATATCGTAGGAATCATTGGACAAAACGCATGCTCAACGTTCTGGCAAAATTTTTGGGTATACTGGATTTTTTGAAAAACCTACTTTTGCGAACAAGTTCTAGGTTTTTGGCATGATTGGAACCAAACCAGTAGTCTGATTGTCAATAATTATCAAAAAAAGTTTAATTTTAGATTCTCTAAGGGCCGCCAAAACTTTCAAAAGTTTTCACTTTTACTAAAATGGCTATAACTCGTGAACGTAATGAGATATTTTCACCAAACTCAGGACACATATGTAAGAGCTCATTCTGTGGTCTTGTGAAAAGGACGTGGCAACTGGGCACTTGGTGCCACTATAACAGAAAAAAAAAACATGAAAATCGCTCTAACTACGCAACCATTAGTCCGATTGACTTGAAAATTGGCATGCAGTGTCTTTGACTGAGGTGCCATGATTGTCTATGAGAACACTGATGTATCTCGAAAAAAATGTCCGCAATCGGGCAATGAAGTTTGAGCAGCTATCAGACAAGATTAATTGAAGCTGATCGTAACAAAACTTGCTGGGCCTGTTTGACTCAAGGCCATATAGGCCTGTGAGAAATTCGAAAAAAATCAGCCACCGGGGGTGCCGCCTTTGCGTTTTTCATCTGCATAAAGGATTGTGTATCACGCAATTTTTTGCACACGCCCACGACATCCATACCATATGGAAGAACTCCTCATTCGTAGCAACTTTGCCTCTAGGACCGCCACTACCCATCCTGTTCCTTAATATATTGGAGATTATTTCAAAAACCAACTTTGGTGAACTAGATCTAGGTTCAACCTCGATAACTCTTACAGCTTCAAAACCCCATATATTTCCAATAGTAAATTGCCTGTATTGGCTGTAAATGGTCTTTTCCTTCTATGATTTAAGTGGTTACATACTTGCTAAATAAAACGTATATCATTTTGCGCAAGTGCTTAAAGGCCTTAAAGCGCTTGAAACCCCGATAAATGCTGCTCGCAGCTATATTTGTATTTGTCTTTGCTGTGGTATTGAAATAGCTATTGAAAATCCCAATATCGCAGGTATTGGTATTGACTACTGACATTTTGGACCTATGACAATCCTAAAAACATTCTATCACTGCAATTTATTAGATTAGATCCAACTTTATTGTCATTGTGCAGAGCAAAACTACAGAGCGCATGAAATACAGTAACCTGGAGAGGAAAATAAAGGCTTATTTTTCAAGCTAACTGGGAGGACATGAAAGAAAATTATTGCCGGCACTCAAGACTGGCGTTCAGCCAACGGTAAGAGCCTAACGCTGATTCTCCAGCACGTCGTTATGGCATAGTAAAATCTAATTTACAATGGGCCATTCATGCAGAAATTATTAAAATACACATTAATCTCTTTCTGCCTGCGTGAGGAAACAGACATAAACATTCTGCCGGAAGGTGCGATCACACTGACTCCTTAGTAACTAATACACATATTCAGCCAGAGTCACAATCCAGGGTTATGCAATTAGTTTTGTGCTTATAAGTAGCTATACATACTGCTTGTTTTGATATATGATAATGGCCTAAATCTAATGAGGAGCCTAACACGGTCACTGGTTGATGGAGACAGTTGGACACTTGGGTCTCATGGGTCACTAGGCTTTGTTAAGTGGAGCAGACGGTTGACATGATTGCTGTCTTCGCTGAGACATTCAGTAATCCAGTTAGATCCAGACAGCCACAGAACGGTTTGGGAAGCAGATAATCCAGTGGAAAATGTTTACCAGAAACCTCCCGAGAGCCGTGACTGGGCATCTGCAGGCGATGCTGTCTCACTGCTGACAGCTCCAGGTGAGATACGTTTCACACAGTTACCATCACCTCTCGCCGGCTGCTTCGTCAACCTCATTATTTATTGTTATTTCCTAACTCAATGTTTCTCAACCTGTCCTGTCTTATGCACTCCCTCAGCACCATCAGTAAAGCTCCTAAACCAGAAATGTGTTCCTGTTAAGTCAAATTACACTGGATATCATGCAGCATTATCACTGACATAATTAAAACGGCCATTATTATTAAAACACTTTTAAGTGTATTGTGGGTAAACACTTGCCAAGTAGCTTCCTCTCAAACTGCTTACAGAATTGGCTTAATATTCTGAAACATTTGATGGGAAGTAAATAAGAAAAAATGTTGAAGATACTCATTAAATGCATTAAATTGATCAAAAGTGACAGTAAAAACATTGATAATGTTACAAATATAAATAAATAAATAAATGCTGTTCTTTTGAACTTTCTATTCTTCTAAGAGTCCTGAAAAATATATATCAGTTTCAACAAAAATATTAAGCAGCATAACTATTTTCAACATTGATAATAATCAGAAATGTTTCTTGAGCAGCAAATCATCATATGTTAGGAGTAATGATGCTGAAAATTCAGCTTTGATCACAGGAATTTTAACATATATTCACATAGAAAACAGTTCTTTCAAACTCCAATAATATTTTACAATATTACTGTATTTTAGATCAAATAAATGCAGCCTCGGTAGGCATAACAGACTTTCAAAAATATAAAAAAAATTACATCAAACTTTTAAACACCCATCTGCTGTGTAAGAGTTATAAAATGAAAAGTAAAAATTTGAGGGCACCACCCCCCCTCCAAAAAACCCCAAATAAACCATCATATAATATTCAAATTCAATGTTTTTCAACAACAGTCACAGTACTGAATGCTTTGGTTCAAGTAGTAAACAAGCCAGTCAATAAATTGTATGTGGTCCTATTATTGATTAGATGAATTTGCTGACAGTAAGCCAACGATTAGCTCATACTCTAGTTTCTATTTAGATGCACATATTCAATTGCATTTTATGTGGCACACTGATACAAAACGGCATAACTTTTCAATGATAAAACCACCAATAATATTCAAAACGTACTCAAGCAATATGTTTCCTTGAGTTAAAGCAATAATCAACATCAGAGGGCGTAAAGTCTCATTGTCTTCTGCGTTCTGACAGTTGACCCATTTTCTGCTGAGGATGTGATGTCATCATCCCGTGACTAAGGGCATGGCATGACCTCGTTCTAAATGGCCTGAGGACAGGCGCTGCGCCAGAGGTCTGGACAAGCTATCGTTGAACTGCTTTGACACAGAGGTCTGACGGGATATTTTTAAACGCCACTCAGACTGTGGAGTAAACGCTGCAGGCGGCCTGACCTCAGACTCTCCTGACCTCATGGTTGACCCCAACAGACCCTGAACCTACAGCTCAGGGTCTGATGGGTCCTCACCCCTGTCGTTCCTCTCACAGGGTACTGCTGTTTCTTTCTGACCTGAGGGGAAGAGCTAGCGAGCAAATAACAGTAGATTTACTACAACACTAAACCATCAGCAAAATGTCATGTTTTCCCAACAGTTGCAGAAATGAAGGAGTTGTTGAGGTAGGAAGAGGCAGATGTGTTGCGAGGTCGGGAGCACTAATCGCAGGACTTCACTTGTTAGCAGTGTTGCAACCGACACACCGGTGCAGTCAAAACAGTGAACCGCGTCCCCTCTCTAAATGCAGTGCACTACCTATCTGTAGTGGTCAACTGATATATCATTTTTAGGGCTGGAATGACGAGTCAATGTAATCAATTACGTAGATTATGTAAATTAGGCGATTTGCGTCAAGTGAGTCAATTCGTCGCACTGTT
The DNA here is from genome assembly GCA_003731715.1 of Anabarilius grahami. Lineage (NCBI taxonomy): Eukaryota > Metazoa > Chordata > Actinopteri > Cypriniformes > Xenocyprididae > Anabarilius > Anabarilius grahami. The sequence goes on from RJVU01071319.1 coordinate 1,035,641, forward strand.
TATGTTCCCCAATCAACCCTCTATGCACACCTTGGCAATAAAATCGCCAGACTGAAATACTATTTTATACATACAGTACAGTCCAAAAGTTTGGAACCACTAAGATTTTTAATGTTTTTAAAAGAAGTTTCGTCTGCTCACCAAGGCTACATTTATTTAATTAAAAATACAGTAAAAAACAGTAATATTGTGAAATATTATTACAATTTAAAATAACTGTGTACTATTTAAATATATTTGACAAAGTAATTTATTCCTGTGATGCAAAGCTGAATTTTCAGCATCGTTACTCCAGTCTTCAGTGTCACATGATCCTTCAGAAATCATTCTAATATGCTGATTTGCTGCTCAATAAACATTTATGATTATTTTCAATGTTGAAAACAGTTGTGTACTTTTTTTTTCAGGATTCCTTGATGAATAGAAAGTTCAAAAGAACAGCATTTATCTGAAATACAAAGCTTCTGTAGCATTATACACTACCGTTCAAAAGTTTGGGGTCAGTAAGAATTTTTATTTTTATTTTTTTGAAAAGAAATTAAAGAAATGAATACTTTTATTCAGCAAGGATGCATTAAATCAATCAAAAGTGGCAGTAAAGACATTTATAATGTTACAAAAGATTACATTTCAGATAAACACTGCTCTTTTGAACTTTCTATTCATCAAATAATCCTGAAAAAAAATATTGTACACAAATATTTTGTACAATTGTACACATTAAATGTTTCTTGAGCAGCAGATCAGCATATTAGAATGATTTCTGAAGGATCATGTGACACTGAAGACTGGAGTAATGATGCTGAAAATTCAGCTTTGCCATCACAGGAATAAATTACTTTGTGAAATATATTCAAATAGAAAACAGTTATTTTAAATTGTAATAATATTTCACAATATTACTGTTTTTACTGTATTTTTAATTAAATAAATGTAGCCTTGGTGAGCAGACGAAACTTCTTTTAAAAACATTAAAAATCTTAGTGGTTCCAAACTTTTGGTCTGTACTGTATATATATTTGTTTCCATCAAATCATCTTATGTTTGTAAAAGAATCAAGTAATATTTAATGATAGAACTTAAGTAAATAGAACTAAAATTTTGTAACCATGTATGAATGCATATTTGTCATAGTGGTGAACTTAGTGGTGCTTAAAATATTGTTGGTCATTCAGTGTTTCTTTGAAAAAACATAATAGTAATTATTATTAAAAGATAATAATACTACTATTAATTCTATTACTAATAATAACCATATATAACACACTAAGGATTGATGAGCTGCTGGGTTCATGAATATTAATCACATTGTCAGCGTTCGCTCAAACTGATTTGCTGAAATCAAAACAGGGACGGTAATAGATGAGCGCCAGCCAATGAGATTGCTGTTTGCATTTTAGTTCCACCCACTGTTATCTCTGTACCTGTATAAACTAGGGCTGTCAAGCAATTAACATTTTTAATTAAATAATTACATGATGTGGCAATTAATTATTCGAATTAATCACAATTTAATCAACATCATTTTTGGGTGAGAAATTAACCCCAAAAAATAATTTAAAGTCATTATTGTGTAAAGCATCAAATAGATATTACAAACAGTAGCTTTTGTGTGAACTATACCTTTAATTCCTTTGAATTAATCTGGAAATATGAAATTAATTTTTAAATAAAATTATACTCTATATATAAACTAAAACTTGCGTCTTAAATTAAGTGGTTCATTCATTCATTCAAATGGCTGATTCATTCAGAAGTGAAGTAAACGGTTCTCTTTAGGCTACACAGAATGATCGATGTATGATATCAAAGTAGAGATCAGACGGCTCTGTTTGCTTTTAAATCGCTCTCGCTGTACTTTGATGCAAAATTGAACAAAACAGACAATACTGTGTCTAAAATATAATATTAACTTCTTCTTTACAGAACTGTTGTATAAAATCAGTAGGCTATTACATTTGCACTCGTTATATTTTGGACAAAAACGGCACTTGTGTAATATTGCACTCCATTACTTGTGTGATATTGCTTAAGTCATATGATCTAAATATAAGACAAAAACTCAAACAGGGGCATGTTTTGCCCCAATATCTTGAATTTTAGGGACATTCTGACTACATTCTATAGGCTTCATCGCATGAGTTTGTTGCCCTGCATCATATTCGTCATCAATCATCTGTATGAAATGTCAAATGACCTACATAGGTCTGGGGCGGGGCAAGTGCGTTAAAGTCGTTAAAAATAGTTTTTTACCGTAATTACTTCATCTAATTAACTTGTTAAATCGACAGCCCTAGTATAAACATTTAATTTCGCAAACCTTGCAGAGTTTAGAATCCTAAACTGGCCAATTTAAACATGGCTTCCTTATGACCTTCTAATGAAGAAGAACAAAGAAAAGAGAGGGAGAGTAGGTGGGACGAGCAGAGTAAAGAAAGCAGGCACAGAAAACAAGGCCAATATGAACAGGAACATATCTCAATCAACGGGGAGTTTAAGTATGTTTTTATCTTGTGCTTCAGCCGGATCTCTTCCAAACCTGGACAAGATGGACTCCATTTCAGCCCGGCCAAATTACACCTGAGGGATCTCTACCCCCATCAACAGCCGTTAAACGTGCTTGAGCTGAGAACGCTTTGGCGAAAATGTAAAAAAACAAACTGATGAGTCTTTCCTTCACAACGCCTGAAACAGGACAAAATAACACTGCGAGAGACGTGTGTTAATTTACAGGCCCGCAGCTTGAGGCAGAGCACCAGATGGGGAGTGTGTGAGAGCTCATTTGTGTCTCCTTACACCATTACAACATTTTTAGCGAAGGAACGCTGGTGCGATTTCACAAGCCAATCACTGTTCTAGCAGAGCCAAGTCAGGATCGTCAAATTTAATCTACATCCACAAAACATGACATATCCCTCTCTGGCTTCCCGCTCCTTTGTGTTAATGTGACACTTTCTCACTCGATTTGTCCCTCGTCTCTTCGCTACATCTCTCGCAGGTCTTAACTCAAACTGATTTTGTAGTACTATCAACGAGATGAAGGACAGTTTCTGGAACGACAAAAATATAACAAACCATGACACGCGGCCAACCATAGCAGCATGTAGAAATCACAACAAAAGTCATTCTGGTGGGTTTCCAAATATCCTGGACCATTTTTATTCTCAAGCAAAACAAAAGAGCTTACCAATTACTAGTCACCTCATTTACATTTAAAATGCACCAACCAGTTGCATAGACAGTGCCAGGAGTTATCAAAGAATAACTTGTTTAATTTGCATTTTAGGTGACAGTTTACATTGCACATCAAAATAAACACACTGGATTTCTTTCCTTCTTTGAATGAGTACTGGTAATGTATTCATGAAATTATTTTTTTGGCCAGTGGATATCCAAATGAGTGAGGATGCCTGCAGTTTTTAGTGGGAATTAACCCAGTGGAGTATGATAAAGTCAACTTTCCTCATCTCATTTCTGAACTGAATATTTTACCTTGACAGCTCAAATATTTTGCTGCATGTCCGCTTTCTCAATTTTCATCAGGAAGATGTCATATAGAGCATTTTCTCATCTGTAATCTCCCTGTTTGTTTGAATAACATTTAGTTTAGCAAAAATGATGATCTAGAATGTAATTTCATTTGGATCAATGCACATTTGCACTGCACAATTATTTATTCAAGTCTTTTTTGACTTGTTTGAAGGATTTTTAGATATTAAAGGATTAGTTTACTTTAAAGCGAAAATTACCCCAAGATTTCCTCACCCTCAAGCCATCCTCGGTGCATATGACTTTATTCTTTCTGATGAACACAATCTGAGTTATATTAATAAATATCCTGATACATCCAAGCTTTATAATGGGAGTGAACGATACCAATGAGTTTGACTTAAGAAAGAGCATCCATCCATCATAAACAAGTTAGTAAAATATCCATATTTAACAAGTTATGAAGTAAAATATCTAGCTTACGCCAGACCGTCTTCCGAATTCAACTTACGAAGAAAGTGTAAACCTCTCGCAGTTCAAAAAGCTTACGCTACTTCCTATGCCTTCCGTATTCAACTTGCGAAAAAGCGTCAGTTACGATTTTTTCGTAAGTTGAATACGGAAGGCGGTCTGGCAGAAGCTAGATATTTTACTTTATATTTAATTTGTTAAATATAGATATTTTTCTTACACAAACGCATCGCTTCAGGCGGCCTTTATTAACCCCCCGGAGCCGTGTGGAGTACGCTTATTATGGATGGATGCACTTTTTTCAGCTTCATACTCGTTGGTCCCGTTCACTGCCATTATAAAGCTCGGATGCGTCAGGATATTTATTAATATAACTCTGATTGTGTTCATCAGAAAGAAGAAAGTCATATACACCTAGGATGGGGTAAGCTTGGGGTAGTTTTCATTTGAAAGTGAACCAATCCTTTAAGACTAGCTTTCTATTAACTGTATTTTTAAAACAAGTGTATTTTGCTGAACCACACTAGCAGATTCTTCATTTATTTGAAATATTTAGAATCAAAAACTGTCTGTAATGTGTATGCTTTGTTTTGGTCCCGTTTTCCCTGTTCCTGTTTGTCATTTGACCTATGCTGTGTTCGAAATAGCCCCCTGCACTCTCATTCACTATTCCCTACATTGCTCATTACAACATTACTTGAAGGAATGACTGAAAACGAGTGAGTGAATTCAGACACTGAGTGTGCCGGAAGGGGTGCAGCTTTTGCATAGTTTGTGAGTGCAGATTAATAATCATTTAAATCTTAGCAAACTGGCAGCTCCAGTTGTAAGATGATAATATTTATCTTGAACTCTGTCATGGAAACTATGTATAAACCTTAATTGAACAATTTAATAATCACCTGAAAATGAATTTACACCTGTATGATATTACGCTGTGGTTTGGAAAATGGATGAATGAATGATTCAGCTGCAGGCGCCATCTTCTGGCGGGAAGTGTGAATTCATTCAGCACGTGACTATCACAGTGAATTATGGGTATTCTCTAGCCGTTGAGCGCACATCAGTTGTACACTCGTTATTGCAGTGCATTGTGGGATTGAATGTGTGCACTCGATATTGTCCAGTATGGTTTCGGACACCCCAACAAATGGGGTGTAGGGCACTATTTGAGGGTATAGGGGGCGATTTCAGACACAGCCCTAGTTTCCTAGTGTGTGCCAGTTTGTTCCCTTAATTACTGATTATGTTCACCTGTTGTTCATTTAGTTACCTCATTACTCTGCCTGTGTATTTGAGCCCTTATTTCTCCCTAGTATTTTGTCTTGCGTTAACATTGTATGTTTGGTTAGTGCTTTATCATTCTTGTTACTATATTCGTCTGTGTTATTAATTCTCCATCGTGTTTGCTGACCAGCAGATTGTAACACTGTCAGTTTGATTATCTTTTTATATGTGACTTGGATATATTTCATATTTCTTCATGAGACTGACCTGATTTAATCCTAGACGTATTATCCTATAGAAATAACCGGATACAGTTCCACAAAATTGCAAACACTCAATTGACAAACCAAATGCATCATTATGTGGTTAGAACATAGCAACTTTTGACAGGTGCTTTTGAAGACCCACAGTCTGACCTAGATTTAGGAGTTATCTTTAGAAAACACTGAAGGAAGGGTCCAGCTACTGATATGCGAGGGCAGATGTGATGGATGAAGCAGCTAATGCTCCAACCAATATTTAGCATGTGGTGCTGCTAATTTATGCAGATATGTTGTTTATACAAGGTTAAAACTCAAGGGCAAGCCAAATGTACCCAGTTGTCTTATTAAAGTTGGAGAAAACATCTTCAACATTTTAATAATGAGGGTATGTGTCAAATCCAACTTAAATTTAACCCTACAATATAATATTCTTTAATCGTTTTTGACTTGTAGACATGCTATATTGAGCTTATTATCACTGCCATGCATCAGGATATTTATTAATATAACTCTGATTGTGTTCATCAGAAAGAAGAAAGTCATATACACCTAGGATGGGGTAAGCTTGGGGTAGTTTTCATTTGAAAGTGAACCAATCCTTTAAGACTAGCTTTCTATTAACTGTATATAATGTGTGCTGACTGTCCAATAGAATCGATTATTCCTGAGAAATTATACTTCTTTTATCCTAAAACCAGCTGAATGTCCTACTGCTCTATTCACAGTGTCACAGCAGAGGAGGAAAAAAACAAAAAAAAAAAACAATCCAAACAACCCAAGCAAAAAATTGTGCCTTGTCTGACCCATGAATAATTTGTCAAGCCAGTCTGTGCTGAGGAAGCCACAGAAGTGTGAATTAGCTGAAGCTCTGCAATAGTACAGGAGGCTCAATGCTCTTAGACCGACATCAAGAGATATTGATCTGCAACCACCGCAGTGAAACAGAGATTGTGAGAGAAAGAGAAGTAGTATGAGATGATTGAGAATGGGGAAAGGAAAGAAACAGAAAGTATCCGAGCGCAACAAAATGCAGAGGTCTGATAATGTGATGAAAATCATATAGTAAAATGTGCAAATCAAACATTAAATCAAAATTGACTTTGTAACTTCTCAGGTTGAGTTGTAAATGTTTCATCAGTACAAAATGCTTGTTTTCATTATCTTTCATCATAATGCAATGACATTTTCTTCTTATGAAATGACCTTACCATGCAGGTGTAGAAAAATAAAATATTAACCAAACCTCTACGCTGCATTATTTCCTGTTAATTATTCTGTTTTATCCAAAATTATACCACATTATGGTAATTGTATGTGTTGTCAATACTCCATGTTGTGTATAGTATAATCAAACACAGCACACGCATTACGCACAACTACCAGTAACACTTTATTTTACAGCATCATTGTTACATGTAGTTACTATTGTAATAACTAACTGTAAACCCTACCATACCAAACCCTAATCCTAAACCTATACTAAGTACATGTATTTACGTAATATTACTCAGTACTTAAATGTATAATTACAGTGTAACAAGGTGTCTTAAAATAAAGTGTAACCCAACTACCTTACTGACTATTAATAAGCAGTAACTAGGAGTTTATTGAGGGAAAAGTTGCAGTTAAAAGTGAGAATTAGACTCTAATCTAAAGTGACTGATTTTTTTACTTTTTCGATAGAAGTCTCTTATGCTCACCAAAGCTGCATTTATTTTTGATCAAAAATACAGTAAAAACTAGAAGTGTAACGGTACTCTGTAATAAAAAAAATCGAACTGTACTGTTCTCCATTCACGGTTTGGGATGCACAACAATGTGTTAAAAAAAAAAAAGAAAAAAAAGAAGCTGTTTTTTGTCGATGGATACGCTCCCCATGCATTTCACGTGAGAGTAACTGTCCAATCAACTGTTAGTATGTAAATCTGACATCGCAGTTCCACACGTTCCTCAGGCGAAGGAGATAAGCAGCCGATAGAGCCGATGCCTGCATCATATAAATCTCCTGTCTGGAAACATTCTGGCTTCCCAATACTATACTGCTAAATGGAAATCTTTTGTAACATTATATATGTCTTTACTGTGACATTTAATCAATTTAATGCATCCTTATTGAATTGAAGTATTAATTTCTTTAAAAACAATCTTACTGACCCCAAACTGAATGGTAGTGTGTAAATATATATATTATTGTGTATATTATGTGTATGTGTGTGTGGTTCTTCACCTCTCTCTCAAGTCATCCAGGCAGCGTTGTAGGTGCACTTCCCCTGCAGTGACCAGAACATGCTCTCCGGTCTCCTGAATCAACACTTCGGCACACGGGTCGGCCTGGTTCAGCAATCTCATACCTCGCACCAGCTTCGGCATCTCACCTGTGTACACACACACACACACACACAGGTTGGGTTTTCATGTTTTATGGGGACTATGATGATTATTATACTGTACAAACTATATATTCTACTCCTAAACCTACCCATCACAGAAAACTTTCTGCATATTTATATATAATCAAAAAACATAACTTAGTATGATTTATAAGCTGTTTTCCTTGTGGGGACCAAATAATGTCCTTTTAATGTCCTAATGGACATTTTGTTACTTATTGTTTAATAAAACACACACACACACACACACTCAGGTTTGTTTTGCTATCTTAGTGGGGACTCTCCATAGGCGTAATGGTTTTTATACTGTACAAACTGTATATTCTATCCCCCTACACTACCCCTATCCCTAAACCTAACCATCACAGGAAACATTCTGCATTTTTACATTTTCAAAAAAACATCATTTAGTATGTTTATTAATCCATTTCCCTCGTGGGGACCGCTGGCTGGGCCCCACGATGTAGGTGATCTCAGGTTTTTATTACATCGTGGGGCCATTTGGTCCCCACAACGTAATATAAACAAGAACACACACACACACATCTTAATTTGTGCCAGTGTGTGCAGCTGCTTCCACTCCTTGCAGGGAGTAAAATATATCCGTGTAGCGCATGACAAAGAAAATAACAACAAAACATGCATGCATGAGAAAACAAAGCGATGCCGGGCTCAGACCTGAAGTGTGCGCACAGAAAGCCACTTTTCAGTAAGCATTTGATCGTGACTTGAAGGGTTAGTTTACACAAAACGAAATTTCTGTCATTAATTACTCACGTTCATGTCATTCCAAACCTGTAAGACCTTCGTTCATCTTTGGAACACAAATTAAGATATTTTTGATGAAATCCGAGAGTTTTTTTTATCTCCCATAGAAAGCAACGTAATTACCGTCATTCAAGGTCCAGAAAAATAGTAAAAATAATGTTAAATTGTTAAAATAATCAGACAGATGCTTTCATATTTTGTGTGAAGTACAATAAACGTTATAAAACTCATCGGTAAACTGGCTTGTACTAATATAGTGGATAAAAACAAGAAGACAATATAAGTTATAACCGTAATTAAACTAAACTATACCTGTCCTATCGGCATGCAGCATATATTCACAGTTTCTGATATTATAGTGCGTCCTTGAAGCTCCGCCCTCTTAGGCCGAGTGCAGCAGCTCATTTGCATTTAAAGGGCACACACTGAAACAGCACGTTTTTGCTCAACTACTAAAAGTGGCTGTGGCGACCAGGGCGGGCGAGAGCCGTGAGGGAACCGCGCGAGGCCGGTGGCGCGAGAGTTAATGAGCTCCACCTGGGAGGCGCACCGGCCTTGAGTCTCTCAAGGAGGAGCTCCGGAAGCATAAAAGGAGGAGCGACGACAGTGAAGGACGAGAGAGGACCAGGCCTGGACTTTACGTTATGTTTTATTATGTTTGTGTGGCCGGCAGACGTCCGCGAGGGTCTACAGCATTACTTTCGTTTGGTTTATTTATATATTAAAGTTGTGTTGAACGTTCGCCGGTTCCCGCCTCCTTCTTCCCACATCTACGAACAACGCTACATTGGTGCCGAAACCCGGGAGGAAGGAGGGACATGCTGTCGGAGAGCCCTCGCTGCTGAGGGGGATCGCGGTGCTGCGGAGTTCGGGCAGCGCGGGAGTGAAGACCGCGAGAGGCTGCCCGAGGCGGTGGTGCTGGAGCCTGGTGAAAGGTGGGACGGAGACCCGGATGCCGTGCTCCTGGGACGAGGTGGGGTGGCTGCCGTCCTGGAGGGAGCGGAGGAGTGCCGTCATCTGCCGTGGGCCGGAGCCTGCTACCGTCCGCCATGAATGGGAGGAGCAGGGGACGGCGGACTCGCTGCCGGCTGCCCTCAACCGGAGGAGCCATCGCCGGCCGCCAGGAGGCAGTCGAGGATTGGGCCGTCCACCGAGCGTCCAGTGCCATCGCATGGCACCGCGAGAAAGAGCCTCTTGGCAGGCTGAGGACCGAGCGGCAGTGTGTCTGGGAACCGGACCCAGAATTTTTTTTTTTCTTTTTTCTTCTCTCATCCTGTCGCTCCCCTTGCTTCCGTCTCCTTTCTCTCGTCTCGTCTGTCCTTACCCCCAGGTGCTGCGGCCGCCGAGACAGGCCCCCGGGGGGGAGTAAGCGCAGTCGCGGGAGTACCCCCCGGCCTGCGAGGGGCGATGGGGGTATGTGGCGACCAGGGCGGGCGAGAGCCGTGAGGGAACGGCGCGAGGCCGGTGGCGCGAGAGTTAATGAGCTCCACCTGGGAGGCGCACCAGCCTTGAGTCTCTCACGGAGGAGCTCCGGAAGCATAAAAGGAGGAGCGACAACAGTGAAGGACGAGAGAGGACCAGGCCTGGACTTTACGTTATGTTTTATTATGTTTGTGTGGCCGGCAGACGTCCGCGAGGGTCTACCGGCATTACATTCGTTTGGTTTATTTATATATTAAAGTTGTGTTGAACGTTCGCCGGTTCCCGCCTCCTTCTTCCCACATCTACGAACAACGTTACAGTGGCAATTTTAACATGCTGTAAAAAATTATCTGTGGGGTATTTTGAGCTAAAACTTCACATACACACTCCGGGGACATCAGAGACTTTTTTTACATCTTGTAAAAGGGGGCACAATAGGTCCCCTTTAATGTTATGAAGCGACGAGAATACTTTTTGTGCGCAAAAACAAAGAAATAACGACTTCATGAAAAATATCTTAATTTGTGTTCTGAAGATGAGCAAAGGTCTTATGGGTGTGGAACGACATGAAGGTGAGTAATTAATGACAGAAATTTCATTTTTGGGTAAACTAACCCCTTTAAGTTTCTTTCTCTGATTATTGCACTTGAATGGTTAAACAGTTGAAAAAGAAATTGGATGTGTTCCAGTGTATTGGATCCGTGCATGTCTTAAAGTGACAGCAGCCTAAAATTCCTGCTGCTGTCTGTGTGATTAATGTTAACAAAACAACATAAGAAACTAGAAAATCACCCAGTGCTTGACTGAATAACTTAAAAAAAATATTTAAGAATCACAATAAAGTTTTTTATTTTTATATGACTTATTTAATTTCTTACTTGAATGATACTGTTAAATGGACCTACTGTAGCCTACCTGCACTGTTTATTTCATTTGTATCTTTCTTATACAGTATTTGTCATATTGTTTGTCATTTGCATCTTTGCTTATTTTTAAGAACAAAGATAAAATTAAATTAAATAACTCGATTTTGATTATCAAATTACATTTAAAAAAATATTACATTTCTCATATCATGAAATAAGATTTTGGTCATATTTTGGGATTGTGACAACACTACTTGTTGTGAACATTTTAGTCAACATTTTATTTTGTGAATCTGTTAATATGATGCCGGTTTGTAAAGAGGCTGTTGAAGGATGCACGTTAACCACACTGACCCGAGAGCAAACCCTCAGCCCGTGTCGTGCACAAAACAGGGTTATTTATTTCACAAACAGAGTATTTTAAAATATAAAGCAGCAAAAAAAGGTCTTTTAGACTCTAAGGGGTTCAAAGAGTGATAAAGGTGCATAAAAACTAAATTATGACTGTTTTGGGTGCAAATCTTCACTAACATTAAAAGCAGGCCTAGAAGGGTAAAAAACAAAACAAAATGATAAAGCATGTATGATATGACCCCTTTAAAGCAGCCTCTCATTCTCTCTTCAAATAAAAGTGCTGTTTGACATCAAAGCAAATTCCTTCGGTACATGTTGTACTGACTATGAGAGCTTTTAATAAAGATGGTGAGTGTTTTCACCAGCAACGGCCTCGCCTGACCTGAAGGCAGCTGAAGTTACAGTTATGAAACTAAACCCTGAAACAGCACTCTGGGGCAGTGATGACCCTCACAATGATCTCTTGTGTTTGTGTGATCGCACAATTGAGATCAGACAGTTCTTGGTGTGCTAAACTGGGAAACATTTAACTTCCTCATTATAGCTGTGCTCGTGACTAATGCGTCCCACATGAGCGAGTGTGATGCTTTTATATGGATGGGGTTTCCATGCCATCTTTGACACTGCTAATGAGAATCATAACACCACCTCTGCGTGAACCTGGAGAAGTTGCCATTAAAGCACCTTTTTGAGGGATATTTGCACCTTAGAGAACCATAAGAGATGACAATTTAATCTGTATGCTTATGCATCTTTTTTTATGGTTAATCATTGTGAGCTGCCATTGTAGGCAGTTTTTAAGGCTTCACACACAGACAGACACACAAATTAAATATGTAGTTCAAACAGTAGAAAAAGTACAAAAAATAAATTTCTCGGCTGGATAAAGCAAACCGGTGTCTAGCTAGTAATGTTTTAATGGATGAGGATTGACATCAAGGTAAAGACGATTGCAGTGACTTACAGCAGTCGTACAGTAAGCATGCGCGAGTCCATTATATTGATGCTCAAACAAACCGTGTGTGTTCTTGATGACCTGAGCACACACTGTATTTATGCACAGACACATTTCAGTACATTTACGTTGTTTCCACACATTCAGGATTTGTCATGTTTGTTTCTGTGTTTAGTAAGGCTGCCTCCTAATAGTCAACTAACTGTTAGTTGACGAGAAGAGGCTTAGTCGACCAAAAGTTTATTAGGTCGCAGAAAAAAAAAATCCAAATGAAATGGCGAAGTCACACAGTCTGTGACGGACAGATTGTTAACAGCTGGTGTATGTGGTAATTAAAGTACATCGGACAGGACATCCAAACGCTCGCCTATCATTCATCGGCCTCAAATATGGCTTATCATCAAGTATAGCAACTTTACATGCCCGCTCGCCTTAACATTAACCTAGGATAAATGTAGGCTATTCCAGTTTTTGTGTGGAGTGTGAAAGCTTTATAGTAGCGCGCTTACTGCATGAGCTAACATGGAGGTGCCGGCGCGATCACCTGCACTTAAAATACGCCGTCATTTTTGGTCATACAGATAAGAGTAATACATCTTTTGAATCTGTGAAGAGTCTAATTTTATTTCTGTGTGCTCACAATAACAACAAAAACTTGTGCTTTTGTAAAATAATGAAAGCAAACAGGGTGCGATTTCTGCCGTCTCTCTCTGTGAACTTGAGCGTGCCAAAAAAAAGAAAAAAGAACTGAAACTCTACGTAAACTTGCCCCACAGACATGAAAAATATATCTATAGAAAGCGAAATGTCTACTTCTAAATGAACCAATTCAAATGGAAAATAACAAATATTCTCAGGTTATGTAATCCGTTTGAAATGTGCATATAGGCATGTCCACTACTGATGACGAATCAACATCGTCAACTTCACCACTGCAGCCGAAAATACAGAAAACACTGGTTTATCAATTAATTATTAAAATGTTAAAGCAATCTCCTTGCTGTTTTTCCCAGACGCATTCATAATCATTACTTCTGCCGGTGCGCTGTGGCAAGCTTTATGTGTGTGCTTGAATGCTGATTAAGTAGGCATTAAAGGCTCTTTATTATGATTTATATGGTTTATTAATAAACGTGATTAGTCGACTAATTGCTTAAAATGAACTAGTTATTACTAGTCGACCAGAAAAATCTTTAGTCGAAGGCAGCCCTTTTGTTTAGTAATTCTGAATGGATCAGTGTACTGTAGTAGGTATATCAAAGACTTTGTATATAGAAAGACGGTGCACTTGTATTATTATGAATGGGAGAAAGTGCAACGCGCAATATGACGGAATAAGTCCCGCCTTCTAAATAAGAGCCAATCGCCGATTGGTAAAGTCATCACATCATTGCAGCTGCCGTTGGAAGCTCTGGTTCCTATAGAAACAGTCAGACGTGCGCTTCCTATAGAGGTGCGCACTTAGGACTGCGCATGCGCATTAGCTTGACCCAGCATGAAAAATGCCATTTTTTGTCACGATTCGAGCGTTTAGAGACAACATTTATGAGACAGTTGTTGTCAGATTTCAAATATGAAATTTTATCGAAAGCTTGGCAAACAGCTTTGGAGAATTTGCTGTTTCCCCATTCAAAGTGATAGGAGCTGCACTTGCATGCCCGAGAGGCGTTTCAAAGATGGCAGCCGAGTGAAATGACTTATCTTAAAGGGACTTTGGGTATATGCAGTCAGATTCTCAGCTCCATGTTGGTGTTTCTTCTTTTCAGTTCACTCCACTCATTTTCTATAGGGTTCAGGTAAGGGAAATGGGATGGATTGCAGAAGCTTGGTTTTGTGCTCAGTGACACATTTTTGTGTTGATTTTTATGTTTGTTTTGTATCATTGTCCTGATGGATGATCCAACCACGGCCCATTATATGATTTCTAGCAGGGACAGTCAGGTTTTGATTTTTTATCTTTTGCTGTTTGCCATGATGCCATGTATCTGAACAAGATGTCCAGGACCTCTGGCAGAAAAATAGGCCAAAAACATTAAAAATCCAGCAGTATATTTCATTGTACACATGGGGTACTTTTTTACCCCTGTGTGCACTAAACCCATCTTGAGTGTTTGCTGCCAAAAAAGTTTTTTTTTTTTTATACATCTGACCACAGAACATATGAAAAGTAACTGACACTACTGGAAATTCAAACAGGATGGGTTCTATGCTCAGATGAAACAAAAAAAAAAGGTTTTTGGCAGCACACACTCGAGATGGGTTTGGTGCCCTACACACACACACACACACACACACACACACACACACCACGTTTTGTAACAAAATCATCGCAGACACTTGATAAGAAGAAACTAAGCTAAATATACACCCTAAATAGTTTCTATTATATGCAAAACTAGCCCCAGGACAGAGAAAAAAATAACTCTTTGTTCATTTATATGGTTGAGTCATCATGATGATTCAATGCACTCTTCTTAGCTCATCAGTTATTATTAGGGCCCGAGCACCGATGGTGTGAGGACCCAATTGTAATTGCTCAGTCAATTCTTCTTCTTCTCCGAAAATGAATCACATTTTTGAGGGCCTAAACATGCTCGGTAGACACATGTAACAGCCCAATACCTACAAAAAGGTCCCTGGGTGCAAAATCTGAAAACTCAACAGGAAGTCTTTAATCAGATCAACGTCATATTTGGTCAGTCTAATCCAGTGTTTCTCAAACTTTTTCAGCCCAAGGACCACTTTATCTTCCAATTTTTTTCTGAGGACCACCTAACAGAATCCCACTCTAACACGCCCCCAAAAACCAACAAAATAGGAAGGATAAGCTAAATTTAAGTTTAATATGCAACTGTTTCAAGTCAAAAACGAATTATTCAAACACAAATGCAATGATATGATCAGAAATTATTATATTAATTTTTATTTAATTTGAAAAAGTAAATGTGAAATGAGTTGCAGCTTAATATGAACAACAAACTGCACATATGGGGAAAAAAACTGCAATTGACCCTTCGCAAAGACCCGCCCCCCTTAGTTACTGTTGCTTTGTCCGACAAGCCGTGGCGCTGTCTCACCACACGCAGAGAAAAATACATTGTGGAGCAAAGAGGACACTGACAACATGTCGACAGGCAAGACAGAGCAGGTTACTAATGATATTAAACAAAGTCCCAGCTTTCAAACTGTGTAATTTTTAAAGAAATTCAAACAATAAAAACCGTTTTCTGGCTCTTTAATGTGTCGTGACCATGGTCGTGATAGATTGCTGTAGCGCGTCAGCTCAAGAGGCTCGTAAACCGATCATCTCTTCCTACTAGTCCATTTATAACATCAAATAAACATGAATGAACATGAGAATGAATGTTGTTTCAAACGCGGAAAGACGTCAATATACACAATTTTCCAAGTTTAACTCCACCGAGGTTACTCTTCTAACTACTGGCTGCTTTGTCGGACAAAATGGCGGATGCGGCGTTCTGATTGGTTAGATCGCTTGTCAATCAAACTCCCGACGAAGGGTCAATTAAACATACTGTAACAGCCTAGGTCCCACTTAATGCCATTCCAAAGAGCCATTAGTTTAAAACTGAGGTGGTGACGATTTTATAAACACTTGCCTAGTTTAGGTCATCTTTTCGCGGACCACTAGGGGGCGATGGCGGACCACTAGTGGTCCGCGGACCACACTTTAAGAATTACTGGTCTAATCTAAAGGGATTTGCTACGCTAAATTGCGAAGATCTTGAGTTTACAATGTCGGATCTGCCCCAAACTTCACGTTTTATTAGAGTCCAGGCCTGAAGACATCTACATGCCAATATTCAGTTACAGTCATAGCGCCACCTGTGGGCAACAGGAAATGCCATGTCTTACACTGTGATTAACTCCTCGTAGAGATTTAACCAGATCAACATCATTTGGACTGTCCAATCTTAAGGCCTTAGCGATGATAAACTGCAAAATCTTTAGTTTTCGTTGAAGGGCATGTTCATGGTGGCCTGTCAAAGTCTGATGTTTCGCCATGAAACAGGAAGCTTTTGTAAGTAAAGCATACAATGTCCAATCTGCCTCAAACTTCACATGTTTGATAAGTGCCCTGGCTTGAAGACATCTACACACCAAAATTTAGTTATAGTCATATCACCACCAGCTGGTAGCAGGAAGTGTGGCAAATACAAATGACTGACCTAGTCCTCCTATATTTATATACTTAAACGCATATTGCCCACCGTGCCCTGTTTTCCTAAAGCCACCGTGTGGCGGTGGCACGGGTGCGAGGGCCCTTTCATTGCTGCTTGCAGCTTTAATTTCTTTATGTATCTAGTAGTTTTCTGCAATGCTTTACCAGCTGCACCACAATGCAAAATAGTACTCAAGGCGAATGTGTTCTGCTTTTGCTCATCAACACGTACTTGGATGTTTGGGCTCGATTGCTACTCTGACGATGGGCGTGGCTTCAAAGTTGATTGGCGTGAAGGGTGGGCAGGCAGGAGATGTCGAGATGGTGGCCGACTTGAGAATGAATTCCTCCATACCACCAATACCTGCAGAGATACAAACGACATTAAACTAAACTGCATTCAAAAGACCAATCAAACTGTTTTTACACAGGATTTTAAACCTCAGGACTCCACTAATGTTCCATAAAAAGAGTTGTTAAAACATTTTAACATTATTATTTATACAACGGCTGCCTGGCATAACAAAGGCCCCTGTGTGTGTCCGTTTAGGTGGGAGGGTGTGTGAGTAAGGGTGTAAGCATGCGTTTGTGTGCACACTGTGATGGAAAAAGAAAAACACTTTCAAGAACTTCTGCAATAACAGACATGATTGCAATGCTGTGATGGAGGAACCCTAAAATCTGGTGGTGATATGACATCTGGCCTAGGGCAACATCCCTAAAAAAAGTGTACTTAGTAACTCGGTTGTGATAGGACTATAAACATTTATCAGCTAGAAAATAAAACAAGTAGTCCAGTGGTTTTTACTTTTCACTTGGGTGGGCCTGGGCTCAAACTCATCTTTAATAAACCAAACCAAATTTCAACATCATATCAGTATTATAAAACTTAAATATATGAACACAAATTGAACATGCTGCTGTGCTGTGTGATACTGATGTTTATTAAAGTGATTTAAATTAAATATAAAAGTACAATAATAAAATAAAAAGAATATTAAAAAAATATTTTTTTATATAGATGTTGTTCATACAAAAAATGGGGAAACATATGCACTGTGAAGTTAATATAAAGTAAATATTTTACAGATAATATTTTAACAATTTGCTTTGGCCTTAGTGCAGTAAAACATTGTGAAAACAACAAGCTGTCTTAATAATACACAGTAAAAACATGTCTGTATATATGAAAATATACAGTTGCCTTTTTATTTTCAGAAGGTAGTCCCTTGCATGGGCATAAACGAAATATTACTAATACTTAAAAAAAGAAATAATAATAACTGAAGGTGCCAGAATGCTACTGTAAGGCTCTGTTTACAGCTGGTATTAAGATGTGTTTTGGTCGATCGGATCACAAGTGGACGACGCTAAATACAGGTGTAAACGGAGTGTAAAATGCTTGTCCACTTTCGACCACTTCCAAAGGTAGTTGAAAACGCTTTCACAGTGAAAATGTCATGTGGTCGAATGTGTTCAAACAGCCACAAAAGACTGTCTACTCTCCGTTTGCTGACCTAATGCGTAAACATTATAGAAATTGCTCTAGCCAGATGGGATTTAAACTTTGTCGACTGAAGACTCAAGTTTGTTTTGAAGATGAAAAATGTACCAAGCACAATGTTCTCTCACCACTCCTGATTTCTAACACACACTCACAGCGTTCGGCCGGTCTTGTGTCTGTCAGAGCAGAAACGAAAGCTGCTGTTCTCCATATGTTTTGCTGTCGTCTTCGGTCGCGTTCATATGTAAATTGCGTGTGCTTATTTGATCCATTAGTTCAGTTTCAGTTTAATTTATTTATATAGCACAATTAATAATGACAGAGCCGACCAAAGTGCTGCTCATAAATATAAAACAAATCACAAGTAATGAACAACACTAAATTCACAGAAGATAAAACTGTATACAGCAGTTACTCCAGCCCATTAGCCTTTTTAAAAAGATATGTCTTAAGTAAAGATTTAAAAACCTTTACAGAAGTGGCCGATCTCAAGCAAAAAGGCAAGTTATTCCACAACTGGGGTGCTGCCACCGAAAATGCACGATCCCCTTAAGTTTTAAGCGTTTCTTGGGTACTGACAGCAACAGAGTGTTTGATGACCTTAAAGGCCTATTGATCTGATGATAGGAGAGAAGATCAGATAAGAAGTTTGGTGCCAAGCCTGTCATGGACTTATAGACAAACAATAATACCTTGCCAGTGTAAACTAGCCAAAACAGGTGTAATATTTTCCCTCTACCTAGTCCCTGTTAAAAGTCTGGACCAACTGGAGGTGAGACAAACAAGATTGAGTGACCCCTAAATATAATGAATAGCAGTAGTCCAGTCTTGAATGCGTGGATAATGGTTTTTAAGTCCCTGAATGAAAGAAAATATTTAATTTTGGCGATCATCTAAGCTGAAAAAATGCTGATTTGACAACTGAGTTTATTTGTTTGTCAAATTTAAGAGCCGGGTCAAAAATAACTCCTACATTTCTTGTTTAAGTACCTACAGCGATAGCTATAGGACCCAAGGTTTTTGAGAGGATATTGGCAGAATCCGGACGTCCAAAAACTAACACTTCAGTCTTGGAATCATTTGATTAAAGGAAGTTTTCTGCCATCCAACTTTTACCTTCACTCAAAGATAGAAAGATCTGAAAAAACCCATTCATTTACCCACCCATAGACTCTCCCCTCGAAGAAATCAGGATTATGGATCATGGATTATGAATATAGATACACTTCTTACAACAATCTCATTCCTGAAGCAATTTCCTCAATTGCGTCTTTTGCACTGCACGTGCAAAAGTCCACAGTAAGATCTAAAACTTAACAGACATCTTACACTTTCCAAAAACAAACAAAAACTTGTTTGGGACTGATTGGCAGGCAGTAACCTGGAAGAGATGCATTCATATAAAAACTGCCTGATAGGGACAACTGAATGAAGTGCTTCAGCTGCTCAGCAAGAAGACTATTTCACTCGCCCCTCGAATCCCATTCAATTGAATTACATCAGGTCCAAGAGTGTTTCCATCAGGACAGCAGAGCCCCAACTCGAGAGGTTAGTTTGTTCAGTCAATGAACCTGCGATGAGTCAAGAGCTTCTGTCAAAGGCTGGGCTTATTAAGGGCCAATTCCAGACAGACTCGCAATCGTGTTCATGAGCAAACACCTGGAGGCTGTAAAGACGGTAATAAAAATGGCTTAACGGTAATCACAGCACAGGCCTGCAGCGGCCGTATGAAGTCTTAAGTCTGAAGGTTCAGGCGGCATTGACTCGCTGGGTCGATCTCTCCCACGAGATCAGTATCTGTGCATTCAGAGCATGACATCATGTATCGACTCAAAGGTTTATTATATCGTGCAGACATAGCAAATACAGAAAAATAAACCATGTGTACGATGTCAAATGTGCAAAAGCATTAAAGCTGCTAAATTAATTTAAAGGGTTGTTAATGCAAAGCGAGATACACAGTCGATGAATTGCTCATCGGAAGGATCGTATGTGTCCTGCTTTGACATTCTTTCTATAAGTGTTTGCATATGTCTGGATCAGGGCACACGTTTTCCAGGGAAGGACGTTGCACAGATGCCTCGAGGCGTGGGAAAATGAGACGGTCTCTTTGGTTTAGAACACACAGACTAGTTTGTAACTATTTTAGAACACAGCATCCTTGGAAAAAAAAGAAATACTTGATTCTGATTGGTCAATCATGACATTCTACGGTCAAATGTTTGTGTATAACGAACATCAAACTGTATATCTGACTGTTGTCCCGAGCAATTGATTTCCTCCATATCTGTGCTAGTTTCATGTCTCTCGTATCCCCCTTCTTCTCACATAATTTCAAAATCAAATCAAATTTTTATTTTCATTTATTAATTTATTTGGTAAGTAGCTGTACAATAAGCTGATTAATGTACAATTATCAAGATGTACTCGCAAAATCAACCACTTTTGGGTGATACAAGATCAAACTGCCAGGGTTTAGTTCATACCTTTCTGAATACATTATACACAGGGCTTGACATGAACTTTTTTGCTCACCAGCCACTGTGTCTAGAGGTTTTCCAAAGTTACTAGCCACTCAGTATTTTCACTGGCCACAATTTTGACATCAATACCATGGGGAAAAACTGCCATATAGATATTTTTAATATTATCTCATAATTTGTCAGCAGGTATATTAGGCTGCTGTCACTTTAAGATCTGATGCACGGATCCATTATACTGTTACACATGCGTTTTCTTTATCAACTGTTTACGTTCACTTAAAATATAACTGACTGTGTTTACGTGAATACTCACCAAGACCGGCATTTTGACATTATTTTGAGTGTATTTGACTGTTTAAGCGCAATAAGCAGCAAAAAATAACTCGATTTAGTACTGAGAAGCGGCTTTATGTGCGCGTGAGCACAAAATCTGCAGTAAAATTATGCGCAATACGTGCAATCCCATGCCAAAATTCAAGCCCTGTGACAGCAACAATATTCATCTAGAGCAAATGAAAAGAGTGAGTGAGGGGAGGAGGGTTTGTGTGTCGACTCGCTGTCAGAGAGATGAGAGAAAGAGCAGCTGGTATCATGTATCTATTCTGAGGTAAATGAGTAATTGATATTTTTGACAACACTACATTGCGCTTATTTTTTTCAGATGCCTGTTTAAAAGACTACAATTGAAAAAATGTATATATTATATAAAATTCAACTCGCCACAGTGGCTAGTAGGAGTGACTGTGTTACACGCCACTGCTGAAATCCACCTGCATTTGAATGCAATGCCCTGTTGCTTTGTAATATTCAAAGTTTATTTTATTATGTTGTTCATACATCTTGGGTAGNATACTATAATATAAATTTTACAATATAATTTATACTATAATATAAATACTAAAATATTATTTAAATAATACTAAAATAATTCATTTAGCCATTATTTTTGCAATTTCATGCAGCATAATGTTGCAAAAAGCACCTTTAAATCAAACATTCAGAAATTAAACAACCACTAGAATTGTTGGTAAATCAATTGTTGGTAAAACAAACCTTCCTAAGGCCTTTAAAAAATAGAGTTGATTTCTCTAATGACAGCAGGAAGAGAGAAGGCTGAATGATTTGAAAAGAGGTTATTCTACCTCTCCTCGACCAACAGTCTTTTAACCTGCGAGTCACTCGTTCATCACTGAAAGTCGAGACACATGCAGCGGTCAGTCGAGACACAAGAGCTCTTTGTGTGTGTGACTCTTTAATACGTCCAGCCGGGCCCGAGGCACACTGCCATATTTATCCACAGCGCTGATGATTTCCTGTTCGTGTTGACCCCTCTCACCCTCTCCTCCCGAAGCACTGATTCAGGGGCAGCTCGCCCCCATCCAACCCATCATACAGCCCACGGCATGACGGATCTCAGATCGGCTACTCGAGACAAATTCAGGCTCTCTAATAACAAGCAAATCCTTCGCTCATCGGCATCAGATGGTGTTTTAATGATTGCTACATAAATCCATCCTGCTCTAAACTTTTCACCTCACACATGCTTCTGATTTCCACACCACAGAGCTGCAGATTTTCAGGGTGAAAAACGAAGAAAATGAGCACAAGGCAATTATTAAAACATAAAAATAAATATATCTAAACTGGCATTTTTCTGAAGCAAATACCAGTGTAGTTTTAGCAGAAGCCAATTGCAAATGTAAATCTTACAGCATAATGTTCACTTCATTAGGATATGCATACATGTGCAATTTTAGCCATCAGCATACTATATGTGCAAAGATAAAAAAAAATTTTTTTTTTTTTTAAATGTGCAAACTCTATACACTCAGTTCGTGCATATGCCTTTAATTGTTTTTGCACTAATTAGATGGTTCACAAAATTGCAAAACAACCCTGGCCCGTTGTTTTCAGTTGAAAAAGAAACAGAAGAGATGGAACAACAACAACAAACACTAGAATGATGGAATGAACTATAAAGCGAACGAAAGAACAATAGAACAAAAGATTGAATAATAGAACAACGGAAGATAGATAGATAAATAGAATGAAAAATAGAACGGTAGATAGATAGAACGATAAATAGAATGAAAGATAGATAGATAGATAAAATGATAAATAGAACGAAAGATAGAACGATAGAACAATAGAACGATAGATAGAATGATAGATAGAATGAAAGATAGATATACACAACCTGAATTCCAGAAATGTTGGGACATTTTTCAAATTTGAATAAAATGAAAACTAAAAGATTTTCAAATCACACGAGCCAATATTTTATTCACAGTAGAACATAGATAACATTACAAATGTTTAAACTGGGACATTTTTCAATTTTATGCACAAAATGAGCTCATTTCAAATTTGATGCCTGCTACAGGTCTCAAAAAAGTTGACACGGGGCCAACAAATGGCTGAAAAAGCAAGAAATTTTGAAAAGATTCAGCTGGGAGAACATCTAGCAACTAATTAAGTCATAAAAAAGTTATAAAAGGGATGTCTTAGAGAGTCTCTCAGAAGTAAAGATGGGCAGAGGCTTTCCAATCTGTGAAAGAGTGTGTAAAAAGATTGTGGAATACTTTAAAAACAATGTTCCTCAATGTCAAATTGCAAAGGCTTTGCAAATCTCATCATATACAGTGCATAACATCATCAAAAGATTAAGAGAAACTGGAGAAATCTCTGTGCGTAAGGGACAAGGCCAAAGACCTTTATTGGATGCCCGTGGTCTTCGGGCCCTCAGATGACACTGCATTGCTCATCGGCATGATTGTGTCAATTACATTACTAAATGGGCCCAGGAATACTTCCAGAAACCATTGTCAGTAAACACAATGGTTTCCGTCGTGCCATCTGCAGATGCCAACTAAAGCTCCATCATGCAAAAAGGAAGCCATATGTGAACATGGTCCAGAAGTGCCGTCGTGTCCTGTGTGCCAAGGCTCATTTAAAAGGGACTGTTTCAAAGTGTAAAAGTGTACTATGGTCAGACGAGTCCAAAATTGACATTCTTGTTGGAAATCACGGACACAGTGTCCTCCAGGCTAAAGAGGAGGGAGACCTTCCTGCGTGTTATCAGTGTTCAGTTCAAAAGCCAGCATCTCTGATGGTATGGAGGTGCAAAAGTGCATACGGTATGGGCAGCTTGTATGTTTTTGGAAGGCACTATGAATGCTGAAAGGTATATAAAGGTTGTAGAGCAACATATGCTCCCCTCCAGATGATGTCTATTTCAGGGAAGGCCTTGTGTATTTCAGCAGGACAATGCAAAACCATATACTGCAGCTATTACAACAGAATGGCTTCATCATAGAAGAGTCCGGGTGCTGAATTGGCCTGCCTGCCGTCCAGGCCTTTCACCTATAGAGAACATTTGGTGCATCATTAAATGAAAAATACATCAAAGACGACCACAAACTCTTCAGCAGCTGGAAACCTATATCAGGCAAGAATGGGACCAAATTCCAACACCAAAACTCCAGAAACTCACAACCTCGATGCCCAGACATCTTCAAATTGTTTTGAAAAGAAGAGGAGATGCTGCACCATGGTAAACATGCCCCCGTCCCAACTATTTTGAGACCTGTAGCAGGCATCAGATTTGAAATAGCTCATTTTGTGCATAAAAGTGTAACATTTCTCAGTTTAAACATTTGTTATGTTATCTATGTTCTATTGTGAAAAAAAATATTGGCTCATGTGATTTGAAAGTCTTTTAGTTTTCATTTTATTCAAATTTAAAAAACTTCCCAACATTTCCGGAATTCGGGTTCTAGATAGAACGATAGATAGAACGACAGATAGATAGAACGATAGAATGATAGACAGATAGACAGACAGAACGATAGACAGACAGAACGATAGATAGAACGATAGACAGACAGACAGACACAGACAGATAGATAGATAGATAGATAGATAGATAGATAGATAGATAGATAGATAGATAGATAGATAGATAGATGGTATGCAAATATTTCAATGACATGATTTTTGTGATAAACATTCCACAAAATGTCAGATTTAATCTAATAAAGCTGAAACTATTCTTTGATATATCTATAATTTGATATACAAGTACTTTTTATGCATTCTTAAAATACATATTTGGAACTAGATCTACACATCTTCAAACTTTAATCTTAAATGTCTTAAAGTATTACGTCAATAAAGAGCAGAACACACCACAGTCAGTGAGTTAAGTGGTTCGAGCTGAACTAATTGAAGAAAATTGTAGAGAAGAAAAGGATAGATGAATTTCAATACAGAGCTCCTCTTGCAAGTGTTTAACTTCAACTTGAAGGGAAACATCCAAAATGCCCCGGTTCTGAAACGGCCATCCTCTGATAAAAGCTGATGCCAGAGCTGAGGACACCGTTCACTCTGCTCTTTATAACTGTAAAACAGAGAGGCTCTTTCAACATGAAAAATGAGAAGGTAATTACTCAAAGGTGACTGCGTCTCAGAGGCATTCCTCAACAAAAGCACAGAAAAGCAGAGAGGACCGCTGAAATAACCTGGGAAGAGGAACATGTCGATTGAATACAGTAGGAGAACAGACCCGCTGCAGGAATCTGGGCCACACATGGAAGAAATAGACTCTCTTGAAAAAATTGAAGCTAAATTTGAGCTGAAGGGTTTTGGAAATTAAGAACAATTACATCCTGGCAGAAACGATGGTGGAAATCAAGAGGGGTTTGTTGCGAAGTACTTCAGACTGAGAAAAAAACAAAAAAACAACACTACTTTGGATGTTTTAGAATTCTGGAATGCACTGTATTATCAGCCTTTTCAACAGGGTAGATGAAATAAATGTAAAAAAAAAAAGAAAAAAAGATACATTAGGCTAATAAAACTTACAACAGACAGATACGCAGAATAATACATATATATGAGCAATAACGCATGGCTACTCGTATCTGCATAACAGCACGGCTGTGATTCGGCAGTAGGTAATCACAGCTGTGCTGATATAGGGCGATATCACACATCTACGAGTGTGATATTGCGTTTATACAACAGTTCGACGGCACGAGTGTGTAAATGAATAAGAACAACAACCACGGATAAGAACTTCCGCCACGGATTCAAATCTCAAGTTGACAGTTTAACAGTTGAGCCTCTGTTACTAATTCTAAAACATCACTTTAGAACTAGTAACGAAGGAACGTTGAGTCCCTCCATTGAAGCTTATTGTATTATGGAGAGAGAGATCGCCTGAGCGAGTGTATTGCCTGCATTTGATATAGCATTCATTCTTCAGGTCGATGTCCATAATACTATATCCATTATAAAAATCAGTTTGAATGTCGGCTGAGGAAAGCGATATCTTTGTCCGTTTAAAAGTTAAAGGCATTTCCCATGACTGCGCTAAAACAACTTCCTTGTTTACAACCAGTCCCTTTCAATTTGCTACTGAATCCCTTATTTGTTATCTAATGGTGTAATAATGTAACTTTCACTGAAGTCGAAATCACAATCACTAACGGACCCTTTTTAAAAAAAAAAATGAAACTTAAATTTTCCCCTTAACCCAAATCAATTTGCTCTGGAACAAGTTATAGATTAATAAGACCAAAGATCACCCGTTTGATATATCCAAAATGAATTATATCATGTTTAACCATATATACATAAGAGCCAGCGGCAAATTCCCGAAGGACTAGCCGAGATGAAGCTGTTCTCGGCGGGTACATGAGCGTTCGTCTCCAAAAGAGTCTAAACAAATTGTAAAATATGTGCTATGTTTATATAGGAGTCACATATTTGAGGTCTAAATAACTATATTCTCGCTTAAAAAAACTCTTAAAACTACATTCCGTGACACAACAACAGAAGTATTTGTAAAAAATATGGTGGATTTTATCGGCCGCCATGACAGTCACTGCAAGCGGAGTGATACAAACGGTGAAGCGGTTCCAATGCTGATACTAGGGGAATATTGCACAGCTCTCAGCCAATCAGGTTCGAG
This sequence comes from Anabarilius grahami, assembly GCA_003731715.1. Taxonomy (NCBI): domain Eukaryota; kingdom Metazoa; phylum Chordata; class Actinopteri; order Cypriniformes; family Xenocyprididae; genus Anabarilius; species Anabarilius grahami. Next base: position 1,061,990 of record RJVU01071319.1, read on the forward strand.
AACCCATTTTATTTTAATCAATTGATAAAGGCAAATGCAAAATGTCTGTCTTAATATAAATACGAAATTCTGCAGTTTAATTTTAAGATTTTGTGAGCATGAATCACTCAAAATACACAAGCTGCTAAAGGCAGATGACAAATACTTTTGTCAAATCGACTGGCTATTTTTAATCACTCCAGACAGCGTGGCATAATACTATACCATAAAGTTGGAAACTCCATTTGAATGTATTTTAATCGAAGCTAAGTGCAATGCAGTTTTCCAAAGACAACTTGACGCTAACGGTCAGACGTTCATCCGCTTCTTCAGTGTTTTTAACTCCATTGCTTCCAGCGGTACTGTACTGTACTGTACTGTGGGAGATCATTATTGAGTCGAAAGCCAAGCAAACAAACAAAAGTGTGTGCAGTCTCTCTTGGCAAGCGTGGAAGGAGAGTCCTCTGAGGACAACCAAAGGTCAAAGGTGAAACTGAAATCGCCCCAGACCGACTGTTTCCGCTCACACAGCAGCGCTAGCTCTGAACTACGGCCTGGCAACGGGGCCTAAGGAGGCTGTGTTTGGATCTCGTCCTGATTGCGGTGTTAGTGCGGGTCAGGGAAGAGAGCTTTACATCTGTCTGAGTGGTTGGAGGGAATAGTGGAGGAACAGATAGAGCGAAGGCAAGAAAAGGCGGATCAAAGAGCACAAAGGGGCAAACAACCGAGAGCAAGTGATCTCAATGACTCAAGCGAGGAGAAATTTCCTCCAACCACAAATACAGTTGGCCCAGGCGCAAGTTATATAAAGAGTGTTTTTTTGTTTTTTTCGCTCGCGGGGCCTTTGGCAGCTGTGGCGGCTCTCAGCTGTGGTTCTCCCAGTCTCTTCAAAGCCGAGAAAAGCTTGAATAATAATCAAGGCTAATGATTTCAACAGACTTTAGTCCTGCATGTTCCATCATGTTTAATAGCATGCATACAATTTCACTCAATGTAAAGCCAAGTAAAATTAATTTTGTGACATACTAATAAGAAAGTTATATTGTCTTTGAATCACTGAAGAAACTGCTGAGTGAAATGGTCATGGTCAACTTCTAACTTTCTAACCTTCTAACCAAAAGAGTTTTTATTAGTGCTGTCAAATGATTAATCGCATTCAAAATAAAAGTTTATGTTTACATAATATATGTGTGTTTTTATTATGTATATATAAATACACATGCATGTATATATTTAACAAAAATATTTATATTTATATGCTGATCTGCTGCTCAAGAAACATTTAATGTGTACAATTGTACAAAATATTTGTGTACAATATTTTTTTTCAGGATTATTTGATGAATAGAAAGTTCAAAAGAACAGTGTTTATATGAAATCTAATCTTTTGTAACATTATAAATGTCTTTACTGCCACTTTTGATTGATTTAATGCATCCTTGCTGAATAAAAGTATTCATTTCTTTAATTTCTTTTCAAAAAAATAAAAATAAAAATTCTTACTGACCCCAAACTTTTGAACGGTAGTGTATAATGCTACAGAAGCTTTGTATTTCAGATAAATGCTGTTCTTTTGAACTTTCTATTCATCAAGGAATCCTGCAAAAAAAAAGTACACAACTGTTTTCAACATTGAAAATAATCATAAATGTTGCTTGAGCACCAAATCAGCATATTAGAATGATTTCTGAAGGATCATGTGACACTGAAGACTGGAGTAATGATGCTGAAAATTCAGCTTTGCATCACAGGAATAAATTACTTTTTCAAATATATTTAAATAGTACACAGTTATTTTAAATTGTAATAATATTTCACAATATTACTGTTTTTTACTGTATTTTTAATTAAATAAATGTAGCCTTGGTGAGCAGACGAAACTTCTTTTAAAAACATTAAAAATCTTAGTGGTTCCAAACTTTTGGACTGTACTGTATACATGTAAATATTTCTTAAATACATGTACTGTATGTTTGTGTGTATTTATATATGCATAATAAATATACACAGTACACACACTTATATTACGTAAACAAACTTTTATTTTGGATGCGATTAATCGTGATAACAGCAATAGTTTTTATACGTCATGAACTACCATTTTGGGTACGAGTTTTACTTTTTATTTTGCAATGATGCATTAAATTGATCAAAAGTGATGGTAAAGACATTTATAATGATACAAAAAATTATGTTTCAAATAAATACTGTTCTTTTAAGCTTTCATATCATCGAAATATCCTGAAAAAAATAAAAATAAAATCACAGTTTCTACAAAAATATTAAGCAGCACAACTGTTTTCATCATTGATGATAATAATAAATGTTTCTTAAGCAGTAAATCATTATATTAGAATGATTTCTGATGGATCATGTGACAATGAAGACTGGAGTAATGATGCTGAAAATTCAGCTTTGATCACAGGAATAAATTACATACAAAAATACATAAGAAGAAAATGGTTCTTTAATTTGTAACAATATTTAAAACTATTTCTGTTTTTAAAGTGTTCTTGTCAAATAAACACAATCTTGGTGTGTAAGGGTGTGTTCACACTTGTAGTTTGGTTTGTTTGGTCCTGACCAAAAAAAAGAAAAAACATGTAATCCTGGTCCGATAGCATTCAGATGGGCAATTTTATCACCGAACCAAAAGAAACCGCACCTAAAGGCACAGGGACACGTTCACAACCTAATTGGTCGGATTTTATGACATATGCCTATTTTTGAGACAGAACTTACAGAACATCCAAAACAATGCTGTGTGCTGAGGTAAATGCGCATGTTGTGTGTGCGTAGCCTGCATGTGATGGTATTTTGGCCAGCTGGGAACTCGTGAAGAGTTTATAAAATGTGTAAAGGAGTCAAAACAGCGGCGGGAATCCCTCCGTCACACACACAAACGATCTGCTGCGTGGAGACACGCGTCTGAAGCCTGTGATGGGCAAACTCACAACTATGACGAGAAAAACCGATATGCGTGAGGATTCTGTCCTTTTTAGGGTCTCATATTCCTGTTTTTGGTTTGTTTACATGTCTTTCGTCCGTGTTGCCTTCATATATCATTCGAACCGCACCAGGGTTCGTTTGGAAGCGGACCAAGACCCATCTTTTCAGTGGTCTCGGTCCGCTTGTTTGGTGCACACCAGGGTTCAGACTGCAGCGTTCACACATGTTCAAATGAACCGCACTAACCGAGCAATCGCACCAGGGTTCGTTTTAATCGAACCAAACATGACAAGTGTGAACACACCCTAAGAGACTTATTCCAAAAGCAAAACTTACCGACCCCACACTTTTGAACATAAACATGTTGTCATTTTTGTCATTTAGAGCATAGTGAGTGAAATCTATGTGAGATTTGCAAGGTAAGAAGACACAGATAGCTGCAGTAAACAGCCACAATTCAATGACAAGTCAAACTGTAACTGTTTAATGGCCAAACAGTCTGATTCATTGAAATATGTTTCAGAACTTTATGACTAATTTAAAGTGTGAGGTGGCATATTGCTTTATTTCATGTAAGAACAAGCACACAAAACCTCTGTCGCACACAATCTCCTCAAACTCTTGCTAAAATAATTGATTTCTTTCCACCCATCTTTGAGTTTGTCTTGTTAGAGCTGAGAGCTGCTTGACTAACAGCTGTGTGAATAACAGGTCTTCCCCTCAAACACTCCCTTCCTTTTGTGCCTCTTTGTTTTTTTCCCCTGCGTATGAGACGGACACTGTTCGAATTAGGATGCAGGTTGATGTCATCAGCGAGAGATTGTGATTAACGTTTCACTTCATTCGTTGTTTACTGCACAGACACAAAGCTATGTTTTCAGTGCCAAGTAGTGCGGCCCATGTTCAGAAGTAAGATATGAGAGATTTCCACAAAGAATAGACAGATTTTGGCAGCAAAAATGGATTGTTTATATAATCAGTTTCTTTTTAAATCCTGGTCCAGACTGTCAGAAAAGGGCTGATTTAATCACTGGGGTATTGAGCACTGATGGACAGCTTGAAAAATGTTGACTAAACATATTCAGTCTCTTTGACACACTGTTGAGGTATTAATTTGATATTAATGAGGTATTTATTATCTTTTCCCTTTTCCAGCCTGATATTATAAAAGATACTGTCATGAATTATGCAGTAAGTGGTAATTAGGACATCAACCATTTTTCCTTTCTGTTTTGTCCATTTTCATTTAACAAACAGCAGGAAACATTCCTTAAAGGGATTGTTAACCAAAAATGTTTTATTTCAAACATGTATCAGTTTCTTTCTTCTGTCTGTACACACACTATATTGCCAAAAGTATTGGGACACCCCTCCAAATCATTGAATTCAGGTGTTCCAATCACTTCCATGGCCACAGATGTATAAAATCAAGCACCTAGGCATGCAGACTGCTTCTACAAACATTTGTGAAAGAATGGGTCGCTCTCAGGAGCTCAGTGAATTCAAGCGTGGTACCGTGATAGGTTGCCACCTGTGCAATAAGTCCATTCGTGAAATTTCCTCCCTACTAAATATTCCACGGTCAATTGGGAACAACAGCAACTCAGCCACGAAGTGGTAGGCCACGTAAAATCACAGAGCGGGGTCAGTGCATGCTGAGTCACCCAGTGCGCAGATGTCACCAACTTTCTGCAGAATCAGTAGCTACAAACCTTCGTGTGGCCTTCAGATTAGCTCAAGAACAGTGCGTAGAGAGCTTCATGGAATGGGTTTCCATGGCTGAGCAGCTGCATCTAAGCCTTACATCACCAAGTGCAATGCAAAGCGTCGGATGCAGTGGTGTAAAGCACACGCCACTGGACTCTAGAGCAGTGGAGACATGTTCTCTGGAGTGACGAATCACGCTTCTCTGTCTGGCAATCCGATGGATGAGTCTGGGTTTGGTGGTTTCCAGGAGAACAGTACTTGCCTGACTGCATTGTGCCAAGTGTAAAGTTTGGTGGAGGGGGGATTATGGTGTGGGGTTGTTTTTCAGGCGTTGGGCTTGGTCCCTTAGTTCCAGTGAAAGGAACTCTTAATGCTTCAGCATACCGAAACATATTGGACAATTTCATGCTCCCAACTTTGTAGGAACAGTTTAGGGATGGCCCCTTCCTGTTCCAACATGACTGCGCACCAGTGCACAAAGCAAGTCCATAAAGACACGGATGAGTGAGTTTGGTGAGAAGGGAGGAACTTGACTGGCCTGCACAGAGCCCTGACCTAAACCCGACAGAACACCATTGGGATGAATTAGAGCGGAGACTGTGAGCCAGGCCTTCTCGCCAACATCACTGCCTGACCTCACAAATGTGCTTCTAGAAGAATGGTCAAAAATTCCCATAAACACACTCCTAAACCTTGTGGAAAGCCTTCCCAAAAGAGTTGAGGCTGTTATAGCTGCAAAGGGTGAGCCAACTCCATATTAAACCCTACGGATTAAGAATGGAATGTCATTAAAGTTCATGTGCACGTAAAGGCAGGTGTCCCAAAACTTTTGGCAACATTGTGTATGTATATATGTGTATATTCTAGTTTATAAAGTTATAAATATGGATATTTTTCTTACAAAAACCCATTGCTTGGGTTTTTACCATGGTTTCAGATGGTAATCCCATGATGCTTTGGTATAGGAAAAAACTGTTTTTTTTTTTTAATTCTTCTTATTATAAACTTTTTTTTTATTTCAATAAATATTTGGAGTGGGTCTATTATTTTTAAAAAGTAAATAAACACACCTTGAAGTCTTGACTACAAAAAAGCCATTGAACATTTTGACAGTTCTTGCCAAGAAAAAAAAGCTAGGGAAAACAAGCATTTGAGTATTTAAACTTTTGATTCAAAATCTTAAAAGTTACTGACATAGTGTCAACTAGCTCCAATCTCTCCTATACCTTGGTATTAAACGCTAAATGATACCATGACATTTACATGTACTCCAAAGAACTTTTTTTAAAGTCTAAATTAAAAGAAAACAAACAAATATAATAAATAACATCAAAAATGGTTGCTTTATTCTTTACAGTTCCACCATTTTAAAAAGTACAAGACTTTGTCGCTTTAAGCGGTGAATACTCTTTCTGGCATTAACAAAAACAGTGTCCATCAAACCCGTATTGGGAGTTTCACCTGACCCTCACCGCTCCTCAGAGACGTTCAGTGCTTTAGTTAGTTGATTAGGCATAAGATGAAACTCAGACTCTTGTGGGTGATTTCTGCAGACACTGCGCCTCCCCACACAGATTTGACTGGTGCCAGTAGGCGACTATGCCAACGCTGGACTCATAAGCGGATAGTTTGGTGAAGTTGGCTCCAGATGGATGAGGATTTTTTTCCTTGAGTGCCTTAGCAGATTTTTTTTTTCAAAAAGCATGAATCTGAAGTAAACTTTCACTAAGCACATTCTCTGAAGTTTTTACACCACAACGCTTGAAAATATTTTTTACCTCCAACTTGATTTTATTCTGTGAGAATAGTCTGTCTTTTTCATTTTCATAAATCTTTTTTAACTTTCATTATCGGTGCTTGCCATGGCAATTTTAATGGAGCAAAAAGAAATGGTAAAAAAGACTGCTCTGATTAAAATGCAAGAAAATATAAAAGGTCAAAAGGAGGAAAAATGATAATTTAACCAATTACTGTATGCATTTAATAACAATGCAAGTCTTTAATTCATTTGCATTAACATCTATGCAAAATACTAATCAATTATTTTGATAGTTACTGAACAGTACTAATAATGATGCTTAAACAAAGCCAAAACCAAACATCATCAAGCAGTCTTTTATATAAAAATGTATGTGGTAATTTCATAGATTCTCAGTTCTCACCAGTGACCTCATGGATCAGGACACTTTTTTAGTGCAAAGTAAGTGTTAGGAAAGTGCTGTGGTTGCTTTTGCTGCAAAAAGAACATCAAAACAGCCTTTTATACTCTAGCACTTAGCAAGCACTACTAATGACACAATCTCAACTGGCTTTTACAGATTTAGAAGCTGTTAAATTCATGTCAGCAGTCTTACTTTTTTAAATTTCATTCAGTAAAATTCTCTAAAAACTTTTACAGCCAATTCTCTTCAGTCAAAACACAAGCGTGAGACCAGGTTCCTGGGCTGGTCAGCATTTGAAAAGCAGCATTCAGCAGCGATCGCTATTCTACAGGGGATCATATGGAGTCGTGGAAAAGAGCTCTTTTTGGCTCCGTTTGGAGCGGCATGGAAAGTCCCCTCAGTGGAAAGTCCCTCTCCTAAACTTGACAGATTGTGGATGTGTAGGATCATGAGAGGCCGAGACAGACTTGCCCTTTGGCCAAGAAACACACACTGAATATTACATTACATTAGATTTCCGCGCACACACACATACACACGCTTTCTTCTCCCTAAAGATCACCCCTAATTGTACCACAACACATGAGCAACCAACCAAGAAAAAGAGAGCACATGAAAAAAAAAAGAAGAAAGATAAAAAGCAACATCATAGAAGCGGTGGACATATATGTCCTCACATAAATCCTCAACATGTCTGCAACAGCTCTGACAGGCAGCATGTGGCAGCAATATGGCCACCGTCACCACAGGAAACAGCCATGTAGAGGAAGTGAGTGATTCTGTTGAGGAAGCAACAGTATGAACATTGTGTAGAGTGAGTTAGAGGCAAAGTGAAGAGGTTTGGCTTCTGAAAAAGACGCAAGCCTCCTCCGATGTCCTCAAATAAAGTTCCTTGAAGAACTTAAAAAAGGTTCAGGCTGCAAATCCCCTTTCGATTCTAATAAAAACATTTTAATAACATAAAAAGAGTCAAAAAACTAAATTTTGTAGCTTTTAGTCCATGTCTGTTATCTTGGTTTTCATGTATATGCTAGTGCTAAACACACACAGTTCCACACACAGTTTCTGCCAATCTTATGTTATACTTGAGTACATATAGAGTAACAATGCATCCTTCATATCTCCGAAAAGTCTTTAGTTTTAGATACGCTCTACCGAGTCTTTCAGAAAAAAGCCGAGCTCCTGGAGGCGTGCCTTCCGTCAGTGCTGTGGGCAGAGCTAAAAAGTCACGAGCACGCGCAGCTTTTGCGTAGAGAACAAAAACGTTTGTGTTGTTTACATTATATGCACTTGCACACCGATTGCCAACAAAACAGAGATCTGATGCAGCTTTACTCATCACCCCCGATCTGCAAATCCAGCGCCGAACTGGGACTTGTTTACAAAGTATTCATCACCGAAATCCCGGGAACAAACAAACATATACGTGCACAACTCCGTTGCTGCCCCGGAAAAACAAACTTCATCCTCTGTTCCCTTAACGCTGGGTTCTTTGGGAAGCTGAAAAGGCCATCTTTCCCTCACAACCAAAAACACACTCCTTCGGTGACAGGAGCTGCGTCTCATTTCGGAGGCTGCGTCCTTAGGAGATCACATTTGAAGGCTGCATACGTCATCAAGGATGTCATATTTAAGAAAGTAACTGTAATAAAATTGACTGATATTCATTGTGAGGTGTAAAATACTGTAATTTCTTTCTTACTTTGCAATCTAACGGTTATTTTTCTTAAATGACTCGATGATCTATGCAGCCTTCGAAGGCTGCAGCCCCTGAATTGGGACACAGCCACTGTTGAAAAATCTCTCGGCTTCCGTATCCCGAACGAAACGCGTTGATGGGTGTGCTCTTGCTCTGAGTGATGTGTGTGTGCACGCTTATCAGGGAGAAGTACCTAAACAAGGAATGCGGAATTCCTTGAATAGGCACTTCTCCCTGTATGACTTCATTCAGGGCATACTCGAAAAAAAAAAAACCCGGTCCACAACCGGAAGTAGTATATTTGGCACAGAAATACTCCGTCATACGTCCAACTCGTGTTTTGAAACTTTGGCCATGTTTAACATGAGAATGCAACTCTTTAACAGTGTAAATAAGTCAGAATGCATGAAATTTCATTACACCCACCTCCGAGTCTTTTTTTCATATTCGTCATCCTTAACATTCTTTATGCACAGAAACCTTACACACTGAGTCCGATGCGTAATAATTAATCCGATGCCCCAAAAAAATAAAAAAGTAAAAACAATACAAAATGGAGTCTTCAAGCAGTGAGGATGATTTTGTTGTTCTCTCTCTTCTTAAAAAGAGAAAAAGAAAGAGGAAATATTGGGTCCATCCAATCCTGAGATCGCATACAGAGGAAGGAGAGTTCCTTTTCAAGGAGCAGCGGGATTTTCCCAAGCGATTCAAAGTTTACTTCAGGATGTCAGTGCCTCAGTTTGATGCTTTGCTAGCACACTTTGTTTGTCATACAGTGCTTTGTGCTGCGAGAAGTGGATCAACTGGATCAAGTCAGACGCCATTCTCGATTTAGAAAACTGAACCCGATCTGAATGTTTTTATTTCAGACGAAAGTTTCAGAGGCAGTGTGTAAACGTGATTGACACAATGTGAGGTTGTATTTATTTTTTAATGTGCAAAAATTTGACGAGAATTACGTACTCAGTGTGCAAAGACCCTCACACTGCAAAAAATCCTATTCATAATGAGTATTTGAGTCTTGTTTTCTTCTTACATTGACTTGAGAAGCATCACTCATCAAACTAGTCTAGTTTAGACTAGTTTTCATTGATTGTATTTTTAACCAACTGTGGCTGATATTTTTACTTTTTTATGCTTAAAATAAGTGGAAAAAAATCTGACAGTTCCGCAAAACACAACAAACTTGTAACGATGTTCATAGTCCAGGGAAGGAGGTGGGAAACAGCAAAAAATGAACGCAACTTTAATGACAAAATAAACAAATAACAAAATGAAAATAAAGCAACAGCCAAGGCCAACATAAAGTCCAGGCCTAGTCCGTGGGACTCCAGGGCTGCATTTAAGTCCATTTTTTTAGGCCCTTCCCTCACTAACTTCCCTCTGTCTCGTTCACCTGGATGTACGTCATTGTTTACGTTTCACGAGTGCCCATTCCTGGTGGAGACCTTGAAATGTGTTTAAATGGAACACACTAAGCCCTTAATCACTTGGAATCCGATATGGAGCTGATTTATTATTTACAGTTTTTTTTCCAAATAAAAATGATTACAATAAACCATAACTGTGTAAAAAAAACAAAAAACAAAACAGCTACAAGTATTATGTGGTTAAAAGTCAAAATACAGCAATATCATACACTAGAGTTGTGTGGGGTTTGAGTAAATTAAGCTCGACCTGCTGTGACGTCACAATCGTGTTTCACTGTGGTCTACGGAGCTGCCTGAAGTGTACATGTTGAGCAGACTTGCTCCCTCTGTCAAAATCGAGGGGTTGAGGGAACTTCCCTCGCCCACTTGACAAAGATCAATGCACTTCAAAATGGCAGTGGGGATTCCCCCGAGGGGATGTGCTTAGGGAAGTTTGCGAGTGTATGTCTAAAAGTGGAGTTAAATGCAGCTTAGGCCGGTCTGGCGTGCAAGTGATGCTCATTAACACTTGCGCCACCGGCCTCGCTCCGTGCCCCTTGCTTCATAGCCCCATTGCCCTTCGCCAATTTTTGTAGAATATTAGTAGACTGTCTTAACATCTGCTAACACTTTATTTTGATGCTGCCCAACAGACATTCTACTGACTATAAGTAACTTTGCAACTACATGTCAACTTATTCTAAAATCTCAAACCCTAACCTTAACCCTAATACTCTAATGAGAGTTAGTTGACATGCAGTTGCAAAGTTACTTATAGTCACCCCCTTGTAAAACCTCCTGCAACTGACTACCAATAGTAAGCAGCAAATAGTGTCAAATAAAAGCCATTGACCAATTATAAAAAGAAGTAGTAACTATGTCAACAACACGGGAAAGAAATCAAACCATTCTATGGGGTCTTTAAAAAACAAAACTGTAATTCACCTGAAAGACTTAATAGTTCCGGAGAGCATGAGAAAAAAGGCAAAAGCATGAGAAAATGTACAAAAGGGATAGACGCTCAGCAAAGCGGTGAAATCATCCATCTGTGCTCTGACAGGCCTCGATGACACCATTCCAACCACAGCTCATTATTGGATTTCTAGCAGAAGGTCAGGTTTTGATTTTTTATCTGTTGGTATTTGCTAGAATCCAAAATACCATGTATCTGAACAAGATGTCCAGGACCTCCAGCAGAAAAATAGGCCCACAACATTAAAGATCCAGCAGTATATTTAACCGTGGGCATGGGGTACTTTTTCTCCATGTGTGCACCAAACCCATCTGGTGGGTTTGCTGCCAAAAACGCTTTTTTTAGTTTCATCTTTTTAAAAAACAAAACTGTAATACACCTGAAAGACTTAATAGTTCCGGAGAGCATGAGAAAAAAGGCAAAAGCATGAGAAAATGTACAAAAGGGATACACGCTCAGCAAAGCGGTGAAATCATCCGTCTGTGCTCTGACAGGCCTCGATGACACCATTCCTGTCTAGGGGGCATGTAGAGCGTTCTGCTGAGCAAGCATGAGTGTGATACACACATACACAGCAGTGCTGGAGCCCATATGAAACACATACATTCATCTGGACCCCCTATAAACACAGTCCAGGTGCTGTGGGGGGTGTCAGTGTTCAGTCAGTCAATCAAGTTGCTCTTAAATGCGTCTTTGTTCTAAAGCTGCTACAGTCTAAAAGCTGTGTGTGTGTGTGTACAGTCAAACCAAAATTTATTCAGACACCTTGAACATTTCATTCATTAATTCAGATTATTCACTATAGTTTAAAAAAATGGTAATAAAATATGACAAGATCTCAGAGTTAAACTGTGTCAGAAAAAATGAATCTTAATTATGTCAGATAAAACTTAAGCAAAACATGGTCAGGTCAAAGTGTATGAATAATTTTTGGTCCCAAATTTTTATCAATTTTACTGGTAGTCCACTGTATGAAGAATTTTTGGGTACAATATGTAACAGTTTACTTTATTTTCCTATCCTCACTTACATAAATGAACTATAGTGTCCTGCACCCACTAGTAAAAATATATAAAAAATGTCTGAATAATTTTTGGTTTGACTGTATATATACAGTGCCCTCCACAATTATTGGCACCCTTAGTAATTATGAGCAAAGGCGGCTGTGAAAATAAATCTGCATTGTTTATCCTTTTGATCTTTCTTTCAAAAAATTCACAAAATTATAACCTTTCATTGAAGGAAAAGAATTGAAAGTGGGGGGAAAAACACATTATGAAATAAATGTTTTTCTCCAAAACACGTTGGCCACAATTATTGGCACCCTTTTATTCAAAACTTTTTGCAACCTCCTTTTGCCAAGATAACAGCTCTTGAGTCTTCACCTATAATGCCTGATGAGTTTGGAGAACACCTGACAAGAGATCAGAGACCATTCCTTCATACAGAATCTCTCCAGATCCTTCAGATTCCCAGCTCCATGCTGGTGCTTTTGCTCTTTAGTTCACTCCACTCATTTTCTTTAGGGTTCAGGTAAGGGAACTGGGACGACCATGGCAAAAGCTTCATTTTGTGCTCACTGACACATTTTTGTGGTGGTTTTGATGTTTGTTTTGGATCATTGTCCTGATGGAAGATCCAACCACAGCCCATTATTGGATTTCTAGCAGAAGGTCAGGTTTTGATTTTTTATCTGTTGGTATTTGCTAGAATCCAAAATACCATGTATCTGAACAAGATGTCCAGGACCTCCAGCAGAAAAATAGGCCCACAACATTAAAGATCCAGCAGTATATTTAACCGTGGGCATGGGGTACTTTTTATCCATGTGTGCACCAAACCCATCTGGTGGGTTTGCTGCCAAAAAACGCTTTTTTTAGTTTCATCTGACCATAGAAGCCGGTCCCGTTTGAAGTTCCAGTCTTGTCTGACAACTGAGTATGCTGGAGATTGTTTCTGGATGAGAGCAGAGTATTTTTCTTGAAACCCTCCGGAACAACTTGTGGGGATGTAGGTTCTGTTTGATAATTTTTTTTAGGCTTTCTGAAACTCAAGACTCAACTAATCTCTGCAATTCTCCAGCTGTGATCCTTGGAGAATCTTTGGACACTCAAACTTTCTTCCTCTCCGCGCATTAGGACGATTTAGACACACGTCCTCTTCCAGGCAGATTTGTAACATCTTTAGTTGATTGGAACTTCTTAATTATTGCCCTGATGGTGGAAATGGGGATTTTCAATGCATTAGCTTTTTTCTTATAGCCATTTTCTATTTTGTGAAGCTCAACAATCTTTTGCTGCACATCAGAACTATATTCTTTGGTTTTTCTCATTGTGACGAATGATTAAGGGAATTTGGCCTTTGTGTTTACATATATTTGTACTCCTGTGGAACAGGAAGTCATGACTGGACAATTTCATTCTCCTAGTCACCCTGGTGTGCTAAAAAATGTAAATATGAATGGGAATATACTTCAGAGATATTTTACTCATAAGAATTTCTAGGGGTGCCAATAATTGTGGCCAAAATGTATTGGAGAAAAACCTTTATTTCATAATGTGAGTTTCCCCCCACTTTCAATTGTTTTACTTCGATGAAAGGTTAGAATTTTGTGAATTTTTTGAACGAAAGATCAAAAGGATAAACAATGCAGATTTATTTTCACAGCCGCCTTTGCTTTTATTTACTAAGGGTGCCAATAATTGTGGAGGGCACTGTATTAGGGGTGTAACAGTACGGTTACATACCTTGGTTTTGTGGACACGGTTCGGTACGAGTTAAGTACATTTACATGTCCCGCCCCCACCCCAGATTCCTGATCGCTTAAAATAAAAAAAAAATTAAGGAGTTGTTGATTTGTTACTCTAATTGATAGATTGACCAATGCTATATAAAATGCAATGTCTGTTTTCAAATTTATTGGTTTAATTAACGTGTTCATTGTAGTCTACATTGTCATTTTCTTTGTGCATGAGAGTTCATTAGCATGCGGTGACAATGGCAGATGCACAAAGTTCAATATTACGCTTTTTCAAGAAATCACGGAAAGATGAGCGAGAAGGAGAAAAAGAGCCTACTCCACCTTTCCACAAGGATACAGCGAGTAAAGAGAGGCTTCCCATTTACAGGACATGCATATTTCATCACTGGACTGTAGTAGTGAGACTTACACCACACAAATCGGCACTATGCCAAATGATTTGGTCTTATTATAACAGCGGAAACAACTTAAAATACTCCATTTATGGTCATACAGATCATCCGAAACTGTAAAGGGTCTGTTTTATTTTCTATACACTCTACAAAACATTGTACTACTAAACATTACAGAAAGGGCGCTAGCCAGACAAAATTTAAACTTTGAAGACCCATGTTTGGTTTGAAGAGGAAAAATGTACCAAGTACAAAGTTCTGTCGCCATTCCTGATTTCTAACACACACTCACGGCGTCCGGCTGGTCTCACGCCTGTCAGAGTATAAATGAAAGTGTGAAAATGTGTTTTTCCGTCGTCTCCTTTCATGTTCATATGTAAATTGTGTGAGCTTATTTCATGCATTAGATCGAAAGATTTGAAAAAGCCCATTCTGTCCGCCCATACACCCTCCCTTTGAAGAAATCCGGACAGAAGTGGTTGAAAGTGGACAAAAGAGACGGATTAGAACACCAGGTGTAAACGGGAATGTGTCTCCCTCATCTACTTGTGATCCGATTGGCCAAAACGCATCTTAATACCAGGTGGAAATAGTGCCTAAGAGACTTAAAAAGTAATCAAATGCCCTCTTCTAAAATGTCACTCACTCTTTTTATAAGTGTGAAATCCGATTCATTGTGGCATATTGATTTGATATTACAAAATATTGACAAAATGTATGTTTCTTGGTAGTTTTGGTGAGTGGATGTCATCTGGTAATGGGCAATGAAAAAAAAAAAAGAGGGTAGTCATACTGAGATCAGAGGGCGAATTGCCTGAAGAGATGGCAACCGGTGGGCACTAAACAAACAGAACTTACCCTGGCACTGCCAACCTCAAAACACATTCAGATATCCCAGTGCTTTTCTCAATTGCTTCCACATGTCTGAAGCTTCCTCACAAGTGCTCATCATTACAAATCGGGCACCTTTCAAAAATGCTGAGTAACTAGCAATGTAATCAAGTGTCTAAAACATCATATTGTTCTCTTGAGGTAATCCATTTTTAAGCATAACCACATCAAACAACCTACAAAAAATAAATTCAGTTGTGTCCTCAAAAAAAAACATAAAAAACAATTAAAAACAATTTCTCCATGTCTCACAGACATCTAAGCTTACTTATAACCCAAATCCCACTACAAGTGTCTAGGGGTTACCATTTAACAACCAAGTCTGAAACTCCACGCTGCTAATAAAATCATATTTCATATCTTAATCTCACTCTGTACTGCTTTAAATACACCATCTGTGTCCATCAAAGACCCGGAGAAACATGAACTCACAGAACCGTCCTGATTTCACAGCGGCTGGCGGTTTGAAACGACACCAGTAGATTAAGAGGAATAAGATTTGTGAACAATCGCAGAAAGAAGGGCTAATCCACAAAGCAATGGGGGGTGACCGTGACAGTCTCTGCTGAGCTAGTCATCTCCAATGCTTGTCTTTGAAGACTCAGATTTCTACTAACCATCAGTTTTTTTTATACAGAAAGACGGATGGAATGACGCTCCTGGGATGATGTGATGGAACAGGAGAGCGTTTTGGGGTTATTGTGGGATTAACTATAAATTATTAGTTGTATATCGTAACATGAAACCAAGATGATAAAACTTCTTGATGTTGATTTATGGTCAAGATCAGGCAAATAATACTAAACTAATACTAATCCTATTGCCCTGACACATACACGATTTGAACCCCCTTTGAGATGGATCTGGATCAATTTTACTTTTAAAGTGCTTTTGCCATCTTAAGATCAGATGAACAGGATGAAAAATAATAAAACTACAAAGCAATCAAAATATTGCTCTAATCAACTAAAAAAATAGTTGTGATATACACTACCATTCAAAAGTTTGGGATCAAACTAAACCTAAGATAAAGGTTAAAAATTCATTGTAGTGAAAAGTTCAGTTGATTCGTGGATATGTGCTGTAATGTACCTGTGCTGTAATGTAGGTCTTTTCTATAACAAACAGCCCCTTTAAAAAGCTGCATTGTAGTTAACCCATTTTAGCATAAACACTTCTTATTAGTAGATCGTAAATTGCTGTAGTTGAATTACTTTAAATTCTGAGAAGCTTATAGGTTGTAGTTACAGTTTCAAAGTAGTTGAAACTGATCCTTGGAGTCACATTGTCGAAATACTCAAGTTCTGTCACCATCTGAAAACAAGATCAGAAAACAGGTAGCTGACGCTGTTATAACATTTCAACAGTAAATGGAGGACATGACAGTCTCTAATGAAACCTTCATCAACACCAGACGTGAAAAATGATTGAAACAAACAGCGTGCTGATCCCAGTTTCTCTCTGGATTTATAAATATACAGCCAACGCACATATTTGAGACTGGGGTAGTGTAATGATAGAGCCTCGAGTACACAAGTGTGGGAGGAAATGAAGAGGGAAAAAAACGGACAGACAAATGTAAAGAAAGAAAGAAAGAAAGAATGGACAAATGGATGGACAGATAAAACGAGAGATAGATGATAGAAAGAACGATATACAGATAGAAAGAACAATAAAACGAAAGAAAGAAAGAAAGAAAAAGAAATAAAGAAAGAAAAATGGATGGATAGATGGATGAATAATAGAAGAAAGAAATGGACGGATGGACGGATGGATGGATGGATGGATAAAAGAAAGGAATGGATGGATGATGGATAGATGGATGAGACAGATGGGTGGATGGAACTTGGAAAGATGGACAGAAGGTCTGATGGATAATGAAAGAGAAAGGAGGAAAAAAGAAAGAAAAATAAAAGAAAGAAAGAAAGAAAGAAAGAAAGAAAGAAAGAAAGAAAGAAAGAAAGAATGGACAGATGGATGGATGGATAGATAAAACGAGAAATAGATGATAGAAAGAACGATATACAGATAGAAAGAACAATAAAACGAAAGAAAGAAAGAGAAATGGATGGATAGATGGATGGATGATAGAAGAAAGAAATGGACGGATGGATGGATAAAAGAAAAATGGATGGATGATGGATGGATGGATGGATGGATGAGACCGATGGGTGGATGAAAATTAGAAAGATGGACAGAAGGTCTGATGGATGGATGATGAAAGAGAAAGGAGGAAAAAAGAAAGAAAAATAAAAGAAAGAAACAAAGAAAGAAAGAAAGAAAGATAGAAAACAAAGGATGGAACTAAAGAATGAAAATGAAGGGATGGATGGATGGATGGAAGATGGATGATGGAAAAAGGAAAGATAGACAGATGGACAGACGGATGGATGGATAATGAAAGAAAAGGAAGGAAGAATGGATGGATGGATGGAAAAAAGAGTCAGATGGATGGATGAAAGAAAGAAAGAAAGAAAGAAAGAAAGAAAGAAAGAAAGAAAGAAAGGATGGATGGGGACAAAGAAAGAGACAGACGGATGGATGGAAATATGGATAGATGGATGAAGGAAGGAAGGAAGGAAGATGGATGGGGAAAAGTAAAGATTAAAGATTTTATGACACATCCTGCTATGGAGCAATCATCTCTTTCTTTCTTTTTTTCCCATCCGTCACTTCTGGCTTGGGTAAATAGGTGGATGGATGGAAATATGGATAGATGGATGATGAAAGAGAAGGAAGGAAGGAAGGAAGGAAGGAAGGAAGGTGGATGGATGATGGATGGGGAAAAGTAAAGATTAAATATTTTAAGACATTCTGCTAAGGAACAATCATCTCTTTCTTTCTTTTTTTTCCCATCTGTCCATTCTGGCTGGGGTAAACAGATGGATGGGGGGGAAAAAAGAAAGAGTTGATTGCTCCATAGCAGGATGTATTCGTTTCTCTGCATTTGACCCTCAGACAGAAGAAAACACAGCTTGAACCAGCTTTATAAAACTGTGTATGTGAAGAGAGAGAAGAAATGAAGCCATGTAAGACAGGTTCCTGGTGTTGGCGCTGGCATCTGACTGACTCCAGTCCACGCTGCCCCCTGCAAGCTGGCACAGCTCCTAGAGAGCCATTCTGGCTTGAGCAAACAGAGCCGTGTGCTTACAGCTGCACTCTCGCCTATTAAAACCTCCGGCTATTATGGGAAACCCAAAGGGATCGCGACGCTTATTAGCCACCACACCATGTTTCTGAGCCATGATCCTGTCTACTGCTGCACGGACGCGGAACAAAAGAGCTAAATTTAGCTTCCTTCAGACTCTCACAACAAAGCGGCCATTACTGACAAATTGAGAGCTCGAAGGATGTAAATGACTATAATTTTGCCAGTGTGTGAAGTTATTTCCTTCATAATGTATGTGTGCATCCATGATACAAAGCGTATGGCATTCATAAGTGTTCTTGACATTGTGCTCAAGAAAATGACTTGCGTTGCATTCTTTCAGACATTGGCATCTGACTGATGATGAGCTTCAAATAAGCCAATTAAGCGCTATCAAAGAGTTCGTTACTGATGTCATCAGCCAGAGAAAGAAGGATAACCTGCAATTAGTCTAGCGCTGCTCAGTCAGCCAGACAATGGGAGCTCAGAAGAGCACCAGGCAACTGTGGACGCTCACACGGCATGAATGAACACAAGGCCAAACTGAGCTTAGAGGTCGAGTGGCCACATTTCATTGTGCGCATATTTTTATAAGGCATTGTTACAAAACTAAACTATCAGTTTCCACAAAAAATAAAAAACGTGAAGGGTCATGTGACACTGAAGACTGGAGTTATGATGCTTTGCATCACAGGAATAAATTACATTGTAAAATACACCGATGAGGCATAACATTATGACCAACTTCCTAATATTGTGTTGGTCCCCCTTTTGCTCCCAAAACAGCCCTGACCCGTCGAGGCATGGACTCCTCTAGACCCCTGAAGGTGTGCTGTGGTATCTGGCACCAAGATGTTAGCAGCAGATCCTTTAAGTCCTGTGAGTTGTGAGGTGGAGCCTCCATGGATCAGACTTGTTTGTTCAGCACATCCCACAGATGCTCCATTGGATTGAGATCTGGGGAGTTTGGAGGCCAAGTCAACACCTCAAACTCGTTGTTGTGCTCCTCAAACCATTCCTGAACCATTTTTGCTTTGTGGCAGGAGCATTATCCTGCTGAAAGAGGCCAGGGAATACCGTTTCCATGAAAGGGTGTACATGGTCTGCAACAATACTTAGGTAGGTGGTACGTGTCAAAGAAACATCCACATGGATGGCAGGACCCAAGGTTTCCCCGCAGAACATTGCCCGAAGCATCACACTGCCTCCGCCAGCTCGCCTTCTTCCCATAGTGCATCCTGGTGCCATGTGTTCCCCAGGTAAGTGACGCACACGCACCCGGTCATCCACGGGATGTAAAAGAAAACATGATTCATCAGACCAGGCCACCTTCTTCCATTGCTCCGTGGTCCAGTTCTGATGCTCACGTGTCCACTGTTGGCTCCTTCGGTGGTGGACAGGGGTCAGCATGGGCACCCTGCCTGGTCTGCAGCTATGCAGCTCCATACGCAACAAAATGTGATGCACTGTGTATTCTGACACCTTTCTATCAGAACCAGCATTAACTTCTCGAGCAATTTGAGCTACAGTAGTTCATCTGTTGGATCGGACCACACAGGCCAGCCTTCGCTCCCCACCTGCATCAATGAGCCTCGGCCACCCATGACCCTGTCGCCGGTTCACCACTGTTCCTTCCTTGGAGCACTTTTGATAGATACTGACCACTGCAGACCGGGAACACCCCACAAGAGCTGCAGTTTTGGAGATGCTCTGACCCAGTTGTCTAGCCATCACAATTTGGCTCTTGTCAAACTTGCTCAAATCCTTACGCTTGCCCATTTTTCCTGCTTCCAACACATCAACTTTGAGGACAAAATTACTTCTTTAAAATAAAAAAAATGGTATATGTACATATTACTGTATAGATAAAGGCATAACTGACTTAAAAGTGATTTGTAAGTACTCAGCTTGACAAATGTTTGTAGGTGTTGGTATAGTTACTGGAACACTCTAAATAGCTCTGCATTTGTCTAAGTGTATTTTTGTCCTCTAAAGATGCAACGAGTTATCTCTATGGTCACCAATTTCAGACATTTTTGCACTGAATGTTCGCAGTATCATCCAGGAAAATCATTAAGAGGCTGAATGAGCCCTAGAGCCACTGAGAGGAACAGAGACAAACAAGACAGGTAATAAAAATCTGCTTTCAGCTGGCTAATTAACGGCTACACACTCATTTGAACATGGATGAACTGAAGAGCAAATGACCTCTGAATTTCACACACCACATGAGCAGCAATTGAAAGCTGTTTTCCCCAGTGTTAGTGAGAAACAGCGCAAGGATATCTTTCTTGATGAATGATTTTATGACTGCAAAATGTTCAGGTTTCGGGTTATAAATAGAAGGTCTGAGTTTCCCAGAAGCCTCTTGGCACTAAGATCTCTTGCTTGCTCCACAACAGAAGAAAAACAGTCCAAACGCCTTGATGTATTGGAAACTGTTGTTCTGGCAAGTAGTAGAACATACGAAGCCAATCATGTTTGTTAAAATATTAGCTACAACACAGAAATGCAGTGATCTGTAACCAATCAAAACCCTCTGTCTGGTGAGGACAATGTAAATATAAATGTTTCACCAATTGAATCCTGACGCATAGTTAGTATCAGCCAATATTTGTTCATTTTGAGATTATCTGCATCACTGATGAGGAATTTGTGCGTTTTATTTTACACTGTATACTCAAATGTCAGTCAGTTAAATTAAATTAAGTTACAATCAATACAATCATACACAACCACTGAAGCTAGATGATATCTTTCACCTTTCTCTTACAATATTTGTCATGTGTAAATCCATTCTACATATTTACTCCCTCAAAACCTATAATGCTTTTTTATATTTTCATCTTTCTTTAGTGTGTAGTCTTGACTTTTCCTCAAGGAATGAACATGTCACAATATTCCTCATTTAAATAATTCATACGCAGAATAAAGGAGCGGGGCCTGGTTGAGTTAGTTTGTAGTGTGATGAAACTTGCGGTTATGGTAAGGGGCGGAACATTTCCCAAACACACTCAAAGTGGTTGACTAATCACAACACACTGGTCCAGCCAACCAATCATAACACAATGCGCTTTTCAGAAGGAGGGGCTTCATAGAGACAGGAAGCAAACAGAGAATTACTGACAGACTGGGAAGAGAGGTGCTGCAACAATGTCAAATATGGGAAAAATAATGTGTTTTTTGAACATTTATTCATAGTGCCTAGAACTATTGGCTGAAGTACCCGGATTTTGCCGTGTTCGCACTGCAGGAACTAGGAATGATTTTAGTTCTAGGAACTCTTTTTGGGGGAACTAAATTAGCTGCTACTTCAGAGCAGGGTCTAAACCAGCACTATAGGAACTATCAGTGATGTAAGTGTACGTTGATTGTTCAAACGCTTGTCAAACAGCGGCACCCGCCATTTTGAAAAAGTCGTGTAAACATATTTACTTCACGAACATGAAAAAAAGCGATAACAGCATTTACCTGCTGTCTGCAGGGTTGTGTTCTTTTCTCCGCCTCAATGATATGTAATACTAAAAGTTGTCATAGGAGATTTCGTGTCTTGGCCCCACTTTTTGCTCTTTCAGTCGTGTAAATAATGCGTTTACATTCCATCTCCGTTATCATGAAACCCACGACACACAACAAACACAGCTCCGATCACGGCATCCTCCATCCACTTGTTTTTAGCGTTTGTAAATGCCACGATTAAAGACGCCGCTGTTGGCCGCTTCAGAGTTCCTACTGCCGGTGCGAATGCAACCATGAACATGGCCCGGGGGAGAAATTAGTTCTCTGGAACTATCCTAGTGGCTTGTTCTTATAACTCAGCTCCTACAACTATTCGGTGCGAAAGCCCCTTTAAAGGGATAGTTCACCCAAAAAATTAAAATTACCCCATTATTTACTCAACCTCAAGCCATCCTAGGTGTAAGCTATATGACTTTCTTCTTTCAGTCAAACACAATCAGAGTTATATTAAAAATATCCTGGCTCGTCCAAGATTTACAATGGGAGTGATTATTAAGTCCAAAAAAAAAAAATGAAGTATACAATGCCATGACGTACTACGCTATGTCCTACATTATAACGCATAGTACGTCATGTCATTGTGTACTACGTTGCGAAAGTTAAGACTTTTTAGACGCAAGTCGAATGCGTATGGCTGTCGTGCTGAAAGCTTATTTTACTTCATAAAGTTTTAAATAAGGATATTTGTCTTACACAAACACATCAATTCACTTCAGAAGGCCTTTATTAACCGCCCAGAGCTGCATGTAGTACGTTTATGATCGATGGATGCACTTTTTTGGACTCCAATCACTCCCATTATAAAGCTTAGACGAGCCAAGATATTTTTAATATAACTCTGATTGTGTTTGGCCAAAAGAAGAAAGTCATATACACCAAGGATGGCTTGAGGGTGAGTAAATCATGGGATAATTTTCATTTTTGGGTGAACCATCCCTTTAATAGGTCCTCTTTTAAAAGTTTACAGATTCCCTCTGGCAGTAGTTATGGGAAAAGCCAGCCCCTAACAAAAGACAAGTTTAATGATATAAAATCCCCAGTAGTAATAATTAAATGTTTGTAATGTACAATATGAATGCAATTACATAAGTCACATGAAGCATGCAGTGATTAATAATACAAAGAATAGCAAGACACAACTTAATCCAATAAACCATTAACACAATGTGCTTGTCAAACCCAGCCGCACACACAAACAAAAACAATAGCAAGGAGCGAAGATGACACAACCACAACAAGTGCATGTGCGTGTCTGAGTATGTGTTGCTTCCTGTTTTTTCCCAGTGATTTTTATGGATATTAAGTCATACGTTTCATTGGCAGAAAGAGAGCTCTTTAAAGATCCAACTGGGGTAAAGGATCTTAAAACAAACCTTTTGACCAATGCATTTTTCAAGTCTGTTCCAGTCATTTGTGATTCCTGGATAGGAATTTAAAAAAAGAAAAGAAAATCATTCTACAGATGATCTTCATTTATTATTTTAACATGCCCTGATATTTTCAGGTGTTCCATGACCATGAGAACCCTGCTTAAAGCTTAAAATGCATGTTTAAAGATAAATGCATATTTAACGATCAATCTTAAATCCTTTTTAATTTATGTTACCATATATATCTTCGGTTTGGCAGGGTCATTACACTGTAAAAGGCTCCCCAATAAGGTTTCAGGGCCAAAATTGTGTTCTGAACAATCAGATATTGTGTGTTTGTGCAGCCAGTGGAACATTTTATGCTTCTTTGTATGTGTATGTGTGTGTGTGTGTGTGTGTGTGTGTGTGAACTGGTCAAGGCCCAGCATTGTAAGACATGTGGTGAAGTGAAGACTGAAAACACCACACTCAGCAATTCAGCCCAGTTAATGGCATTCACATCTGTGAGGCGTGTGCAGCTTCCAGAACCTTCTCTCTGTGTCACTCGCTCTCGATCCTCACGGCTTCCTCATAAAAAACCCTGCCAAACATACTGGACCGCAAAGCCGACATGACTCCAGACATTCTCATGTATCTCAGGTGAACTGTGTGTAACTGATGCAACAATTTTCCTTTATATAAGACGCATCAGTGTTTCTCAAGATGTTTTGCTTGATTTTCTCTCACGTGAGGACGATCCATTATAGTGAGGCTCACAAACCGTGTCAATGGGTCATATTTCACCCAAATTGCATTTGTTTATATTTTTGCTTTGTTGGGACCACTACAATTTGTTGACAGTGACATTATTTTCACAACAATGAAAAATAAGTGTCAATTATGCTTATTATATATATATATAGAGAGAGAGAGAGAGAGAGAGAGAGTTGGGGTCAGTATGTCTGTAGACGCATGGGAAGCTGAACCTCAGGAGCTGTTTTCAGACGTACTGCCACCGTGAGCCCTTTATCTGACAGGATATGGGGGTTGGGGGGTCAGACGGTCTAGTCAGGCAGTTTGTCTCTTTTACGCCATCTATTGGAACAAGCAGAGAGGAGAGAAGGTACAGGAAGAACCGAGGAGAACAAAGAAAGACCTCCAGACGATCTGCACAAGGGCAGGATTTTGCTTCAGGACCCAGATTTTATATTGGAAGATAATACGGGACCATTTTATTTATTATTATTGCAGAAAATAAATTTCTTAAAATTTTTAAAAACAAACAGTGTTTGGAGTTCAGTCCAAAAGGGTCATTTTTGGTCTCATCGGACCATAGCACCTTGTGGCATCAGAGTCTTCCAGGTGCGTTTTTGCATAGTGCAAATGAGACTGGCTTCTCAGGCTTCTTCCTTTCAGCACTATTTTTGGCACACAGAACACCACCCAAAACACACCATACCTAATGTGAAGCATAGTGGTGGCAGCATTATGCTGTGGGGGTGTTTCTCTTCAGCAATTGGTCAGGATTGAAGGGAAAATGGATGCTGCCAAGTACATCCAAACTCTTGAGGAAAACCTGCGTCCCTCTGCTAGACAGCTGAAGATGGGCAGGTCATTCACCTTCCAACATGACAATGATCCGCCAAAAGAACAACGCAATGGCTTAAGGATAGGAAGGTGAATGTCCTTGAGTGGCCGAGTCCGAGTCCTGACTTAAATCCCATAGAAAGTCTGTGGATGGACGTGAAGAGAGCAGTCCATTGACGCTCACTACAGAATTTGACTGAACTTGAGCAATTCTGTGAGGAAGAATGGGCAAATATTCCCCAATCTAGGTGTGCAAAGCTAGTACAGACATATCCAAAAAAATTAATGGCTGTAATTAAAGCAAAAGGTGGCTCCATGAAGTATTAAATCAGGGACTGATGACTTTTACAAACCTGTTTCTAGTTTTTTCTAGTTTTTCAGTTCTTTTTAAATTAATTTTCAGAACTTGTTAGTACATCTTCTTGAAAAAATTAAAGCACTGATTGTTTTTTTGGGGGGTATTTTGTTCTGTTGAGTTTATTTGTCCATTTTGTTTGTTACTACTTTCTTTGTTCTTACTGTATTGCTGACTGTGTCTTCTGTAACAGTTTTGAGGACCTTTTACTTAGCTACACCTAGTATTAGTTTTTGCTGAAGTAGCCTATCGATAATTGTGATTTTACTGATATCAAAAATGACTCGTATCATAAGATTTGATCATATCACCCACCAATAATCGTGTGAAATAATCGTGATTTTAATATTATCATGATTATGTTTTTTTTGCCATAATCAAGCAGCCCTAGTTTTCAGTTTGAAGAACATTTTAAAAAATAATTTTTTTTCCACTATAAAGAACCTTTTGTGGAAGTTTGCATGAATGTTAAAGTCCCGCTGTAGTCAATAATTTTATCCCTTAAAACTCATCTTTGATCACCATAATGACATATTTAAAAAAAAAAATTCCTGTGAAAAAAAATATCTTCATGCCTTAAAATAGCTTGAATGTAACTCTACACCCTTGCCTCATTTAATATATGCGGATCTATGAATATGCTAATTAGCCCCGCCTCCACTCACTCACTCCAGCTCAGAGATCCACTCGGTCAACTTACTGGGATAAAAGCTGCACAATGGTATCGCTTTTTACAACGTCGGACACATAACGGTAATTAATATGATTCGCCTTTTGCTTGACTGCATTATCAAACAGCTAATAATGTGTTGCTAATGTTACACAAGCCATGTTCCCGTTCGCCATCTCAGAGTCAGACAGCTGACTTCTAACAATCAGCATCCTTACAAACGCTTTAACAACTCAGAACGTCAGTGGAGAAAGACATATAGTTCATCCTAACATCGTAATAAACATCATACAACCGCTATATTGCTAAATCGACACGATTTTTCATATCAACATAAAAATATACCGGGATAACCTGGCTTCTCTCGAGACTCCCCTACTAATTTGCTGTTAATGATATGCTAAAGCCCGCCAACATGTCGACGTGATTGGTTACAAGGTAGTTTGTGACGTCAGAAACACCAGAGATTTCAAACCGAGGGTCTTTGGTTCACGGCAGTTTTAAGGAGAAAATACTCAACAATGGTGTTGACTGATGAATTTGCACATGATTTGTCTTAAAGCATATTAAAAACACCACATAGACATAACATTAAAATCTTGATTTTCTTCACAGGGGATCTTTAAAGGTTCTTTGTGGAGCCATAGAAAGAAGCTTTATTTTTGAATAGTGTAGGTTGCTTTTACTGCAGCACTGGGGACGATGTTCAATTGGATGTGCGATACTGTGAATCAGCATTGTATAGGGTGAAGATCACAATGATTTTTCCATGGCTTTGAGGAGGACAAACTGCCAGAGAAAATACATTTTGAGCTGAAAACAGAAAAACAAGGGTGACGGTGGCCTGAGAACACACATTCTATCTGTCAAATTCACAGGCAGCTGCAAAACTGGAAAAATGTCCAACTTTTTTTTTTCTCCAACCAAAAACAAATTTTCAAATACAGAACCGTTGATGGTAACAACACAACCTGGTGAGACCTCGCCAAGTTAAAAATCTAGGTCACGCTGGAGGGAAGGAGGGGAAAAATGGAGTGTGTGGGTGAGGACATGAAAAACAAAAAAAGTGAAAAATGGTCAATAAATTTCGAAGAGAGAATGTTTAGGTGAGCGTGTCTCACGGCTGCGTGATTCCATAAGGGTTTACGAGGGAATGAGAGGAAAAGTGTGTTATGCTTGATTGGACACCAGAGTGATGAGTCAGTGAATCTCTCTCTCTCTCTCTCACACACACAATGTATCAACTTGCCACTGCTCACACGGAATGTGCAAAACTACATAAAAAAAAAAAAGGAAAAAAAGATCTGATTATCTGAATAACTAATCGCCTAGTCCTGCCTTGTATTGTTGTGCTGGTTTGGATTCATGTCAATCAGACGTGTTTCTTAAAAAGAACATTTATAAAGAACATGTTCATGCGTTTAAACAACAGAATAGATCACAGTAAAGAGTCTCGTGAAGTCAAACGATTTTTGTGTTGACACCGCATCTTAAAAATGCAACACATGCAAAAAACATGGAAAAAATAACAAAAATAACAACAACAACAACAACAACAACAAAAAAACAGCACAGCCCTTCAA